>CM052158.1:10690208-10810161 GCA_028455555.1 Augochlorella aurata | reverse complement strand
CTGAGGTAATAACAACATTTTTAATAACAGTGAAAAAGCGATAGTATCGAGAGTACTCGAATTTTAAACTCGTCTGACCAAAGGCAGGAAGACACTACTTCCAGTAACCCAGAATCTTCTTGGTTCACGACTAGGGAGCTCGTGATTTTTCTAGAATAGAATACGCCCTGTATTTGTTAAATAAAGCATCTGGTTTAAAGGGCTCGGTAATTGTACCCTTAATGTCATTCGTTCTCGATGAATACGTTTTTCGAGGTTTTCCTTCCGCGATCTCGAATCGATTGCTACGGAAGATGATAACGCCTACCGATTGTACAGATCGCGGAACTTTATCGCCAGCTGCAGGATCGTGTGCATCCTCGATCGAGGCCCGTATCGCGCAGACTAGGATCCAATCGATAGATCGTTGCGATCGACGACTGGCAGTGAAACGGGTGGCTGCACAACGACGAGAATCCAAAGATCGCCGAAGACATATTTCTCGATCGGGAAAAACGGCCTCGGCCCATTGGCCGATTAAACCGGCGCGCGAGAAAGTCACATGATTCGCTGACACAAAATCTCTGAAAGCGGTTACGGAATGGGAAAAAAAGTTTCGATCACATGTTCGGCAAACGTGACCGCCGCAACCGCCGGCCCTTACGACGGGGGTCTTTCTGGCCTTTCACTGTCCTCATTATTTGCCAGGGAACAGGCACGAGGCTCCTACATTTGTTGCACCTCGTTCGCTAGGAAAAATTATTGCATAAGAAGGTCTCTTTCACGCTCGTGGCCCCGTGACTAGAACCGTCGAACGTGTCTTTAGTCCGGATATCGATTCTGTGCAGGCCTCTATTCCGAATGGTGCCAAGGAAACCTTGTATTTACGAAATATGAAATTATTATTCGTTCTTGCCAATCGGCGGGGATCTCTCTGCGAAATTAGAATCGTCTGGGTTCGTTCTAAGAAGCGTGAATCGTAACTAAATTACTAAGAGACGAACAAGAACGACTGAACTAATAAAGATGACTAAATTAATAAGAATGAACGTCGGAGATCGATTACAGTTACTCGGTTCAATAAATAATTCCGAATGATTCAACAGCGTCTGTAATATGTGTCTTAAGCTAACGTGACATTAACCACAAATTATTTATAACTCAACAAACACATATCACCTGCCATAACACGCAGTCCGTGCCCTTTCCAGTGAATCCGTATGCACGCATTCAATTAAACTATGACGCAATACGATCACGTTTGCATCCCAATGTTTCACGTTTATGTATCATCGACCAATTGTATTTCGGTAACTGAATTATTTTCGATCGACGCATTGTTCGTCTTGTCAAATGATTTCTTAATTACGAATACTTCGGAATGCGAGCGGTGGTACGCGCTCTATTGTTTAATTCGTTCCGTTGCACAGGCTTTTGTTTTTATTCGACATTCTTTATCGCAACGAAAATATTTTAACATCGTTTCTAGACTGTGGATCTTCATGCGAATTCTCAGTTTTATAGATGCGTAACATTTCAGAGACGAAGTAGAATTGGTAGATCATGGCCAGACGGCCGTAATAAAATAGTATAATTTTTCTCGGGAACGAAGCCTCGCGTAAAAAGCCATTTATTGTTTCTTCTCAATATAAAATGCATATAAAATGACTACCCTGTCCAAAGATTTCCGGGACACCCCGTGAATGGGACAACCAACGTGCCTTTACCCCTGCGAGCGAGGACATTGTTCGAATTCGGTCCCCATTGTGTACACGGAAATGGATCGAATCGGGTGGAATTCCTGAGTGTTTCTCCGGTTCTTGGGACGCATCACGTTTCACTCCATAATCAGTGTTTACAATGTATAACGAGATTTCGTTTGTAAGGGCAACACGTGAGAATTGAGAGTCGACACACGCATGTATAATTATCAGCATCTGTTAATTGTCTGGGCAAAATCCGGCCGTAACGCCCACGATGTCCGGTGTAATTACAGAGGATCCCTATTGTCTATTGCACGAACCGCGTTAATTAAAGGTACAATGCTAGAAATACAACGTGTACATTCAACTACCGTCCCCGTTGAATCCCGTGTCGACGAACGTCGCTGGAAACATTGTAGAGCAATCGACGCGAGGTATGAGGATCTAACCCGTTAATGGTTGATCAAGGATCATTGTCGGGAGAAATTATTTTCACGAGATCAACGGAGGTCAGGAGGATTTATTAAAATTATTAAAGGAAGAAAATAAGCTTGGCTCTTACGTTTTGCAATGATTAAAGACGATTTTTATTATGCATAAAAGTCAGGAAATTATTTCAACGATAAAAATTCGTAGCTTCATTTTGGGTCAGACAGACCTAATCTACTTAGAACGGTTAAATCAGCAATTTATCTTTGGCAAGCGATGTACTAAATAATTCTACAGCAATAGAGCTGGTAAATTGCAGAATAATAATTGCATCTGCATGGTAGAGAAAGTCAGGTCGCTTTTGGCGTCTGCCGAGGACACATCGCCTCTAAAAGCGTTAAATCGGCGTAAACATCGGCAGCCTAGATCGCAGCAACGTTTCGCTCGTTAATTAAGGATTTCGTAAGCGCGCTAAGTCCCCGTTCGAAAAATTCTCTCGCAATTAACGGAGCCCCGCGATTGGGCCACCGGAGGCATATCAATCTGGCAAGTTTCGGTAAGGCGGCGGTAATCGGTGATCTCGCATTCGTACGACCTGTTTCCACCGGGTGTCGCAACCCAGTAGCGCATAGGTGTGTTAAATTGCGAACGTGGAAATGCAACCGGCATGCTTCGCCGAGGAACTAGTTAGCCTTAACCGTAGTGTTCGAGTTTCTGTCTTTCTTGTTCCACGGACAATCCGTCTGCCTCTCGCCTATTGAGTAACAAAGCGTGTCAATGCCAAGCATCCTGCGCTACTATGCGCATAGGTGCTGGCTTACCTGTCCTAGCACCCTACGAATATTCGAACGCCTTCGTCGGTACCGTTTCGCTTCTCGAAAAACATTGCAAGCGCCGCGATACGTTCGCAAAATCCTTCGGAAGCTGTCGACGCTTGAGCGAAGTCGAGAAACTACCCTTAACTAGCTGCACCCGAAGCAATGCAACTCCAAAGTTTCTTTCGAATTATTCGAACACCTCCGTCGTCGGCTTCGTCATAATTGTTTCAATTATCGAAGGTCGTTGCGAAATACATTCGCAAACTTCGGAGGCTATAATAAATGCTTGAGCGAAGTTATAGATATAGTATAGGTGCACACGAAGCTGTTACAGTGTCTCTATTTTATAGAGAAGCCAAGAGAACCTGTTGGCTTGTGCAGCAATTATATTTTTAAAAATTATTTTGGAGAATGACGTAACTATTTTCAGTGGTAATTAGTAAAAAAATAGATACGATTCCGATGGACTCAAATCCGTTTATTGTAAAAACGTCGTAGCATCGCAGAGCTGAACTACCTGCAAGCGGTAGCCATTTTGGTACCGCAAGGGCGGAAGGAATTCCTCAACGAATCAAGGAGAACGCGCTTGAAATGTTCAAGACTGGAGAAAATTCTGTAAAATGGAGGATAGAAATATTCAGATACCACTTCGTAGGAAATAAGAAAGTAGGAACGTGCCGAAAGATGAGGCCGTTACGAAACTTAAACCTTTCGTAAGGTTTCTGGTCTCGGCGAAGAGTCGCAAAACAGCAGGCATGCTAATATGACACGTTTCACGTCGATCGAAATAATTTAAATAATTAGAAGTTTAAACAAAAACATAATTACTTGTTATCTCTAATTATTGTATCTTCCTTTAATAGTTTTATTTACTCTTACGCTGTTCTTTTTGCAACGGATGCAAAAAATACTTGTTTTCCATAAAAAATGCGCAGTCCAGTGATATGAATTGCTGCGATGATATAAATAAACCAGATGCATAAACTAGAATGAACTGAAGCAGGGCTATTTATTATCCTTTGATAATAAAATCCAAGGTAAACTATTTACATGTTTATCAGATCTTTCTTCCTGTATTTGTTTCTCACAACGTTAAAAATAGCATTTCAATTACCATACATGATGGAATTCTGAGCATGATATGCAGCAGATAAGAGGCCGATATATACGTTGCCCGGCGCAAACGTTTGTTAAACGTTGAGAATATAGATAACTACGTGATGCGCGTAATTGTGCAAGAACGTGTTAATAAAAGCTTACAAAGTAGAATCAAACGTTTCACTTAAAATCATTTGTCCTCGTCGTTTTAATTGACTTGTATAAATTTGTATAACACTGCAATTGCTGTAAAGAACAAATTGAAATCAGTAAACATACCTTTAGAACCATTAATAGTATCTCGTAAAAGATTTAAGATCAATAATGTCTGTATCTAATTAATATCGAGACGAGATAATAATAAATTAATTTGTTTATGTACATAAATCCATTTGTTAATATCAGCTTAAAATTATTACGTCGTTGTGCAAAAAACTACAGATTAATGCTAGTCGGTGAACCCATCGAAGAACGTATATTGTTATACGAACGTTGTCGCAGGAAGTACAAAATTTGAAATCCGCGGCGACATTTTCGAGTTAGTGCGCGCCATTTTAGGACCGGGTTCAACGTGCATACTTTAAAACGCATACAATAATAACAAGAGAGAAGATATATTTCTCACGTACCTCCGTTGAGACTGACTATTGCTACAGGTGTTGGAATATCCGGAATCCGACACTTTGGCATTTTCGGTGGACACCTCCTCCATAGTTCTACTTCCAAGGTAGGGTTCCTTCGAGACGATATCCGTTAAGGTCACAAACACTGATGCTAAATCAAATAAACTCGTTGTTCACGCGTCATTTCTTACAATGATCGGGGTTTAAGAATGGTTGAAAAGAACCGATGAGGGAATATCGCGGTTAATGGACTGTCCGCAATGATCACGAAAAAGAAACGGTAGGGTTACGGGTCTCGAGATCACCGTTAACAATTTAGTGATTTAAAATGATGCACCACCTGTTCGATCATATAGACTTTTCTTTGAGATCTGAATGAGAGTAATAGTGAAATGTATAGCTTCACTGAATTCTTTCTGGTAGTTCACAATAAATATATAAACACACTACGATGTCATCCGTGCGACGATATCTATGAGGACTGAACCGTTCCGAACATCGCATGTCTTTCGCGCGGTGCGACTGTTCCGCTGTTCCGCATCATACAGCACGTTTGGAAACACGTGAGCCGCTACCCCCACTATTTCTCCGTTAACCTATATCGATGCAAAACGTGCCCCACTTAAACCTCGCGAACGATAAACGCGATTAAAATAGTCTCCTCCCAACGACTTTTCACGTTGGTGTTTCAATAAAAAAAATTTCGGCCCCAAAAATGCTACTCTCCTATACGGTTGTGACACCTGCTGGGAAGCCGGGTCATTTCGATGGGTCCCCGAATTGAGGATCTCGTTTTTTATCACGAGCCCTCTACGTATAAACATAAACGTTTAGGAAGCAAGAACAATATAAATATACGATCCTTCTGTAAAAACAATTTTATTGTACACTTTTTTATGAAAATATAAAAGGAATATTTTAAAAATAATAAATTATAAACAGTCGATCACATTACAAAGAGAAAAGCTTTGTTAGAAAATACAATTACTCTCTAACAGATGCAACATTTTTAGATGAATAATAAAAAGAAGAAACAATATAAAATGATAATTTATTGTTTCTTGCCTTTAAGCGTCTGATATATGTACAAAATATCAGAATTATATATATATTTATATCTTACTCTGCTATATCACAGTCATCAGGTACGCATCTTTGAATCCTTCAGGTATCCTGTAAGTGAAAAGAAAGAACATGTCAAGTCAATCAGTTATACACATGCAAAACAGGACACTCCGTTCATTGTAATTTGAAAAAAAAAATAAGTGAAAGTCAGTGTAAGTTTTTCAATACTTAATGTGTATTTAATATCATCAAACAAGTCAGTTACAGTCTCCTAAAACATCATTGCGTATGGTCATTGAGTAAAACAGTCTAACACACGTACAAAAGTGTCCACCATAAAAGGGTTTATGTTGTGCGTCAATAATTGGTATTTGACGAAATTGTGATCATGGACGTAATATTAATTGTCTAAGAAATCGTTTCTTGATAATACTCAAATTAATTGTAAGAAAACAACATGCTGATATATTTTATGCAAATATATCATACATACATACGTGAACATATGTAATGTATTTCCAAAACAAGATGTACCCACACCTTAGTAAAAATTTGGATAGCTTCTCTATATAACTTAAACTTAATATTTTCTTCATATATAAAAATTTTTATGAATATAGAAATATAAAAAAACAAACGTGACTCCTTAAAATTTCACTGGTAACTAATATTAAATTATCGTATGTAAAACATACTACAAAGTAACTCAGTAACTGAATTTTTCAACTATAATTTAAGTATTTCAAAATATAACTGTGATGCTATCATTCCTTAGGGGACGTACTCTGCATTCTCTAAATTTTGTCATAAAAATATAATGTTACTCTACTACTAGTAGACAAAACTACATTCGCAAAACATCAAAAATAAAACCTTATCAGAGAATATATCTTGTTTTGGAACCAAGTTTTGAGATTAGTTTTACGAAAATATTCCTCGAAAGATGTACAAGAATTACTTTACGTTCTCTTCCATACACAGTATAGCTAAGAAAAGAATACTATAGAACTATTAAATATAAATTATAAACGAAAACTGGTTCCACTAACTCTAAAGCACAAGATTGTGTTTTAGAGCCTGCGCGAATAGTTAAATTTATATTATTATTTCTAATTATTATACCTGTTTTACAAATAAGAATATAAACTTTTGTAAAAGATGATTTTATCTTTTGTTTCCTTCTTGAAGGTTTTCATTTCATTCAATGTACAGAGAAGTTCATATGGAAAAACTTTCATCGAAACACGATTTTGATACAAAAGTACAGATATACAGATATATAGAAATCCTCTTACTTGTGGTTAATATCTGTAGTATATTAACATAACAACAATAAACATTTTAAGTATCATGTATCTTCCTTACCTAACAGGAAGTAGTTTCATATCTACTCAGTTTTGAGTATACTATGTATTTTTTTTTTAATTGAATACTTAAGATCACTTTTCGCACAGGCCTCTTAAAATAATAAAATTAGGAAGTCAGGTGTATGTGTAACGATATGTAAGGATAAAGTAAAGTATCGTTAAAGTTCAGTAACGTTGAAATCGCGAACGTAAGCGATAGTTAAAAGTAGGTAGTTGGAGTAGTTTCCTTGGATGCGGGCCCGACGTGGTCAAGTGAGTCTTAAAATTCGTCTCTTTTATTGCGTGCGTCCAGCTTGTGTATACCAGTCAGTCTGTGAAGATAAATAGAAAAATTACATTTTCCCCTGTTTTCCAAGTAAAGTAATCGTCAGTTACAACGTCAGGGTGTTAATATTTAAATGCCTCCCTCTTTCTCTCCTCTTTCATTTTCTCTTTGCCATGCGCTCAGCGATGTACTTACGAGGTATACAAAAAAAAAATTAATTGTCATCTTCGTCCATTCGTAATCGTTTTCTACGATCATCGCCAACATTGCGTTCTTCTGCTTCTAGTACTTTCAATCGTGAACCACAAATTTCTTGTCCATGCAGGACCTATCATAAAAATTTATCATTTCGTTTACCATTTTGGAAATTATTAATTACTTTCATCCAATTTTCATTAGAGTAAATACTATTTGAATTACAGATTGAACATTGTATTGTATTGTTATTTAATATACCTCAATTGCTTCATTTGCACTTTCCACACTAGCATATTTTGCATATCCACAATTCTTTCCTGGAAGCATGTATACGTCTATAAGGTTTCCAAACCTACAGAAAGCATCCTTCATAGCATAAATGGGTGGTACTGGTGGACCACACACAATGAAACATCTTTTTGCCACCTCTGCATCTATACTAGCCATTGGCTGTACAGGTGGCAATTTGATACACATAGAATGTTCTAAACCTGATTGAAAGGTAATGAAATGTTATGTAATAAAGGAAATTATTATCAAATTGTATATATGAAATAATGTCTCACTTGGTGCTGTCAACCCTGCAGCTTGAATTAAAGATGTAGCTTGTGCAATGGTTTCCGCCAAATGAGCTAAATCTGTTCTAGTATTAGCTATTCCACCTGTTGAACTTCCAGGTTTTACAACACTTTTTGGAGGTACACTTGATAGATCTGGTTTAACAATCATCCTATGACCAGGAGGATATTCAAAACCATGAAACTTTTCTCTTGCATATGCTGCAGCACTAGGATTAGAATACACTACAACAGCCTGACCCCTTGGCATCCTATATCTAACATCATTCTTCAAATGACAATAATCCAAGCCAGGTACAATGTCAAACAATTTCCATAATTGATCTTGATTTAATGCTGGATGTGCAATTACTTGTAAATGTGTATAACCTTCGGAGTTTGGATAATTTGTAGCAATTTCTAAACTAATACTGCTCTTTCCAAAATTTGATGAACTATAATTTCCACCAGTACTGTCGTAATGAGAAGATAATCCATTATTATACTTCACATCCATGTGCTCAGGTTTTGGCTTTTTTGGTTCAGCAAATACAGCTTTATATTTTCTATCACATTCTTCGAATGCTCTAGCAGCACTAGATACTCTCTTAAATTTCACGTAACCAAAGCCTTTAGACTCATTTGTATTTCTATCTTTAACGACAGTTGCATACTCAATAGGACCAAATTGAGAAAACTCTAGTTGAAGTTCACCATCGGTCATTGATTTTGGTAAAACACAAAACAAGCGAACCCATCTTTCTTCCTCGTTTGTTTCTCTTACAGATCCTTGATCACGACTGCAATAAATCCCAACATTGGCTCGCTTACAAAAATCAAGATACATGCACTAACAACAAAACATCAGGCCTGAGACAATTTATAATAACGTTTAACAACTTACTTTGAAGCAATCATTACTTTGATGGGTCTTCCAACAGAACCCAACATTTTGCCATTCATTTCTTCTAGAGCAAAAGCTGCCTCTGATGTTTTCGAAAATTTAATGTATGTGACTCCTACATGAACATGCGTTACATTATAAATATTTCAAATAATGTATTAGAAGTACATAAGTGACTAGTACAAAGTTGCAAGGAAACACAACGATGCAGTTAAAAATGTATGATATTGAATGAGCTGCATTAAAAAGCAGAATAAAAACATTATCGATTTGTTCTAAAGGCAAGAGAAATTACCTTTATTTTCGCCTGAATTCCGATTCTTAACCACCCATATATCTTCAATCTTTCCAAATTTTTCAAAGGCTCTCCTAAGGTCATCTTCTTCCAAACTTTTGTGGCATATAACAAACAAGCGCGAATTTGGTGGATCATCATTTTTTGACCGCAAATCCGTTTGTGAATAATACGAATCCCTTTCCCTGTGATCAGCCATTTTGCAAATGAACACTGCAGACTAAGTCGCCCGTCTACGGTCAGTGAAGTCGACGCATTTCAGGGACGGCTCTATGCTTGTATCAGTTTTCAAATCTTATTTTTTAATCTCTTTTATCAGATTGTGTATTTCAATTTTATTTGAAATGTTAGTATTACGTAAATGACGTGCAAGGAAATTAATTCTTATCAAAATACGATAAATATTCATATCTCTAAATTTTTCATGATTTTAACAATTCTCATATATACAATGTATGCACGTACGCATGTACACAGAAAATGAGCATATGTGTATGTACATTATGTTCGTAACTTCAAGTACAGTAATCTCTCAATTCAAGAACCATATAATTTTTCTATTCTTTAATCCTTTAATGCTTTACATATCTTACATTGGGTGATTCATGACATAAAATTATTTTTACATTAGATTTCCATTTTAGTCGACACTGGTACATACTACATGGTACATTTGGTGTATATTTATTTATATGTTCCTTTTTCGTTGTCATGTTTCGGTAGTAATGTTGTGCACATTTGAATAATCATTCTTGTAAATGTGTATGTATGCATACTGTAATTGTATTGTTTGAAACTACGGATATGGTACGTATTTATCGTGACAAAAAAACAGGTTAGGTTAAATTACTTCCGCCTTGGTTTCATAAATATATGTACACGTATTATTCAGCAACCTTACGAGTCATGCTCTATTTTCCTTCGTAAACTTTCCTACACGCGAGAGTCATATAGATAATTAAATACTTATACTTGTTGGTGTTTTCACCTGTTGAATGCATTCTTCAGATGAGTAGTTCATTATCTATAACCTATTCGATTGCTCACTATTTTTTATATAGATTTAATAATTCGAATCAAAAAAAGAATAAATATAAAGATAAAATATCGACACAAAGGGCAGTTTTTTTAACAAGGTCAGTGTAATGAAATATTTCACATGTATAGAAATATAGATAATATATTATTTGTAAACAAAACATGTTTTCAAATAAGAATAGTTTTCCCAGCACTGTTTCACAACCATTGATACATTATAATATATAACGTACAATAAAGTATTTGTCAATCATAACATTATCTCCAATTTCATACTATATAAACATTCTCTCATGAAACATGAAAGATTGGATACTTTTTATACATCATATGTAGAAGCAGAGACATTACCACCATGTCCTGTCCAATTTGTATGCACGAATTTTCCTTCTGCACCAAGTAACTCATAAGTATGAGCACCAAAGTAGTCCCGCTGAGCTTGAAGTAAATTCGCTGGGAGACGAGCAGTTCTAAAGCCATCATAGAAAGCTAAAGCTGTTGACAAAGCAGGGGTTGGTATTCCCAGTTGTACTGCAGTTGCTACTACTATCCTAGCACTAGCTTGACATTCTTTCATTGCATTGGCAAAGAAGTCATCTAATAATAGATTAGAGAGTTTTGGATTTTTATCAAATGCTATTTTGATATTTCCTAAGAAAACACTGAAAACAAAAATAAGAATATGGTAATACATTATTATATATAATTATTACATGCATTAATATTTGAAGAATCCTCAAAGTCAATAAAGGGATATACCTTCTTATAATGCAACCTCCTCTCCACATAAGTGCTATGCCACCATAATTTAAATTCCAATTATGAACTTTGGCAGCTTCTCTTAGTAACATAAACCCTTGGGCATAGGATATAATTTTTGAAGCATAAAGGGCATTCTTTAAGTGTACTAGGAATTGTTTCTTATCACCTTGGTACACAGTATCTGGACCTTTCAATATGGTACTTGCATTCACTCTTTCACTTTGCAAAGCAGAAAGACATCTGGCAAACACAGATTCCCCAATTAACGTTACTGGAACTCCATAATCTAATGCAGCAATGGCTGTCCATTTTCCAGTTCCTTTCTGACCAGCTGTATCTCTAATTCGCTCTAGCAAGTAACCCTTCTCATCTTTGTACTTAAGGATATCACGAGTGATTTCAATTAAGAAAGAATCCAATTCTCCTTTATTCCACTCGTCAAGAACTTGACTCATCTCCTCTGGAGTAAGTTTTAAACCATTTCGCATAATATGATATGCTTCACAAATAAGTTGCATATCACCATATTCAATACCATTGTGTACCATTTTTACAAAGTGCCCTGCACCTGTTTCTCCTACCCAGTCACAGCATGGTTCACCATCGGCTTTGGCACAGATTGACTATAAAAAATATTTTATTGTAATAAATATATACTAAATAATTTTAAAATAAATTACTGCTTTTTAGGTACCTGAAAGATATCTTTAATATGTGGCCAAGCTTTTGGATTTCCACCAGGCATTAAAGATGGTCCATACCTAGCACCCTCTTCTCCTCCACTAACTCCACTACCAACAAATAAAATTCCTTTTTTGTCTAAATCTTTAGTTCGTCTTTCAGTGTCTTGATATTCAGAATTACCACCATCAATTATAATGTCACCAGGGGACAATAGAGGCACTAATTGATCGATGAATGCATCCACTGCTGAACCAGCTTTTAAAAAAATACAAAGTTATTTGTAATTGTTTTTCTTAGTAGGCAAAAGAATACAATAGTACAAGATTACTATCATAGATATATAATATCTTATCACATGAATAACAGTGACTATGAAGAAAAAGCTTACTAATCTGTGACAAGGTCAAATTGTAGTTTTCTATTACACAAAGGTAGTCTATAATAATTTACCTTTTACTAGAAGCATTACCCTCTTTGGTGATTTTAGTTTTTCTACCATTTCTTTCAATGAGTAGGCACCAATGACTTTTGTACCCTTTGCTTCATTTTGTAAGAAAGATTTTACTTTATCTGTTGTACGATTATATGCACAGACAACAAATCCATGATCATTCATATTAAGAATTAAATTTTGGCCCATAACAGCCAACCCTATAAGGGCAATATCTGCTACCCTGTAAAATAGAATATATTATAGATCAGATTATAGGTAAGTTAAGAAATTATACTTTATACTAAAAAAAAGTAATGGCATAATACATTACATAATTAAACATGTGTTAAGTTAATTCTAATATAATAAAATCTTTATATTAACGTAAAAGAAATACAGTACATTAGTAAGAAATAGTAAATAAGAAGTAAATAATATAAAGGATTATGTGTATTAGCTTAAAATAAAATTTTCATGTATTTAAATTTAATTTTATTAGAAATAATGAAATAATTACTTACGGTTTGCTCATTTTAACAAGTGATCAACGTGACTACAATGAAATGTAATTTTCCTTTGGAGTAAGTTCAAAGAGTAACAAGTGTCCGAACGTTTCCACTAGACCGCACCGGAATGAACATTCATTCTCGAGTAGTCTTCGACATCAGCCGACGTTTCGTCAACCAATCGCGATGCACACCAAGGTCAGCATGGGAGTCATCAAAACGTTACTACTACTACCATCTAATATTTCATAATGGCACCAATACATATAAACATATCTCTTTAAATGGAATTGATTTCATATTGTATACACATTGACCAAAATTACTTCTTTTATCTATCATGTGATATTATCTTCGTAAAACCTATTCCAGTGAAAAATTGAATTTATTTTTTCGGTTTAGATTATATGTATCGTTCTTTGAAAAGATTATAAACGAGGTAAAGCCGAAAATGTATTCGAAAACATTTCGTCACTTAAGTCAGTGGAAATTTTATAGTACCGATTTTCATTCTACATATGTAATATAAAATTTTCTAATTCTCATAAATCAGTGGAATCGAATAAGATTATTTAGGTCACTGATTTTAAATATTATAATCAATTCCAACGTGATATAAACATATAGTATGAAAAGCTAAAATCTTTGATATGTTAATCCTTATTATTACGGAAACAGTGTATGTACAAACTGTGATTAGAAATGTATGATCATGGATCTAAAGTCTAGAAGACGAAGTCTGGTTACGAGGGATTCAGGTAAAAGACGGAAGGGGACTTCAACCGCTAACTATCGGTAAACAAAATATGTAACAAGAACAAATGACAACATTGCTTCAAATCGCTTTTTGGAATTTGGTTAATTAATCGTATTTTGTGTCATTGTTGTTTGGTTTTCTTACAAAATATTTATGCAGCACATTCTCCTGAACAGTTCTGTGCCCTTGGTTTACTTTTTTATGCAGTAATTTTGTCATAATTAATGTTTTTTAACGACCCTGCATTCTGTAAATGTGAGTGACAGTGGCGCCACTTATGGAGAAAGGCTGAAGCTGTGATCGAGATCCGTACAGTGCCAATTAGTAAGTGGCAAAATGCTGAAACTGTTAACCAAAACGAAGCTTTCAGATTTCGCCACAAGTGACGCCCTTGTTTTTCTAACAGTTTGAGCGTTTTGCCACTTACTAATTGGCGCTGTACGGACCTCGTTCGGAGCTTCAGTTTTTCTCCAACAGAGGCGCTACAATCGCTCATAAAATTCATAATGCAAGGTCGCCTAAAAACACTAATTATGACAAAATTAGTGCATAAAAAACTAAACCAAGGGCACAGATCTGTACAGAAGAATCTGTTGTATCAATATAGTATAACAAAACCAAACGATGACTATGAAAGATATAATTGGTTAATGTAATAGTTGACCAAACTTAAACGATCAATTTAATTACGCTTTACAATGTTGTCATTTGTTTTTGTAAACGATATCGACACAGTAGATTTTCCTTAACAATTCCGTATTGTTGATTTAGTTTTTTGTGTCCTAATTTTACAAAAATTAATGTTTTTAAGCCATGGACCTAAAAGCCGGAGCCTAAAGTGTATGCGGGGTATGAGTCATGCGCGCAAAGCGTTTTTTATGTGTACTGATTATGAATAAATGTTACTTGGAAATTTTAATCTTTTAGATCGTAGAATAAATAATAGGATTTAATATCACAATATTGTTTTACGCGCGGTTTCTTAGATGTGTTCATCTCCAATCAATGCTTGTGTATACAAGACTGACATCACTCTCAGTTATTGCTAGACGATGATTGGATCGTTTTCCCTTATGGATGTTTTAATTGGAAACGCAACATGTCGCGATTTGCTTGATTAGATTAGGGAAGGTCCTCGTATGTTTCTTTCACTTTAGCATTCTATTTAGTGAGTTTTCAACAATCTGTAACGGTTTTTCTGTGTGTATTTTACGTTGTGGAGCGTCGGCGATGACGCAGATTTTTGGAAAACGTGTTGAGAAGGATTTCCATGGAAAGAAGAACATAACCCTATGACAATGAGATGTCCTATTTCTGAAACCAAAAACATCCTTTTTATTAAGACTAAGTCTGTACAGTGATACAATTAAAGAAGTATTATTGTCTAAGTTATATGGTGACTGAAGCAATATGGGACTACTTTTCGCGAAATTGTGGAGTCTCTTTGGCAATGAAGGTAAATTCCATATATGCACTAACACCATACATGATTATTCCATTCTTTTGAGCATCGCGTCATACAAATGATGTTACATACTGTGATTTGTTGTTAATGATAAAAAATAATTAAATTGTGTTTTGTACGTCAATACCTATAAATAAAAAAAAAAACGTTCGTCTTTCTTTATGTTCACAAAATATGTAGAGTGATTATGAACATGGAAATATTTCTTGTAAACATTGTTTTTTATGTTTATTAAGATCAGTAAAAAGATAGTTCACATTATGTTTAAATTAGGTCAAATTGCTAACTGTTTTTTTCCAATGAAGTTGTCATGTTGATGAAAGTATGTAATGAAGTGAAAGTACATTCCAATCATTGCAATCTTTATATAATAGGTGAAATAGAAATTTATAAGTGCTCAGTTATAAATTTGATATCTGCTGCTGTAATTAATCTAAAAGATTTAGGTCAATTACAATGAATACAATATTTACTTTTGGAGTTATCATGAGTCATATCTTGTGATAGTGTAGGTGGCCCATTTTATACATGTCTGTGCTAACATATGTTTGTCTGATTTCTCTTTTGTGTTCTTCTATTAAAGAACAAATTCACATGTATTGTGAAATATTCAATGCAAATTTATCATAGTATACATTATGTACAAGTTTCTGATAGACTTCTAAATAATTATGATCGTGTTATTTCATTTTGCAGAGCATAAGATAGTTATGGTAGGTTTGGATAATGCTGGTAAGACAACTATATTGTACCAGTTCCTAATGAATGAAGTTGTTCATACATCACCAACTATTGGATCGAACGTAGAAGAAGTAGTTTGGAAAAATATTCATTTTATAATGTGGGACTTGGGTGGACAACAAAGTCTACGGGCAGCATGGTCTACATACTATACTAACACTGAGTTTATAATAATGGTTATAGATAGTACAGATAGAGACAGACTTGGTGTTATAAGAGAAGAATTATACTCAATGCTGAATCATGAGGAATTAAGTAAAGCTAATGTATTAGTCTATGCTAATAAACAAGATTTAAAAGGTAGTATGACAGCTGCAGAAATCTCTAGACAATTGGATTTAACATCAATTAAGAAACATCAGTGGCATATACAAAGTTGTTGTGCACTTACTGGAGAAGGGTAAGGGTTGAAAATTCAATCATGTATCATTATCAGTTTTTAAATCCATAATATAATTGTTTACAATTTTTTTCAGACTGTATCAAGGTTTAGAATGGATTGTTGGACGTTTAAAGAAGACATGACGTACATTATGAGGATTCATTTTAAATGTAATAATGTAAACTGTAAAGTATATGTTCATTGTAAGTTACTGTGCCACTCTAACAATTGTACAAATGAATCTAGAATGGATGATCATTTTTCAAATGGTACATTAGCTTCATGCATAACTTGAAATGTAACTGTATATGCTGATCACAGTTATTGCTGCAGGCACTTAACATGTCAAATGGTGGACGGGTAAACTCTTATCTATTAATGTGATACAAAATATAATAGCAAATGATTATATCTATAACATAAGAGTAAAGTAACGTTTTAACTATTCTCTTCATAAAAAGTGTAAAAAATAATATTATGTTATAGAAGAAATTGAAAAATTTAGAATTGTAAAAGTCTTTTATAGAGGGTACTGTTAAATTATGAGAAATATGCATTGTAAACATTCTACAGCAGGACTGCCACAATTAACGTTAACCAATACATTATACTACTTCTAGGTATAAAATGCTGCATTTAAATTACAATTTGAAAAGCACGAAATATTATTTTTTATTCGGCAAGAAAATTCGATCAAGAAATCTGTATGCACGTGTCGAAAATATAGAATTTACTCTTGATCCCGTCCACCTGTGTTTGTAGTAAAAAAAAGACTAGGTAGTTCATTCTATTTGGTTGATATGCGGATAGAAATTATTTGGCCTGTACGATTTTCAAAACAATACCTATGTACATAGTTTTTATACTCCGCATTAGTAGTAAACAATTCTAAAAAGTAAAATCCAATCTAGCACCAATTGAATCACATATTTTTCAAGTTTCTGTGCAAGTTTGAACATTTCTCAGTGCTTGGTACAGCGAACGTCTTGCGAGGTTTCATGGCTAGATTTATTCAACCAATCCAACTAGACGATTGAAAGCAGAATACTTACTGCTCTGTGATACGTGGATTCAACAATGGGACGGTTGTTTGTTGGGAACAGACTCTGAGTTATATAGGAGAATGATAATTATCTATTAGAAAAATATTCTTTGCAAACGAAAAGAATATTTTCTTGTAGAAAAAAGCTGATCGTCTCATTGTAAATATTAACGAATCATTTTGATTCTTTGATCCATAAATATCCAATTAACAGCTGTCTCATTTATTTTATTTACTTCATAACCTAGAACAACTAACTTTCATATAGCTAGAAATACTTCAGTATTTAATATCTATTAAAACTTAAAATATTAATAGCAAATGCAAAAGAAACCATCGTAGAAATTATTAAGATCATTGTATGGAAGATGCCGTCTAAAGCCAGAGTGAGATCATACATTTAAAGTTTCATAAAAATATAAACAGTGGTTTTCTCATATTGAGAAACAATGCATTAATTGTCGTATATATGATATAATATTGCAGATTGTACACAATACTATTATGTATATATTCTCGTTAACGGTTTTCGTTACATAAAAGTTGTGAAATATGCAGGACAAATTGACAAGTTGTTTTATTTTGATGAGGGTTCACAATTCACATCAGTTGGATGTACTTGGGTAGATTTAAACATCACATTTGGGTCAGTAGGGGCAGAATAACATGAAAATTAATACCAGTGTTTGTGTTGAATCGTATTGGTCATTGTTAATCGATTTGTACAATATAAATCAAATAATCGCAAACAAGGTTGTTAACTGACATATGGACTGAAGTCAATGTAAAATAAGTTTATTAAATTTTCTTTTGCGGTAAATAGATAATAAATTATGCATTAAACTTCCTTTAGCATATAGTTTTTTAATTTCTTTATTTTTTAATGCTAAATATTTTATGAATAATCTATTGAATAAATATGTAATCGCATTAAATTGTAATAAAAAATAACGTACATTTTTCATTATCTATTTTGCATTATGGAATCGTGAAGTTCTTCAATTCGTTTGTAATACGATTTTTTAAATTATAATAAATATTTTTGATTATATTCAGTTCCGATTTGAAATACTAATTGACCGTTAAAAAGAATTCTTCTTTTGTAAAAAAAAAATGTACCAAGTTGTTGGGCAGAAGAAATAGTAAACGTGATTCTCAAAGATCTATTTATTTTCACGTTCGTTATAAATAAAGTATCGCACACACTCACTCATTCTCTTAACAGTGGATCTACCACTGGTCATCGTATTTTTAATTTATGTAAATTGTAATGACTCTATGCGATTGAATCGCATACATTTAATGTATTGAACAAAACTTCTAACCAATAACTGGTGCATTAACATTGCAACACCGTTTACAATATCCCATTAACCCTATTATGTAATTCGTTTTATATTGCATAAAGGTGTACTTCGCTAAGAGCAGTTCTTTGCAATCTTTCTCTGCAAAAAGACAAACTTCCTACGTAATGCTTCCTCGCTACGGTAATAAAAGTAAAGATGCTTATTGCAATCGGATTATACATCCTAGAAAATTCCGATATCCTTTTGGCAGTGTCTGTTAAATTACAGTGTCTGCAAAATGTTAACTATGCACGCCGCTAACTTTTGTATCCATTAGTTTCGTATGTTTGCTCTAATTGTTATTACAATGATCCGTATCGTGGTGTTACTTCTAAAGTTGTTACTATTTAAGTTAAACGTAAAGCGACAAATATATTTACAATGAACCGTGTCTACTATTAAAAACGCGTGATATTATGTTCTCGTAATCGATTTGGCAGTTTAAACTATGTATACTTGACCAATCTATATTTTGTATATACGGTTTTATAATGTAAAAACTTCACCGTATTTATTTCCATTATTATTATTAGGAATCAACAATATCGGTCATAGTTTTTACAATATAAATACACCACGATGTTTCATTTTAGAATATCTACGTTTGAACAATACATCATTACGTTAGATGATTAATCATTGTTTCTAATACCTGGCCTCGTATCATTTTAATAACACTCGGCAATTAAAACGACTTCGTTGAAGTCATATCAAAATGAATTCGAAATGAGTTCGAGACTTACACTTTTCCGTGTATCGACAACATTCGTAACATAATTCGAAGCAGTCAGTTCCTTGTTCCTAGAAGTTATGATGATGGTGTGACACGAACTTAGAGTTTTCAATGATTCTGATACCGTTTCCATTTCTTTTTTCTCTCGTATAAACAAAGACGACGCTTAAGCCTTCACGGCTTTCATGAGGAGATCAGTGCTAAGAGATTTGGGCCTCTCAATTGGCAGACCAAGTGCGCGGTCCCAAACGAGAGAAGCCAGGACACCAAGAGCACGAGACACTCCAAACAGTACGGTGTAGTAATTCATTTCCTTCATTCCGTAGTATTGCAACAGTACACCGGAGTGAGCATCTACATTCGGCCATGGGTTCTTCACCTTGCCAGTCTCCAAGAGTACCGGGGGAACTATCTTGTATACTTGGCTGACCAGCTAGAAATAGAAACATCGTATCAATTAATTAAGAGATCTTGAACATCTTCAAGAGCGAGATACGAAGAACGTCAAGTACGATGATTTTACCTTGAATAGTTTGTCGTCCGGCAAATGTTTCATAGCGAATTCTCTCTGGCAAGTGTACCTAGGGTCAGTCTTTCTGAGCACAGCATGACCGTATCCGGGAACGACTTGTCCGCTCTTCAGAGTGTTCCAGATGAAGTCTTTAAGCTTCTCGTCGCTGGGGCTGTCTCCAACTTGCGAGCGCAGTTTCTCCAGCCATACTAATACTTCTTGGTTCGCGAGACCGTGAAGTGGTCCGGCCAAACCGTTCATACCAGCCGCGAAGGACAGGTACGGATCGGACAGTGCCGAGCCCACCAAGTGAGTCGTGTGGGCGGATACGTTTCCACCCTCGTGGTCAGAATGGATGGTCAAGTACAAGCGCATCAGCTCGATGAACTCTTTGTTGTCGTAGCCGAGCATGTTCGCGAAGTTCCACGACCAATCCTTGCCAGCATCCACAGATCCTAAGCCCTTGCCGCCTTTGTAAATGTTTCTGTATATCGTAGCTGCCACGACTGGAAGCTTGGCAATCAGATTCATCGAATCCTCGTAAACAGTTTCCCAGTACTTGGTTTTGTGTACACCCTTCGTGTAGGCCTTCACGAATTCACTCTCGCTGTTCAAGAGCGTTATCGCAGCCGAGAACTGGGACATTGGGTGGAGCGACTTGGGGAAACTGTTCAAAGCTTTCACCACATGGTCGGGCAAGGCGCTCCTCGCTGCCCATTCCTTCGAAAGTGCTTTCGCCTGGGCATCGGTGGGAACGTCACCGGTGATCAGAAGCCAGAAAAGACCTTCCGGGAGCGGCTCCGCGCCACCGGCAGCCTTCGGCAGAAGTTTCTGACATTCGGGAATCGACTTGCCACGGAAACGGATACCTTCCTCGGGGTCCAACACAGATGGTTCCCATACCAGACCTTTGATTCCACGCATGCCACCGTACATCTATAATATTAGAATAAATTTCATTCCACCGTTAACATTATAGAGACTTATAACAAATAGGACATTATTGGCACTCTGCGAGTCCTCTGAGCGTGGAACAAAGTTAACTTATTTTCGTACTCAAGGTCGCAAAGTAAATTCAAGTCTTAGTAAAGCAGTATAAATATATTACCAGAGATATTAAACAGACTTTCCACTTTACAATGGCAAACCATGCTTTAACTTGTACGTATACCGATGTCTCGATTCTCCAACCGGTAAATTTCATCCAGAAGTCTACATGTAAATGAATGGAAAGTATTCAAGGCCGCATCGAAACTTTTATCGGTTCTTAATTCGTCGGGCGTCCTTGTCCGAATATAGAATACGTGAAATAAGAGAAGGAATCAATCTTCATTAAGAGGAGCCCGCAATAATCACATGATAAGCACGCGGTGCACACCCATATCACGGTGGTCTACCGATATTTATGAGTCTCCTCTGTTCGTTATCAGCAAGAGAAAAAAAAATAATCGACTGCGCTGATTCCCGGCAGAAAAATTCGGCCTCCACGTGGCGCGCCATGCTAATACGTCGAGACGTCTTTGTCAATCGCAACGAGTTCTCGAACGATCATTTTTATTCGCTGTCACGCCATCCGTCTGTTTGGGATTACGCAACGATTAGCTGCATACCATGTCCACGGTGACCTCGCCGACTTTCGTGGCTCCATGCTGCTTACGGAAATTCTTGACACGCTCCTGTTCCTTCGGGATCTTATCGGCGAGGACCTTCCTCAGATCGGTCGAGGCGTCGGACAACGATCTCAAGAACACTGGGGTAGCTAGTTTCTGTAATCAGAAAAGAAACGATCGGTTTAGTATCGACGATTCCATCCGGTCTGCTGATAATTGAATCACGATATCGATCCAATTGATTGTTGCCCTCTGTTGATCGCGAGGACTGTAGAGCGGTCGCCTGATAGGAACAACATCCGCTGACGATCGTCTCGATTACCGATACACGATCGCCGGAAGTGCTAATTAACGATACCAGTTTTGCGCGTAACTTTATGAGAGATTTCTCGATATTCAGACGATGAAATCAGGAGGAGATCTAATTCATTGTTCAAATATTCGCTTTAATCATTTTCTTCTAGAAGACATTTTTAAGAACATGAGAGTTTAATGTGTCTTTTTTACGGCGTCATTGAGACTCCGTTTGATCGAATCGGCGCTTAATTAATCGCTGATTAATTAAATTATTTCCTGATTACTATACGCAAATTCGTTTCAATAGACGCGTTATCGTAAATGAGATTCAGAGCAACAGCTGCGATGGATTGTGCCGAACAATTACGCGTGGCTTCTGGATTACGTAAAAATAACGAACGAGCTCGTCACGATATATTTGCCAGATACTGCTCGCACATGACGGATCCCTATGAAATTGATGTCGGCTGATAACAGACGCGTTCGGTGGATCTACACTCTAAAAATAAAGTTTTATTCGGACACGAATTGTTATCCTCTCCGCGTTCGTTTTAATGCGATAGATATTTTCTAAAGCAACAGCTGAGGACTCATATTTGCAAGTGAATGCATAATGAGCGCATTCTAGGATTCTATGCACGGAACCGTACGACGGAGGCTAGAGAAACGTTTTCTTCTCGTTTCTCTTGGGACTTTTGCAATCCAGCTATTGGTTACTAATTATTGCATGTAATTATTCCATCGCGTGCTATAAATAATCGTTCGAGTTCGCGACACCGCTTTATCTAATCTGCAAAATCGGTTACATCGCGCACAGATCGTCGAGATTATGTAAAAAGAAAAACCGAAGCGGAAAGAACACGTGAACGGTCGAATAACAGGAACGTTAACGATCGTCCCCGCAGAAGGAAGCGAAGACCACCGGACTTCTAGCGAATCAGCTTCGCCTTTAGGTCACGAGGTCTCGCGTTAAAGTTCATTATCAAAGCGCGGACCTTGGGCAAACGACACCGGGGAATATATTAATAATGTAGAGCCAATAGAAGCTGAAAGAAAGAGGAGCGCACGCTACATCTAACGCCGAAGTGCAGCGTTTGCTCCCGCAAAATGCTGTTTTTGGAAACTAATCATATTCATATTCGATATTTTAATAAACATACGCCTTAGTAAATTAAAAATACATATTATGATGAACCGTGTAACATATTGTCTGCGTTGCAATATTGTTTTGTTAAATAAAAGTACAAAATTAGATTTTAATATATATAATTTATATTATATAATTATAATTATTATATTAATTAATATTAATTAATATATTATATATAATTTATATTATATATATATATATATATAATTTAAATCAAATATCGGGAAATTATTGAGCTTCACGGAAAAATAAGTTCAGGGCGACGGCTTCCAGATCTTTCTACTCCACGGACTCTTTTTTCGTGACACGCCATTGTATCTGGAGTAGTGCCTGGAATTTGTAGATTGTGGGGAAATACACGAAGCTATGAGCAAACATACATAGAGAGAAAGACCGGCACGTTTTATAGCGCGGATGAAGAACTAGGTCGAGGCGCGATCTCGAAGGGAAGGTAAATGGGACAATGACCGGGCTAGTCCTGTGGATTTTCGTGCCTATTGTCTGGCCTTGATTGATAAACAATACGCCGGTGGCGGCTCTGGCATTTCCGTTGGACCGTGGATTTTTAGCAAACATTGCCTGCGTTAATTGCAAGATATTATTGAACTAAATGGTCCTTATTGTATTTTATGAGGCGCGATATAAAATAATTTTTAAAATTAACGATTATAAAATCATATTGAGATACTCGGTAACTTTCGATAAGCTGTGGGAACTTGTTACGTAAAAAGAGAACAATGAAAGTACTGTAGAGGAGATCATGATTGAAACAATTAATCTACTTTAGGTGATCAAGGGAGCAGAGGAAATCGAGACGAACTGGTAAATGACCGATTGTTCTAGCCAAGATCAAGGTACATTGCGAAATCGAGGACATGCTCGAAACAATAAAAATAGCTCCACTAATCTTATGACGATTCTATTTTTAATACGCAATACGTTTAGAAAGGTGCGATCTGTTATGTAACCATTCGGTGTTATGCAAGGTCAACCGTAGAAAGCACGGAACAAAGCAAATCTCGTCGCGAGACTGAAATACGTCCGATGCCTTGTTTCAAGAAATTGTGACTTAAGACTCAATTGTTGCAGAAGGATGAATATTTTCGTAACAAATCGTATGCGTCACTGTTGGAAATCACCAGTTTCACTGAATCACTATATCGTCAGTACCGCGTTTACGTAAGTTCGCCATCGTACACTTATGCCAAATTGAGAACCCTACTCTCCCTTTCCTGTGATATATTTTTCTAGATATAGACTACCGTAACCCTGACCTTTTCGATTTTCCATTCATCGGAGATACCAAATTCTTGGGTCAAGCAATGCCCTCGAGTTTCTTTTAAACGCTTTCACCGTCAACCCCAAAAACGTCGTCAAATAATCACACGCGTTATTACACATGTATCTGCTAATCAGACTAATTGTCTGAAATTGTAAATCGCTCGCAAAATACAGTAACGCGATGCTCCATATTCATTTTCCTATTATTAGACAATTTTCGCGTGACTGCGAATACTTTGCGGTACACCGGTTCCATTGTACAAGCAATTCATTGTACACGCACACGTACATATAAGACAGATATCAATGTGTAATATTGTATCTGGAGATTGGCCAAAATTACGAGTGAAGTGTTCCGAAAATAAACAGTTTCACCTGTTGTATAATATGGACTGTGCTGCACGATGGACACGTGATAAAAAAACGTTCGAAGCAGGCATGCGTCCTTTGCAACACGTTCAATGTTACAAAGTGATTACAGCCGAGGCGAAACAACGTTCGAAATTCGCTGGCTATAATACAGCGACGCGATTGGCTTGTGGACAGTTCGACGTGCTATAATAATAGTTATTGAAAAGCGGGCGTTGGGGGGAACGAAAATAAACTCGATGCAAATTCGCTTTTCCATTTCCAGAATTCGAAGCGCGTGAATGTACAAGTTTGTAGCTGAATTTTGAATTAGAAGGATGTAGCGTGTAATGTTGAAGTATTTTAAACAAATATAACAAATTATAACAAATTATACTTTCCACGTTACATTTCTTTTAATTCATTTTCTGGACAATTCTAGTGCACAATTGCTCGCGATACTTGCAACGAGTCTGCAGCTCTCGCAGTTCTAAAAGGCACACAAATTTGAAAGTTAATTATTATTATTATTATTATTAATGAAATCACTTGCTACGAATAAAAATTGTATGCTCGCCACCTGTAGCGTCCATTCCGTTTCGATGCTCAAATAGCGTGAGAGTATGTTTCACGCGTCTCGTATCATTGGCGGTGTAGCGATACCAGGAATTTAACGCATGAAATCTAAGTAACAACATACTTAGGTAGTAATGCAAGAAGGATATCAAGTTGTGGCCACGGTGATGTAACTGAATACTAATTGAACAGATTGCTCGTGACTTTCATATCCGCGCCGCGTGTCTTCGCCGATCAGAGCTCCCGGATTTCATTCTTTCGCCGCCAAAATTAATTAATATTCGCCGGCCGACACTGATGGCGCCCCATTTAATTTATACCACTTTCTCACAAGGGATGATTAGAAATTCATTCATGATTAGTAATTTATTTTACTTTTGTTTAGAGAAAAATTTCTCTTTTGACGAATCGTATTGAATATAAAAAACAAATTTACAAATTTTATAAAGGTAAAATATTTTCAGATTCTTTTACAATGACTAGTGAACTAGGTCTTCTAATATTTAAACAAAATTCTACTTCGTTTTTGGCTCAATTTTGCAATTTGCTGCTGTCAGTGCAATTTCTTGCTATATACTTTTTACGGTTTCACTATCAGCAATTAGTTCAGTGACGAACAAAGGTCAGAACGCGACTGCGATTACGTAGTATTGTATTCTGTAATACCGCGTAACTCGTAAATGGTGTTACGTAGCAATAAAGAACAGCAATAATCGATGCATTCACCGCGGCCAGATAGATGAGGTCATTATATAATTCGATCGCTCGTAATTGCATTTTTCATCGGGCTAAACAAATTGAAGATCTCTTTACAATTCGTTTTACAACGTAACAACCATCGGAAAAAGCCCGTCCGTATTGAAATATTTTTACTTTAATTTCATAGCCGAGGTTCGGACCATGGGATCGTATTCGAGGCGGCTGCTGCCGTCAGCAATCTAATCAAATACTTGATCGAACATGCACAACGATGAAATAGCGTAATAAAATACAGAAGTTACGATTACAGTGGCACGGAAGTGAGAGATAAGTATTTCTATACGTATGTATAATGCATAGTGGCGATTATGTCTACGCAAAAGTTCGCGCAACGTCAGATATCGTAATGACGCAGATCGATGACCTATGTATTCATTGAAGTAACAACAGAGGCCCGCGCTCATTTCGATTTAAGCAGACCCGATTTTTAGCGTGCCCGACCGTCGTCCTTTATTAACAGGTATTTCTGTCTTTCTCACATTCAAAAGCGCGAATATCGATTCAGCGATTCTTTAATTCAAGCTTCGTTTGACGCAAATGTTAAGTGCGAACTTTGCACACAATGCGGGGAGGAACTTATCTTCTGTCTTATCTTGATTTTTAAATTAAGTATTAAAGTGCTTGGAAAGCTTGCCGAAAGCTTTTATTGTGCCCTCAAGTGTACCTCCACAGTGTACTTGCGGAAATGTTGGCAAAAATGTCGCGAGTCGACGCACCGGGGCAACGTTTTATCGCGCAACAAATTTGCTCTTCGATTAGCATTAGATAATATTATCTCGGTATCTAGAACTCGAAAAATTCCTGCTTACTGTCAACCTTTTGACGAAGTTGCTCGCGACGACAGATAAAACGACGGGCGACGATAAATAGCTAATGCGAGACGGTGTTTGTCGATCGCGATTTAAACAAACGCGTATTGCGTTGATTTATATGCAATATATGGAGCCTGTTGGGAGTGCACTGGCGAAAGATTCATCCGTTGTGACAGATGTCACTCGTTTACCGCTCCGATGAGTTTTATCGCCGGGAGTTATCGGCTCGCAGACTTTATATTAATATCTTGGCGAGTGGTGCGATGATGGAGTGGCTTTTCTCTCATTTTATTTCATCGGAATTTTTGCTAAATCACGATGATCTTCGGTCTAATGATAATTCATATGTAGACATGTACTCATATGTAGTATAGTTCATATATTGATACCATACATATTGATATCATATATTAATATTTAAAGAGTTTTATTATTTTATTGTTGCATTGTTGACGCTCCCACTTACTGTTAACAGAGCTATGTTTGATTCGAAATTAATCCAGGACAATTATCTGATTAAAAAGCAATAGCTTGTTTGCGATGAACAATTTTTACTCGGATACGATTAATTGTTCATTTCTCTCGGATAAGATTACGACATCTGACAGTTTCACTTGCATTCCGAAACAAAGTATATTGTTTATGACTGTAGACTCTTTTTCGAGTATCACGCCCGATGCTGTCACAAATTATGACTCATAATATTATGCCCCGTAGTCGGAATTATATCATCGGACACGCCTAGATAACCACTGTTGTATACCACCGAGAAAGTCGGTTATTACTTAATGAACGATCAAGTCTATTTATTCATAGCTTATTTTAACAGTGTCCTTTTAATTAGCCATGAGAATAAAATAATACTAATTTTATTTCTCTTCAATACTTTCAATGTTGCAATTAATATCTTCGAATACTAGCATAGAGAAGATCAAAAGAAGATAATATTAACTCCACACGTAATTTACTAATTCTTCTACAATTTTGATGGATTATCTCTTTCCGAGATCCATTTATAAAGTAAGCGGAAAATTGACGTCGCGTTGCGTCATCAGTATCTCGAGAGAGAAAAACCTGAATGTGTTAGCGGATTGTTACAGTCACGATTTCACTCGGCGAGTTGCTCAACGATCCCGCGTGTTCCCTTTAATAGTCGTGAACGTTGGTCCAGCTTGCTAGTAATCTGCAGATTTCATGCATCCGTGATTTCTAAATGTCATAATTAATTCATTGTTGTATGAACTTCGACACGCGTCTGACAGGGTAGCGATATATTGGCAATAAGGAACTTCTGTCGGCCGATCGATACGAAATGAAATTAAGGCGTTGATAATGCGGTAATAAGTAATACGATTAACCCAGTGCACTCGGACAGTGTTGGCCCATTGACGCATGCACCCGAAGTTCACCCATGGAATAGCGTCGCGGCTCGAGAATGCAATGACTCCTCTGCGAGGTCAGGCTGTCCAGTATTTCACATAGTTCCGCCTATTAATTGTTACAAAATGATAATAATAATAATATATATAATAATATAATAATATATATATAATAATATATATATGATTGTATTTAAATTTAAAATTGCGGACATGAATATCTACGGATTCAAATAAAATTATTATTATTATTATTATTAATTGTATGAAACGTAAACTTTGCATACAATGTTTTATATGATTGCAGATATTATTTTGCCAACATCAATAATCCGGGATTATCGACCTCCTGACTCATTTGGAATTTCAGTCTCCTGAACTTTCGAATGCTGTCTAGCTTGGTATCGGCATTGTTGGAATCTCCAACGAGAAATTGAATGGAGCCAGATCGTTATAAAATCCTTCACCGTCCAATTAGGTCTCTTAATAACGCGCGAACTCGATATGCCAACGAATATCTGGGATTCTTCTCATTAAAATATCTAACATATCCTTTGATCTATCAAATCGGTCGATACGATTGATTTCAGCATCCTTTTGCATAATTACTGGAATCATATAGAAACATTACAATAAAAATAATAATAAGAATAATAACTCATTGTAATAAAAGAATATACGATTACTCGGGTGTAGGGCCAATTTTAATATTGGCCAGGAAGTAAATCCAAATTTTTGAGCATTGCATAACGGTGATCACGAGCCGGAGTCCTCTTAATTAATTGTTGGTAACATCGTATAATACCGTGGCTGATAGCTCTTGTTATCACTGATTACATAACCGACTAGCTTGTGAAGGGCATTACCAGATGGAATACACCCGGCAGCCACAATTATCTAATTGATTTCGCGCCATACAATCGTTAAATGGCGCTAAAACGACTGAAGAGGGTGTCACGCGCAATCCAACCTTTATTAACACTGAAACGCGCCCATCTTACCGACAATTGCTGATTCAAAGTTAGAGTGAACTTGTACTTGAAAAGTCGCCTCGGAGGCCTCGGTATCATAATCGTATGCAGAAACCTATTCATGCGAGTAGTTTCGACACAGTTACCATGTATAATATCGCTGCGAGGATTGAATAAATCTTGTCGAATCGATTAACGGTGCAGTTTGCATGAAGAATTTCATAAGGATTGTATATACTACATTTAATCGAGTAGATTTCACAAGATTAGATTATTAGAAATTGTACGAACTATATCGTATGCTTATTATAACTCCGATGGCCAGGTATCGGGCACAGAATGCTCTTTCACTTCTCTAATTATTTATAGCGGGAATATTAATAGTCGCCCGTGGTCGATAAACAATCGGCGGGGCACACGAATTTTTGGCTTTGATCGAGCAGATTGACTGTATCAATCAGGGGCAGTGGACGTTAACAATTCGTGTCTCGTTCTATAAAAAAACGAATTAAAAAAAGAATAGCCGTCTCAGCGGGCAGGTTACGCGATCCGAAGGTCATGAGCGTATATCCATGATATTAGGTAATCAGCTGGCCGTGTATAAGTTTGGCTAGAAATCTCTGAATTTGCCAAAAATCGCGCCGACCGCGAGGGTAGACTTTGTACATGGCACGCCGCTGTTAATCAAGCATTCCGAAAGCTAATTTACATTTATATTATTAACATACGTATTATCTCGTAAACGGATGAATGAGAAATCAATTGAAAGAATTCTAATATTTATGGGTTAAGGAAACGGATGATACCTTATGGATTTTAATGAATTACAAAGGCCTCAGATTTCCTGTAATTTCTTACTAAGAACTACCCCATTATCATCCTCGAATTTCATATGTCGATTACAGCATCAATGATCATGATGGAAAGGCTGCAATCATCAGTCAATCCGCATGAGAAGCGATGTCAGATTGACACGATCGGTAAGCAGGTGTCTGCCAAGCACAGGTCACGACCAATGTGGATCAAGAGAGCGGAACAGTTTTTGACCTCGAATTCGTTCTAAAATTATCATCCCTTACGAAATTGTAATGCGGTGCACTCTTCAATGAACATCCGAGCCGTCGAAGGAGACACTCTCAAGTATTTCGCGCACAGTGTTTTCCTGCGACCTGCAAATACGTGTGTGCGTGCGCGCGCGCGCGTTCCTGTCCCCGTATATGTATCCGTGGCCTTACAATTCGACACGAGACCATTTTGGTTAGGAACTGGTCGCGTAAACCCGACGATACGTGTATTGCGAGATCTTGCCATAATAGTAACACCTAACAACGATGGGTTTCAGGCAAACACGGCTATTTATTTATTTATTTTTGGTATTGATCAATGAAGCCAACAACTTGAGATTGTGCTTCCTGACACTCGAGTAATTCTACGCTTTCGCGAGAAAAGGACGCCGTCAACTTCTACTTCTACCCTGACCCCTTGTTTTTAATTATACTTCACGCCTGAACCGCACACTGTCACTCGAGGATGTTAACAGAAATCTGATAGACTCGTACGACAGCCAAAACACTTAAAAAATACTAGCATTTTCCACTGAATTGATATTGGAGACGAAAAATTATTCGTTATAATTTTTAACTGATTATCTTCGAAATTTTCTGCAATTTGAAGTAGATGATAGCGATCATATGATCTGTATAATTTTCTTACGTAACTGCCTATCGGACCTAGTTGAATCAATGCTCCGTTCTGTCTATCAGGTGAGCTTTATGCCACGCGATTCGATTTCTCGTGAATTTTACAGGAACACGGTGCTCGTGGATCTGTTCGTCTATTCTCATGACACTTTACGTCACTGCTGGATCGAACGAATCGATTCTGCAGTTTTCGCGTGTGAAACGATATACCCCGAAATAATATGCATTATCGGAGCTTGGCAAAAATGCTTCTCAGCCCCTACTTACACGATACGCGAGAAAAGCTTCAGTTGCAAATAAAGCTTTTCATCCTAGCGATCCTGGCTTAGATCCTAGTGATCCTAGCTGAGATCCTAGCGATCAAAGATCATTGGCTTATCACAGATAACATGCAGGTGTATGGTGTGCAGTGATTTTTTGAATCTGCACCTCACAGGTCTGATTGGTCATGTTACTAGGCCATCGTCGGTCGATGAAATGCCTTCTCTGTATCTAGAACTCGCGGCGTCTCGACTCTTAACGGTGTCCCGCTAAGTTCCGCAACTGCGAAAAGGTCGAAGGGCGAAAGGACGCGAAACGAGTGCTTTTTGAATGATCGACATGTTAAAATCGTAGGATGATATCACGAATGCAAATGATATGTGTCAAACATCTGCTCGCAGTTCGAATTTCGCACCGGAACAACGTGCACGGTTTCAAGAATCATTCAAATATCGCATTGCGTTCTAAGACCGATCAATTTTCGGTGGATTCGTCTGTCACGTACCTGGACTTCCAAACAGCGTTTGGGACTGAAACGGAAGAGTGCCATTGTTCTTTATATCCTGGCTTACGGATCCTTCCTCTTTCTCGTTGCCGTCAAACCGACTATCCAACTGACCACGCGGAGCTCTGGCGCCCAACTCAACCAACTCTTCTGTTAGTTCGTCACACATACGTCGACGACGCATGCGCATAATGACAAAGTGGTCCTCGAAGGATCATCTCTATCTAGAAATTTTGTACCACGTTATAATTCGCGAGAGATTCAAAAGAACTTCGTCCGAAATGTTTACCAGCGTATAGTTCGACGTGCAAACTGCAACGATTTATTGTTCGTGAACAATTCTTGTGATTCGATTATTAAACCTATCGGAAATCTCGGTAGGTGTTTTCGGAAATTCGTGGAAATAATTCCATATTTAGGTGTTTCAGGTGTGCTCCGATATAGGGAATTTTAACAATTGGCAATTGCTTAATTTGGCGCGTAATATGATTTCGTTGTAATCTCATTTATTGAAGAAGTTTACAGAAACTATCACGATTTCTTTTTCAATGTGATGCATGCGTTTCGTATCCATGACGTTTCCTCCACTTTTCGACAGTCATTGAAACATTTCCAATTTGTTGCATATTTCCGACGATAATGATGGTCTACAATTTACAAACATATGTATTCATTCTGAATTTGTGTGCATTTCACTATATTTAAAAAACTTGCCTGTTTAGTGTGAAAAAATGGAAACCACGAGTGGTACCGCTCAAAATTAGATCTTTGACGATACTTGTAACTAATTTTACTCCATAATCGCGTACTTTATCGTCATCGAACTTTATGGGTTCTAAGTTCTTCAATATATTTTCTGGTACCTTGACATCGCAAATTTTCATCATCTTCTCTAGGCATGCGTAATTAGGAATTGGTAAGATACCAGGAATAATTGGAACATTGATTCCAATTGCTTTACAATCATTTACGAATTGAATAAAAATGTTGGCATCGAAAATGATTTGAGTTATAATGAAATCAGCACCTGCATTAACCTTTCAAACACACCAGCAGAACATTGTATCAATAATAGTTGCACGAATGTACATAAAAATTAAATTTTTAATTAAAATAATTACTTTTTCTTTTAGGTGTAACAGATCCAATTCTTTGGATTGTGATTCTGGATGGACTTCTGGATATCCAGCAACACATATACAAAATCTATCACCAAATTCTTCTCTTATAAAACGCACTAAATCTACAGCGTACGGAAAATCCTTATTCAGGACCTTGGAATCTTAAATTTCATTTTGATATCATTAGAAAATGGTTCTGAAATTTCAACTAGAAATATTTTTATAGAGATATTTACCTCCTCGTAATACAAAAATATTGATCACACCAATATCCAATGCTTTCTTTAAAATAAACAATATATCTGCGCGTGTCAAGGAACAAATAGTAAGATGCAGGACCGTATTTTTTGGGAACTGATCGAGCACTTCCAAAGATAGATAATTATTTTTCGCATCTTTCATTCTCCATGTTAATGAATAAAAAAGAGGATGATATTTGTTCATCTGTGTAAAAAAACTTTAAACAAAAGATTATCATATTTAAATAAAAAATTTAAATACTCGTGCATATGTACCTTTGATAAAAGTCAGTATTTTTTGTGGGCGAAACTTCAAAGCTGCAAAATATTCTTTTTTCGTCAAATGCAGCCTTTAATAATTTCGTTATGTTAGAATTATTATATTCCGTGTCTTTGCATAAGGAATTATTCTTAACCTCATCATGTTTACCGCCACTAACTGCATTTTCGTAGATTTTATTTTCTGAAACGATACCACTCATTGTAAAGAAATCACTATGGTCTGTTGTATAAGCACATTTTCTTATTCTGGGTGCTATATAAGATAAATTTTGATAATATCGGGTTATGCAATACATGAAATTCACGAAGGCCGCGTTGTAGCAATAGAGAGTTTAAAAAAAAATTACTACAATAGTATATCAATTACACATACTTTAATTATTTATAAAATGTTCGATTTAATTCAAATTATTGTACCATAAGATTTAAAGAAATATTTCATATTACGTTGTTTCATTTTTTCACAGAATTTATTGTTGTTTCTTCTTTGGCAAATATAACTTCCTGCACACTTCTGCTATTGGAATGTCATATACAGGTGGTATACCACCTGGAACCGTTTCCTTTTTTGGACGTGAATGTTTATCCGTAATAGTTCTAATGTCGTCTATGTTTGGTGTCATACATAAATTTATAGCTGGGTAAATAATAAATGCAAATGTTGCAAGAGCTGTTAAGGCCCAAATAGGAATTGCTATGGCCCAATATTTTGAAGGCCAATATGTTAGTCCTAAACTATGTAAAATTTGATCCGGTACAATTGCCCATACTAGATATAAGAAAAAAAGCATGTTTGCACCTATGTACAAAGCATATCCATAGACCGATCTTGGTCCATATGGTGCAGGAGTATGCTCCATTTTATATAATACTGCATATAACAGCTAAGGAAGATGATACAGCATTTATTTAATAATAATCAAATGTTGGTGCAGCTGGACCAAATTGTTGAATTGTTTCTGTTACCAGTATTAGGCTATCAAAAAATGACGTCAATGCTACTCTAACTTTTCTTGCTTCAGTCCCAGAAATTACTCTGCAAATAATAATTTACATTAATTTCACAAATATGTGAATAAAGTTGTATACTAAAAAGTTAATATATGTATACTTACAACTTCAATAAATTATTATTCAATGTTAGTTCTTTTGAAACACTACCCCTTGATGGTTCCTTATCGACTCTGAGTACTTGGTAAACAATTTCTGCTTCCCTTGGTGATGGGAAAGGAATAGACAAATTTCTACTCAATGTTAAGGTTATATGTGTAGTGTTATGAAGTAATATATACAATTATTAATTCATCTTTTTCAAAGGATACACATTTAAAGGATTCATAGCATTACAATGATAAGAACAAAATATAACAATATGAAAATATTTTCAAAACAACATAGAACTTCAAAAACTATCTCACTGTCTTATGTTCTTTTTATAAATGTTGTATTGTTCATAGGTGTATTTTGTATTTACATAACCAATCTCTCTACACACTGTATTTACAAAGTTCCCAATACATTTAATAGATTTTTCGCTGATTGTGTAAATAAAATGATTTCATTCAATATTAGGAACAGCTAAAGAGATCATTGTAACTTCTAAATTAGTTCAGTGTTATAACCGTAAGAGTTGTATGTACGTTCTTGCGTACATTCATGTGCACGTACAATACGTAGTACACCTATATGTTTATAGTTTTTGCGTACTTCACAGTGTTCTACCGCGTCCGGTGATTGTACGCAACAGTTCACAATATAATGTGTACATACACATATGCAGTACCAAAGCCTGGTGTAGATGTAGTATATTTTGAATGATTATATTGTAATATAAACTTGCATAATTTCGAGCGTTTAAGGTACAATGGGACGAAGGAAAAGTAAACGAAAGCCTCCAAGTAAAAAAAAAGCTATTCAACCTTTAGATACTCAATTTAATTGTCCGTTTTGTAATCACGAAAAGTCGTGCGAGGTTAAGATGTGCGTATACTTATAGTAGTTATTCTTATATTTCATATTTTACTGCTTGTTTTCCATTTCCAGGGACAAACCAAGAAATACAGCAAGGATTACTTGTAGAGTCTGCTTAGAAGATTTCCAAACTACAATAAACTTACTTTCTGAACCATTAGATGTTTATAATGATTGGATTGATGCATGTGAGAATGCAAATTGATCATTTATTATCACTATATATCATATTTACAAGACTGTCAGATGTTACTCATTCTTTTTTGACATGTCAGCATTCCGCAATGTATGAACTAATATCAAACTTATGTGCAATGTGTAGGCAACAATTCTATGTCATTTATGTTTATAGTTTTAATATTTCAGTGCAATAGGATTTTAGATATTTGTTGTTATTTTGCGACTAGGTACTAATTCGTACTAGTTTTAGTCATTTGATATTGTTATAGGTATATTTACTATCTATTGTACTTATTTAATAAGTACATGTATGAATATCTACTTATAGAAGTTGTAAGAAAGGCAATGCAAATATTACATATGCATAATATTTATGTAAAGAATGAAGACATGTAATGTTTTATATTGTATATTCTATTAGAGTAACAGTCATGATATACAATCATATAAATATTATATATACATATTTACACAATGTGGTATGTAAAATGTACATTTTCACAAAATAATGTCATCACAATCAAATAAAATTAAAAATACAAGTTCTAATTTTTTAATTCCTATCAAACAGAATGGCATACAACTTGAAATCTATGATACTATAATAATATATTGTAACAGTTTATCAATTGTTTGAATAAATCATTTAATTTTCATTTGTAACTTTGTTTTATTTGTAATACTATATTTAATACCTAGTATTTAATATTTACATTACATTACTTATAGTATTTACGTTTGAGGTACTTCTATTATAAATGATACAAATTCGAATACCATTTACGTGTTTAATTCAAATAAATAAGATAGGGAGATATGTAATGTATGTATACATATTATTACTAGTATGCAAATATAATAGTGTTTTTGTGTAAGATACTAAAAAATTGTCGGAGAATATGCTCGAACTTTATATCAAGAACAATGATCCCAGTTACGAAATAAAATGAATCATGTGGCCTTTAGAATTTGAAAGACATATTTTACTTAGTTCTGGGTGCCGTTCCCTCGCGAACACTCAGCGGATGCGTTTTATGGCGCAGCCAAGATGGCGTTCCACCGAGTGGAATATACTTGTTAGAAAAAGTGCGTGAAAAAAATGCCGCGGAAAGCTTGAGAGCGACGCGTGCGAACTTCAGTGAGATTTTGGTGGTAAAGTGAATCCCCGTAGCTTCGTCATGAGGCTCAAATGAAACGGAATTGGACGTCGTGGTAGAAACGATGCGTGCATTAACCCGAGTGACAAGGCTTGTTCGCTGATCTTCGGACATTGCGGAGAACCGTGATCGTCGAGCGGCGAACAACGACGCTATGGCGTCTATCAAACGTGTGCATGTGTGTGTCATTATATTTAATCCGTAATTAATGGCTAATTAAGCGGTCGTAAATACGGATCGTAGGTAAAATTTGACGTGTGCAAGATACATGACGACGCCGGTTACAAAACGACGCGACTTCCTGGTGTTAATCGTCGAGCCGGATCGGCTTGTCCGAAAACAAACATTCTGAGCTGCTTTCATTCACCCTGTTTGACAGCTCCTACCTTAAATAACTTCGAACATTATGAATACTATAACGCAACTACTTCGGTTACGTTATCGCAAGCTGAGGTGTGCGTTTACTGTAACCTTTTCGTTAAATAGTACTGCCCAGTTTGTTACTGGAGGATTTGCTCGTCAATTCGAGAATGTGACTAATTTGATCTCCCAACAAGTGTGTTTAATTGCAAGTGCTTTGAATGATTCATAATTTCTATTCTATTACAATATTCTTCGCTTTTTTGAAGTTTTTATATCGATAATAATGATCTTAATATCATTTGGGAATGCGTACAATTTCCTTGGAAACATTTTTATATTTGAACGCGATATTATTTCCTAATAATAATTTAATATTTAGAGATTTTGAGATATTTTGGTTTTATTATTAAGCATTTATTTCTGCTGCTTCGTACTATAGTGAACTTTGTTTATCGTAGGGACATATGAATTAAATACAAATATACGTATTACACATGCATGGTATTTAAGATAATTGAACTTAATACAGGAGTGCATTTCTTTTCTATTTAAAATTGTGTTTTGACATTAAAAATGGAATGAATTGTCAAATTGAAAGCATAATAAATACATGTGTAGTATGCAATATTTTTATTTTGTATTCTTTGTGTTGTGTATCGTGGATATTTTTTGTCATAACCTTGACACTATTTTGAGCTAAGCAGTATTTATTTCCTTGATTTCCATATTCATTTAATCATATTTTTATTTTGTTTTCTTTATGTTATGTATCCAGTATGATTTTTGTCATTATCTTGACGCTGTTTTGAGCTAAACAGTTTTTAATTCCTTGACTTCACTTTTTTTATTATTAATATAATAGATTTTGAATATCTTTCTTTTTGAATAGAACTTACAGAGTAGTATATTTCTTATTACAGGCTAAGGAGGATATAAAGTTATAAATAAATAATTTTAGTGATATGCAGAATAATATAATTTTTAGTGTTATGCAGAAAAGTGTCAAGACATTCCATAATTTCGTATGAAATTTCGAGGAAACATATTGTGACTTAATGAACTGTACACATCATGTCTAATAGTTTGGACAGTTTTCTAACACGTATTGGGGATGTCACTATAGAACGCGTGACTCCTCGTTCAGGTCCTAAGTCTAATGAACCAGTAACTTCGAATGAAACTTCAGCAAATACAACCATGAATAATGTAGAGCCTCAAACAGGAAATGATGAAAGTTCAGAAGAATCTAGCGGTGAAACATCAGATGGGGAACAGGAAAAGAAAAATGATACAATACAGTCAGAGGAAATAGAAGAAATACGCTCTGAGGGTTCGGGGGATGATATGGATTTAGATGAAACAATTGACTCTCAAATTGGGGTAAGGATGGAGTCAGAACGATTGCACCATTCTCAAACTGAAGAGGATGATGAGGAACCTGTTAACATATTGGACACTCTACCATTGGAAGGTATGTATAAAATTATTTCTACTATTTCATTATACCAATATGATTTTGCTTACAATTTTTAATTGTATTAAAAGGAGCTCCAATAGAAGGTCAAGAGGTAACTGAAGCAGACCTGCTTGGGAAACCAATTTCAAAAGATTCAGATGATGAGGACAGTATAGAACATGAAGATGACAAACATGACAGTCATTCCATGGAAGATGAAAATACTGAGGCCAATAAAAGGCATGCTGAGTCTGAGCTTTCAGATACAGCTAAAAAGAAACAAAGAAAGGATGATGGAAGTGAAGGAAATGAAGAATGTGAATCGAAGGCAGAAAAGAAATTAGCAAATATGAGGAGAAATATTCGAGAAGTTATGGACGAAACACAGCTTGATGAAGCTACTTTGTCTGCTCAAAGACAGGAAATGGAACGTCTTCGGAGGGTACAGGAACAACAGAGGATTATCCGTGAAGTCCAAAAGCAAATAGCAATAAATAGACAAAATAATAAAACACAGACAAGAGTAATAAGTCTATTACAAGGAAAGCAAAATCAAGCAGGAACTACCATTTCACAATCATCTTCAACATCATTTTCACCTACACCAGTTCGTTTACCAAATACAGTACTTCTCAAAGTTAATTCTGGATCTGGGACTGCATCTCAAACGACATCTAGTATGCAAGCAAGTCAGATGCAAAGAAGAACAGTAGAAGGAACTCGTTGGCAAAAAGGGAGGGGTGTTTATCAAGGTGCACAGACATCAATTTCCAGAGTTCCAAATCGTTCTACTGGTCCTAATATGTTACAACAAAGAATTCGTATGATGACACCTTCTGTGAGCATATCACCAGTAGTTCCTAAGAAGGAACCCATGGATAGATCTGAGTACTATTCAGATTCCGAATTATCAGACCTAGAAGCTGAAGAAGCATTACGCGAGAAACAGATGCATGCAACTAAAAAATTATCTATTGGGCCAAAGTCTCAAAAAGGAGCTAAGGGAAAAGATGTGGTTACAATATCTAGTTCTAGTGAGAGTTCAGATGATGACTGTATAGTTTTAAGTGATCCAAGCGGGGAAGAGGAAACAGACAACGAAGATGATCCATCCAATTCTGGCATGCATACCAATGATAGATACAACATTCCGGATGAACATGGTAGAGTTTTAATTAATGTGGGTCATCCTGAAACTGAGCCTGACGTATTTTTAGCACCGCAAGTTGCGCGTATCATTAAACCTCATCAGATTGGTGGTATTCGTTTTCTGTATGACAATATTGTTGAAAGCATTGATAGGTACAAAAACAGTTCTGGTTTTGGTTGCATTTTAGCTCATAGTATGGGTTTAGGAAAAACTCTTCAAGTTGCTAGTTTTTGTGATATTTTTTTTCGATGTACCACAGCCAAGACAGTTCTTTGTATCATGCCTATTAATACATTGCAAAACTGGTTAGCAGAGTTTAATATGTGGTTACCCTATGAGGATCCTAATGCACCAGAAAAGAATATTAAGGCTATAAATGTCAAGTCTGAACCTGGTGTAGAACTTAAGCAAGAAGTTAAGGATGAATGTGGAAATCAAAGTGATATATCCAATATATCAAGGCCTATTAGTACAGAATCAGCACATCGATTTGGACAGGAAAACCCACCACAACCTTTGAATATTATGTCAGAAAATCCATATACTCATCAAGGGTATGAAACACATAATATGATGCCCAGCTATATGCAAGACAGTATGCTAAATAAAAATATTCCGGATCCTCAAGTACACGTGAACGAGAATTATCAAGCAGACATGTCCCAAAATACAATGTACAATACAAACCCTAATCCAATGTCTAACTTTGAAGCGCTGAAATCGGAAGTAAATTGTCACACTATGCAACAAAGACCTAATATGCCGGATACGAAGTTCAGCGTGGATAACCAGAATACTGGTAATATGTATCCTGGTTTGGAAAACCGGACACAACCTCCTATGTACTCCAACATGGAAAACCGAAATCCTGCTACTTTGTATCCTGGACCAGAAAACCATCACCCTGGGCCAATGTATTCAAATTATGATAATTCTACGAACTCCTTTCCCAATTATGCAAGACCAACTCAAGAATCAGATCAAGACTCAAGAAAGGAATGCTTTAAGAATACTATGCCTCCTTTAAGTACAGAAATTAATGTAAAGAAAGAGCCAGAAGAAATAGTGAAAAAGGAAGAAGGTACTTGTACAACAAAAGAGGAAATAATGAATGAAGAGAAAAAAGAGGTTGAGAAAATTAAAACTCCAGATTCAGTAGATTCTCCTATTGGAATGGGATTAAGACCAAGACATTTTCGATTGCATATTTTAAATGATTCCCATAAAACAATGACAGCAAGAGCCAAAATAATTCAAGAATGGCAGGTCGGAGGTGGTGTTTTATTAATTGGTTATGAGCTATATAGGCAGCTATCTTTAAAAAAGCCGAATAAAGCGAAAAGAAAACGAGGGCAGCCTTTCAAGGATACTGTTGATGTTGAAGAGGAGGATAAGAATAAAGGATTATTAAACGATATGCATGCAGCTCTAGTTAATCCTGGTCCTGATTTAGTCATATGCGACGAGGGTCATAGAATAAAGAATTCTCATGCCAGTATTAGTATGGCTCTGAAACAAATGCGCACAAAACGTAGAATCGTATTGACTGGTTATCCCTTGCAAAACAATCTCTTGGAATATTGGTGCATGGTTGACTTTGTAAGACCTAATTACTTAGGAACTAAAAGCGAGTTTTGTAACATGTTCGAAAGACCCATACAAAATGGACAATGTATTGACTCGACCCCGCAAGACATACGGCTGATGAGGTATCGTGCACACGTGTTGCATGCTCTATTAGAAGGTTTTGTACAACGAAGATCGCATTCCGTATTGCAAGTATCATTGCCGCGTAAAGAGGAGTACATTCTTCTTGTTCGGATGACAACACATCAACGCCAATTATACGATACATTTATGAATCAAGTAGTTAAAACTCGTGCTGTACCTAATCCATTAAAAGCGTTCGCCGTGTGTTGTAAAATTTGGAACCATCCTGATATTTTGTATCACTTTCTACGTAAACGTCAAACAAACGAGGAAGATGATTTGGATTTGGAAGAAACGATTGGTGAAAAACCCGCCGCTGGTGGAGGCAAACGTTCGAAAGCTCGTCAGCCAAAAGGAGAATCGAAGAAAGGAAAGAAAACAAACACAACTATAAAAAATAAACCTGCAGCTAGTGTACAACCTAATGCATCATCATCATCGAACACTGATACCATAGAATCTGATACTACTCCTCCTGTTTCAAAACAGAACAATTACTCTAATTATCCAATGCCAATGAATAGTAATTCGGGATATCCAAATTCAGTACCACAGAATTCTTATCCTCATGGGTATCAAAATTATAGACCAAATGATCAAAATTCATATTACAAAAATGATAATAATCACGGAGAGTATAATGAATTTTACAATAATCAAGGATCACAAAGATATGGAAATCAACCGTTCCAAACGTATACACAAACACCGGGATACAATCCTTCTCAGAGTTATTCAAATCAGCCTCAAAATTATGTACCAAATAACGAGCAACCCGCAAATAATCATCCACAGAGATACCCAACTGCATCTTCCAATTCGGAATTTCGTCCAGATCAAAATCAGGGAAATAATTATGAGGTGCCTGGTATGTTTTCGCGCCCATCTTATCCTTATCAAGATCACGGACGTAATTACACACCAAACTTAAATCAAGGATCAAGTAACTATCCGCAAGTTCCGAATCAGTCTTCTTTTCAATCTCAAATGCCAAATCAATCTACAAATATGTCAATGCCTGATTATTCTTCTTATACACCAAATCAAGGCCAGAATTATAATCCCGCACCGGCTCAGTCAAATGCGATGTACTCGCGAGGTGAAAACCAACCATTACAGAATTCTACAATGGGATACGGTGCGAATCAACAAAACCAAAATGCAACTTCACAAACTCCAACAGCTGGATATCTTCCAAATCAACAAGGCCAAGGAGCGGCACCAGGTCAGAATCGTGGCTTCTCGCCCAACCAACAAAATCAGAATCTCAATTTACAAAGTTCTTCTCATACATATACTGGTCCACAATCTCAAAATATGCCGCTACCTAATCCATCCCATACTTACCCTACTCAAGTGGGTAGCAACAATTCGTCACAGCCGTCGCTTCCTTTCAATCAACAAACACCAAATTCGTCTAATCCTTACATGACGAACTCGTCGAATCAAAGTTCCATTCCGCAGAATCAAATGCGTGGATACTCTGCAACAGCTCAGAATCAAATAAGTGTACCACCAAATTCATCTTCGTACCCTGCAGGACAATCAGCACCGAGTGCTCCTACTCAAACACATGGATATCCTCAAGATCAACAAGGCCCAACTGGGCCACAAAATACCATGCACGGTTACTCACATCTTGTAACTTCGTCAGGATCACAAAGTCAGTCTTCATATCCACCTAATGCACAAAATCCAACAGGACCACCTCCTGGTCCAAATCATGCATATGGTTCTACTCATCAAGGAACAGCACCAATGCCACAGAATTCATCTCATAGATACGGGAGTACTCAGCAAGGACAAGTACCGCAGCCGCAGAATCAACCTCTTTCATATCCTCAAAATCAACAAACACCAGCGCCTTCCTTGAATCAAAACGATCAACTTTACTCTAGACCGGATAGTCAACAGCAAGGCCAAAATTATACGCCGGCATCTAGTACGGCTCACGAATTTTCATCTGATCGGCAAGGAGGCAGTTCGACGAGTAGTTCAACGAGTAATTACTCGGTAAATCCGCCTCAGTCACAGAATCCTGTTTTGTCAAGTTATTCGTCGGAGGGTGGGCATCAGAATCAAGTAGGTCAATTGAAGGGATCAGAAGATCCTTATTGGCAGAGAAATTATTCTCAACCATTCAGATCTGATCAGTGTAACGATCCGTATTATAGAGATGTAAATCCAAATGTAAACAGATATCAAAATAATTACTTTCCACCCCAAAATTATCAGAATCAATTTAACGATTATGGTAATAATCATAACTCTGATGTGAATTCACGTACAGATAGTTCAAAACCTCCACAATCTGCCAACCATAATCAAAATTCAGGTTCTTGTGACAAAAATAGCAAAGAAATGACATCGAGTATTGGTGTACAGAGTCAACCAATACATCAAAGTAGTGTATCTACTAGTTCAAACTATAGTTCTGAATCGAGTTGTCAAACTACAGTCTCTAGATCTGTGCAAAGTATTGGTTCATCGCATAGTCCGCGATTAAATCAAACTGATTTGACGAAGGAAGATGAAAGAGAAAAAGACGATTTGTTGGACAAAGATAAAGAAGATAAATCGGATGATGAAATTCTTACGAAAGATGAAGAAAAGGATTGCAAGAGCTCTCCGGGAGGAAAAGAAGATCCCGGAATACCATATGACTGGGTAAATATAATATTTTTATGTATGAGGATTAAACTATGCAATGGGATCGGAATTTAATTAATTTTATTTGTTTGTAGGCAACAGAATTGATGAAGGGCTACGTACCTGGATTAATTGACGCGTCTGCAAAAATGACAATTTTCTTCTGTATCTTAGAAGAAGCAATTAAACTTGGTGACCGTGTCCTAGCATTTTCTCAGTCTCTATTCACGCTGAATCTCATAGAAGATTTTTTAGCTAGAAATAGTTTGAAGTATCCAGATGGACAAACAGATGCTTGGATTAAGAATGTAAACTATTATAGATTAGACGGGAGTACCAGCGCTTTAGAAAGGGAGAAGCTTATCAATGAATTTAATAACAATCCAAAAATACATCTTTTTCTCGTCTCGACGCGTGCTGGTTCGCTAGGCATTAATCTCGTTGGTGCGAATCGCGCAATTGTTTTTGATGCTTCTTGGAATCCTTGTCATGACACACAAGCTGTATGCAGAGTTTACAGATACGGTCAACAGAAACCTTGCTTCGTTTACCGTTTAGTTACTGATAATTGTTTAGAGAGAAAAATATATGACAGACAAATTAGTAAACAAGGCATGGCAGATCGAGTTGTTGATCAGTGTAATCCGGACGCTCATCTTTCACTAAAAGAAGCAACAACATTGTCTTGGGATTGGGAAGAGGATAGTCAAGTACAAGATTTCTCGCAGTCAAAGGATAGTTATACCGACGAAGTGATGCATCGTGTATTGGAACGACATTCTTCTTTGCTTACGAAGCAGCCATTCCATCATGAGAGTCTTCTCGTAGATCGGAAAGATAAGAAACTTAGTCAGGCCGAGAAACGATTAGCGCGTCGTGGATACGAACTCGAAAAAATGGCAGCTAATTGTTCAAGACCTAGTTATAATTATGTGCCTGGAAATACTGCAACCCGCGGTACGATTCATTTTGTTATGATACTTGTATTCCTTTGACTAGTTCTGACTGAACCGTTTGAATTTAATGGAATTTATTATCGTAGCAGGGGGATTACAAATTAGAGCAATTCGAGGTGGCGACAGCAGTACGACATCCAAACCGGTTGCATCCGTTCGACCTATGCAACAACGTGGCGCAGAAGGCTTGGGTACCCGTGGTGTGACCGGAAGCCGATGGATACCGGCGGAAGTATGGCAGAGACAAGGAATGAGTGCACAAGAAATGACGTTACCATTGGATGTCGTTATTCCTACTAATTCACCTGATAAAGGAAGCATCGTTCTGAAAGCTGGACAGCGAGTAATGGTTCTGAAGAGTCCGAAAGGAATTTATATGCAGCTAGAGTCTGGAAAAATAATAGCGATTCGAACGGCTCTTAAGTTGAATCAACAGAAACGCGAAGAAGAACCAAAGAAAGGTTTGTTATGTTTTCAACTGCATTATCATTATATTGTTTGTTATTAACATTTTTTCTGTCGGATTTTTTATCAATATTTATATGTTTATTGTAGGTCTATCAGCAATGGCACAAAGAAATTCTTCAAAGCCGGAGGTTGGATTTCCATTGAGAAATAATTCGGCTATATCTATAATACCGAAGTCGTCTTCAAGTAATCAACCAAGTGCTCGTTCGATCACTAAACCGGGAAGTGGTCCTAATTACAGACCGTTCGCAGACAAAGAAATTTCAAAGAGACCAAAACCCGTCGCTACAGCGACTGCTAAGCCTTATTTAAGTCAAGTGAACTTGACAAATCAAGTGTCTCTTTCGAGGTTACCAAAAGTGAAGCAAGAACCTGTGGATCATTCGACGCTTGGAGAAAATTCAAATTCGTCGGATGGTCAAGTTAGAACGGAACAAAGAGTCGAAGAAGTTCGATTGGAAGATGTTGTTGCAGAAGTAAGTTCAAATACTGAATATAGTCCTTCCAATCATAATAGGGTGTCCAATTCCGATATGGACGCGTCTATGCAGAAGTCATCCGAGGAAAGTAGTCAAGTATATTCATCGGAATCTGTGATGGCACAAGGTGTTCAGACACATCACGATCAGGCAGAGTCGGAGTTGACATCGAAACTGAACAAACAGTGTTCTCCCTCGATTGAAACACAGGTCTCGAAAGCAAATGATAGATTAACGAATTACGGTCACGCATTCCCAAATCAACAAGACAACAGGGACTCCTCTAACGATGAGATCATAATCGAAGATTCACCACAGGTGCCGCTTCAGATACAGACACAAGTACATTCTCAGATGCCACCTTCGCAAATGCCATCGCAGATAACGCAACAAGTACCGCCTCAAATTACGCCTCAAGTACCTCAAGTAACATCGCAGGTGCAACCACAAATATCACCTCAAGTACCATTGCAAGTACCGCCACAGATACAACTACAGATACCGTCACATGTACCTTCGCAAATATCGCCACAGGTACAACCACAGATACCTCCACAAGGACCGCCGCAAGTACCGCCACAGGTACCGCCACAAGTACCATCACAGATACCGCCACAGGTACCACCACAAGTAGCTCCACAAGCACCTCCACAGGTGTCATCGCAAATGTCGTCCCAAGTTGGAACACAGGCAACTTCTTCCACACCATTGACGCCGTTGTTGACACAACAACCAGCACCATCAACGATGCAAGCACCACCAACATCTTCACTGCGAAGTACAGAAGCTCCCAAAGGAATAACAGATTCAACTATTGGAACCTCTGCTACAACTATATGTACTGGAACAAATACGATGACTTCTCCGAAAATACCGGAATCGAATATACGTGAGACGACACCTATGCAAGGAGAACCTAATGTTCCACAAGGGTATCCTTATGCACAATATCCTCGGTACTACGATTACAGCGATCCGAGATCACGATCATTATCTTCCCCTTATGGCACTTATTTCCCTGGAGTACCACCTCACACGACAAATCCGAGATTGCCAATGGACGCGACTAAAGCGCAGTCGGACTTAGGAAAACCAGTGGAAGATAGAACGATGATAAATGTACCTCCCACATATTCACAAGTACCTAACACTACTGCCAAAACGTTAACAAATACAACGGAATCTAAAGGTACAGAAGCAGTCGTGACAACAGCAGCTACTACTACCACTACTACTGCTACTACTACTACCAATAGGGATGATGCCCACATACCTACTGCATTCAGTCATCCTACGAGTAGTCGGTATCCTGGCCCTTACCCGCCAGGACCGTATGATCCATATTCGCAGCATTATCCTCCAGCACCGGGTTCTTCAGCAGCTTATCCGCCAAGTGGTATGTTGATATAAGTTATATCACCTTATTTATTAGTAAGACATATTCTTGAATCTGGATTTGTGATACAGGTGCGCCTGGGTATCCGGCATATGGCGGCCCGACTTACAATACAGAATACGCTCGCATGTATTCAGCATTTCATGGTCCGCCTCCACCAGCAGACCCTTATATACATAGAGGTTATGCGCCTCCTTCTTCACATCCGCCTAATTACTATCCTCCATTCCCACATCCGCCGCCACCTTATCCCAATTACTCGTTTTTATCGCCATATCCGAACCCTAATATGTCTAGCGAGCCGCAACCACCTGCTCAGTAGGAAAAGTCACGTGGTATCACGAATGAACAATTAGTATATAATAATTTCGTAAAACGCCGCATATTGCGAAAGTTTGAAGGCTGTCCCGGTTCAGAAGCTTAATAGACTGAAGCTGTAAAACGCATTGATGTAAATATTTAGTCACAAGTATTGTATTAAGGTACTCAAATTTACGTAGGTACTTCTTCGGAGTGCCGATTTTATGTCAAGAGAAATGAGATGATCCTTATTAACTTTGAACTGTGCAATTTGTTAAAATGTTCAAAATATTTAGCCTGAAATGCCATGCCGTTTTACGATGCATCTATTCGACTAAATAATGTGTCAATGTTTAAAAGGCATCGACTAATTTCTCAACTTGATATTCCATGGTTTCGTAGATATTTTAACACTTCTGACACTTCTCAAACTCTTAGATTTTGTTTTTACACATATACCAAGTGTTTAATTAAATCTATTAGGAATGAAGGTAAAACATATTTTTGACGTACAAATACATTTGCTATTTGTTATTTTTAGATTCGAAAATCAATATAAATTAATAAAATGGCATCAGGAATATTGAGTGAGAAAGTAGTTTCTACCTTATAGACAGATAATAACGTAAAGAAGGAAGGAATGCTGTAACTATCGTTTAGCTTTGTGCATAAATGCTATAATGATCACTTTTATATATACCATAAGGAAAGAATGGAGAAAAATCGTTCTGACTAAATGCAGTACTCAGAAAAATACGAAGACTAAGGAAAACGGAGAAACACAATGTTCATAAAATTTTATACATCAGCATTCCATCTTCGATTTTATATATACTTAAAAATAGAAATATAAATCGCGTTAAAGTTAACCGATTCTTCCTCCTAAGTTAATGTACGAAGAGTGATGGATATTTATCAGTTATTTCCAAATGATATTATTTAAAATGATTAAGAAGTTACCGATATTTTGAGAACAGTAGCATATTATACATAGCTATAACAGTTAATACATTTAATACTTTAATTGAACCATTGTGTATACTCTCGCTAAGAACAGTTTTCTTGTATAGTGTTCCCATATTATTCATCACTCTTTCATAAGAATGAATTTCAGACTGTGCATCGTTATTTCGGTTCCCATAGCTATTAATATTGAAACAGTGGAATTAGGCTTCATTTACACAATACGCTCTGAATCTATGTGTCACCTCTGACTTTTTACATACATTATACGTACAGTATTCACATGGAACATTTAGCAGCCAGTATACAGTTTACAGCATCCTTAGCAAGTTGTATATGGACTATGTATTACTACTAATCGTTACGGTTTCTGAAATAGATAATCTCATAGTAGCATGTAGGAATGTTGTTAACTAGGATGTCTTGAAGTTCATGACTGTCTTGGAACATAGATGAAAAAGAAGGGAAAGGGAGAGCCATGATTCTCAGAAGCGACTTTTCGAACTCGGAACTGTGATATTTTGTCATATATTCTCGTGTGACATTTTTGCTTGTATATTTTTATTTGGACACAGAGCCTCACTCTGGTCCACGCGTGAAACTATAGAAGCGAGAAGTTATAATTACGGTTGTTAGTGTACTGGATCGGAATTGTGCATTTATGTTAACGTAAGTTAATCGGGAGTCCGGGCACGAGATTTTTAATCGATTTTCCAAGTGAAAAGTAGAGCCGCGTACATGTTTATCATGGTGCTCCCTCTGAACATTATAGACGATTTATTATGGAGAATAAGCACTCATGCTGAATACTATTACTATGTATTTATCATCGAGTCTGTCACATGTTTGCTATGTTGGAAAGATTAGAAGCATCTTACATGTTGATACGTGTTATGGCTGCACGTTCTCTAGATTCTAAGTGTACAGGTACACACATGACGCGATATTAACGTAAGATACGTGTATGCGAACAAGCGACAGAATCTATTGTAAAATACATACGGGATTATATTTACGGAAGATGAGAACAATTATTTTGTCTCTGTTATAGCTTTTTTGCCATTTACATACTTGTAAATACCCATTATTTACATTTCATACTTTATTTATTACTATATATTACCCATTATTATCGCTTTTTTTGATGTCAGAGTATTGCTCTTATGTAAAATAAATTGTTTACACTGATCAAGAGATTGTTTTTGATTGTAGCGTTGTTATACAGAAAGATTGAAGCATATATATATATATAAATATACATATATATAATTGTTTGTATAACGTTTACCCTTACGTCTGACCAACCACTTGACTTGGAATTAACACATGGTGCATGTAAATGCGTAGATTTAAGGATCTATTACTTATATGTGAAATGATAAGATTGTAATTAAGAAATGAATCTACCACTAAGATCTTTTAACATCCCTATGGTAGCACGAATGAAACATTACACACTATCCTCTATGCACATTATGTGATTTAATGTGTTACGCGGAAGCTAGGTTTATAGAAAAGTTATAATTCACGAGAAAACATTCGTAGGAGGAAAATATCAGACATACAGCAGCTTCTTTTATATATCATTTTTTTCTAATTGTGATTTTTCTATAAACCAATGCTACAGTGTTCCACAAAAATAAAATCATTCGGAATTAAGAAAAAAAAACGATTCTTTTCTTTTTGTAATATATAAGTTGGTTTGGTGATACTTCACTAATTTAATAAAAAAAACCTGATAAACTTATGATTACGTGTAATATGCGTCACATTTTGTATTCTTTATCTCTTTTTTAGCCAGAAAAATTTTTAGTTGTATCTGTATAATGTTACTTGTTTTGGAATAATATATTCCTTATGAAAAAATATAAACGCATCGTTATAAATAAAATATGCTCTTTATTTTTAGCGTTGACACTGCATATTATAAGAGTACAAAAGAAAGTAACATTATAAAGTGTTTACAAGTGTATATCATTTGTTTCGCATGTTTCGCTGAAACTATTGTCATTTGAAACATATATTATAGAAAGAATAATTAAAGATACATTATTTGGGAATAACTAACGCTATAGTTCTATCGTGTTTCTCCAATTATAATTCCGCGTAGGACTACATATTTGAAATTGCGTCAGCTGTTGCCGCCAACAGTGACGTATTATTAGGAATAGGGACCTGCATTTTGTTCGGTTCAAGTAAAAGGTAATTGTTGAAATCACGTATTCGTCCGACGTTCAAATAGAAGGCATCGCGAATGCAGTGGATTTCGCGTAACCTACATTTTCTTTGCAGAACAATCGCACGAGGCACGTGCAAGAATATTGTTCTCCATAGACAGCCTCATCGAAAGTTCATTGTTTCTGCTAGGTTAGCCGATTTTAGCAAGTGGGGTACGAACAAAAGTAACCGGAACAAGAAAATACAGATTTTCTGTGATATGTCGGATCCGAAAATTGAAGAAATCCTGTCGCCTCTTCGAGCTAGTGTCAAGGCACAGGTGGGTACCATATGGATAATTATTCTTTGCTGTAAAATGTTCTTACACGTGTAATAAATTATAATACTTCTCTTATGTTAATACAAAACTTTACTTCCACGAATGTAGGTATATTCTGAATTAAAGTATTCAGTTTCTTAAATAATTAAAAATTAATTGTATTATCTGTTCATTATGTATCCTTTTTATAGGGTGACCATGTTCGAAAACTTAAATCTGATGGTGCTCCAGAATTGGACATCAAGAAAGCAGTTGCAGAGCTTAAGCTTCGAAAGAAACTGTTGGAAGAGAAAGAGTTATCTCTTTCAGAAGCAACATCATTTGATAGAGCAAGAATGGAGGATCTTTTAAAACGTAGATTCTTCTTGGATCAGTCTTTTGCAATTTATGGTGGAATTACTGGTCAATTTGATTTTGGTCCCATGGGCTGTGCATTTAAAACAAATCTATTAAATAATTGGAGAAACTTTTTTGTATTAGAGGAACAAATGCTAGAAGTTGATTGCTCCATTTTAACACCAGAACCGGTACTTAAAGCGTCCGGGCATGTTGAGAGATTTGCAGACTTAATGGTAAAGGATGTAAAGAATGGAGAATGCTTTAGATTAGATCACTTAATTAAAGCACATTTAGAAAAAATTTGTAATAATAAAGACACTAGTGAAGAGACACGTGCAGAATGCAAAGATATCATTATTAAACTAGATGGGATGACAAAAGATGAAATGGCTGCTATCCTATTGAAATTTAATATGAAGTCTCCCATCTCTGGAAACGATTTAACAGAACCAATAGAATTTAATTTAATGTTTGCAACTCAAATTGGTCCTACAGGTCTCATAAAAGGATTCCTGAGACCAGAAACTGCACAGGGTATTTTTGTAAACTTTAAAAGATTACTTGCATTTAATCAAGAAAGGCTACCGTTTGCTGCAGCCCAAATTGGAAACGCATTTCGTAATGAAATTTCCCCAAGATCTGGCCTTATTAGAGTGAGAGAGTTCACTATGGCAGAGATAGAACACTTTTGTGATCCTAATGATAAAAGTCATCCCAAGTTCGAAACAGTTAAAGATTTAAGCTTACTTTTATATTCAGCTTGTAATCAAATGGATGGAAAGAGTGCACAATATGTTACTCTAGGTGATGCTGTATCAACGAAACTTATAGCTAACGAAACATTAGGGTATTTTATGGGTAGAATTTATCAGTTTTTAATTAAAGTTGGAGTTGATCCCAAAAAATTACGATTCCGTCAACATATGGGAAATGAAATGGCCCATTATGCATGTGATTGTTGGGATGCTGAATGTTTAACTTCTTACGGCTGGATAGAATGCGTTGGTTGCGCCGATCGTTCGGCTTATGATTTGACGCAACACACTAAAGCCACTGGAGTTAAATTAGTAGCTGAGAAAAAGTTGTCAGCACCAAAGAGTGTTAATATATGTGAAATAATACCAAACAAAGTTCTAATTGGGAAAACGTTTAAGAAGGATAGTAAATTAGTTCAAGATGCGTTAGCAGCATTGACCGAAAGTGAAATCGACGCTTTAAAAGCCGGCGTTACTGAGAATGGAGGACAAGAATTGAAGCTCTCTAATGATACAGAAGTAAAGATTACACAGGACATGATTCAAGTAAAACGATATCAAAAGACTGTACATGTAGAAGAAATCATTCCATCGGTAATTGAACCATCCTTTGGTATAGGACGTATCATGTATGCTGTCTTTGAACATAATTTTAAAGCAAGGGAAGGAGATGAGAAGCGAACTTACTTCAGTTTACCGCCTGTTGTAGCACCTTTAAAATGTTCAGTGTTACCACTTAGTGGTAATGACGAATTTGTACCGTTTGTAAAACATTTATGTAAGTATGTTGCTTTGGATAAATTTTAAAATAGTTTTCTACATAACTATATGTTGTTTATCCAAATTTTGTCTACCACTTGCAGCTCAAGATCTTACGAAAGTAGATGTTTCTCATAAGGTAGACAATTCGTCTGGAAGTATCGGACGTAGGTATGCACGAACCGACGAGATAGCAATACCATTTGGTATTACTATTGATTTTGATACTTTGAAAACACCTCACAGCGCTACATTACGCGAAAGAGATAGTATGGGACAAGTTAGAGTAAACGTGAGTCAATGTTTTTGAAGATCCGAAAGAAGACAATTGAATGGAAAATAAGTTGCAATTTTAATTACAGTTGGATGAACTACCCAGTCTCGTACGAGATCTATCCTATGGCAAAATTGCATGGGCTGAAGTGGAAGCAAAGTATCCAAAATTTGAACAACAAGAATCTACGGAATCGTAATTCGTTCAAGTCAAATTTACTGAGTAATTTATTTGTAATATATAAATTCAAATGAATCGCTATAATAGCAATCTTTTATTTGCTTTTCTACAATTGCATTTTGTTAGCTTTACACATTCGTTATACTAAAATTTTTTACGGATATTATAATATATATAATAAATATTTCGCAATCGTATGATCTATTCTTCTTGTTAGCGGCGATCCATAGATCAGCAATCGCAGAAACTTACATCAAACTTGACACCCATTTTGTCGAAATCGTGTTTAAAACAAACCATTAATCCATTCACACTTTTTATCCACTTCTCTTCATCAATGTCTTCATGTATAATTTTTTGAAGTTCTATATTGACACGACACACCTCTGAAACATATGACAATTAATATTCGCAGATACAACTTTTAGAGATACGACTGAATAATTACTGCATTTGTTGGAGCGTATTTGACAACACATAGCACAAAGTGTTTTTAACATACGAATTTCGCCGGCGTACTCGAAAACTCGAAGACGTGGTAAATCTAGAAAAATTTTCTTTAACTGGACGTCCAAATTCTCTCGATTATGCCAAAATCGAAAACACAAGTACACTGTAAAAACCGTAGCAACAATATAAAAATTAATTTTATTCCTGAATAAATTCAAAATTTTCGCGGCTTTCCGATTGAATAAAAAAAAGACTTACATAATGAAAGATACATAAACATCAAGCTTAAAATATCGTGAACTATTATTTAGGTCCTGAAAAGTTTATAAATCTATTACAGTTCTAAATATTTATTTGCGAAATATAATTAATTGATATAATAGTGAATCAAACTTCAAAAGACAATTAATTATCTTTCACATGTTGTCATTTGTTTTTTAATATAAAATAGATGGAGTATATTTTTCTGAACAGGTCTGTGCTCTTGGTTTACTTTATTATGTACGAATTTTGTTATTAATATTGTTTTTATGCTATTGTGTAAATAAAAGGGAAAGTGGCGCCGCCTGTAGCAAAATTCCAAAGCTTCTTCCGGCCTCCTTAGCAGCGCCAATTAGTCGGTGGCAAAACGCTCAAACTGTTAGCCAAACAGTGGCGCCACTTGCGGCTAAATCTGGAACTTCCGTTTTGGCTAGTAGTTTCAGCATTTTGCCACCGACTAATTGGCGCTGCTAAGGAGGCCGGAAGAAGCTTCGGAATTCTGCCACAGGCGGCGCCACTTTCCACAAAATAGCGCGAAATGCTAAACTGACACTTAACATTTTATTCTCTTTCTAATATACAAGCTAAAAATAACGCACTTAATTGTTTCTAAGCACTCGAGCTTATGGAAAGTAATTTAAAATAGAGCTCGATGCATAACATACTACAAAATATAAAAATATATGCGAATAATTAAATTCTGATTACCTAAACTATCCGAATACCACAAACAGATCGTTTTAATCGTCAGATCAAGACACCAGGGTTGTCGAAATCTGAGGTCGGTACCTGTAGTTAGCGCGAAGGTGTGCACCCGCGTCTGTTTCGTGAGAAACAGTTTGTGAGCATCATATTCCGGAATCCCAACTAAAAAACAAAAGTACACGCACCAGTACGACGAACGGCGAGCCAGAAAAATATATATCAGCATATCTACTTATGGCGTATTGTATTTTCAGCATTGGCGCCAAACTGTGCGCCCTCATCCAGGCATATTCAGGTATGAGGACCGCCTCGGCCAACCTATTACGGCTCCGCGGAATTTCTTCCTCCAGACAGAGCAGTTGCAGCCATTTCCAATTCCCCCGCAGTTTCCTGTCGCGATAGAAAACCAGCTTTCAGTTCCCGCAGAAATGATCCGGTCCTTAACGCTAACATTAGGCAGATGGATAAACGAAAAAACCGGTAGTTCGACGACGAGCAAACCGATGCCGCATCCGGAAAAGAATGGTTCATTAGCAAGCCGTAATGAAAATATGAAACGGCGAACATACTTTGCCAGGGAGATAAGTAGATCCCCCGTGGGTGTCGCTATATACGCGTAATTTATGGACAGGGTGGTGAGACACTCGAAACAACCGATCGCGCGAAACCAGTCGCATTTCTCGATATTTTTCGCCGGACAGAATCTTGATTCAGCCTGATAGCGATCGTTCGTCGAGACGCCGACCGTTTTATCGAATGCGCGCCAACAGTACACATATTTCATTGTTTCACGAGAATTGTACAGCGCCGTGAGAAGTCGTATACCTTCGTCGGGCTTCAACGACAGACCCTCCAGACATATAGATTCCAAGTTGTTCTGCTTGCTAGAATGCAGGACGGACAGGGTTCTCGTGAAATATTTTCTGGCGTCGACGGTGGTACGATACCGGCCGAATAACTCACTAGATGAACGCAGCGAGTCGATTTATCAGGGTTTCCCGGGAAATGAAGTCGAACGTCCTCGGCCGAATCAGCTGGTTCCACATGCTGATATCTGTCTTCTGCTTTCGGCTATTTACCAACCTGCGCGAATCGGCATTGGATTAGAATTTTAACGTTTATTTCAGTAGACAAGTGAGATTTGTCGCTAACAATTTGGAGCATGAAAAATGGAATAGTTATATTAGTATTTTGCAAATATTTTTTGTAGCCTATCGAACATTCTACGGTTCAATTAATAAATTTAATAACAAAATAGAGGGAGTTCCGATATCGATTTGAAAATTTCGAATTTGTTCACGTCGAGAGTCCTAATATTTATTCCACGGAGTAAAAGGTCGGAGTGAAACACGTGGGTAAAACTGTACAGGACGCGATGGAAGTTATTTCGACTGCGCAAATAAATTTCGAACGGAACTACCCTCTTTGTACGCCACGTGGCCGAGCCGCAATTTATTTACAGACAATCGAATATTCTGCGGAATATGGGTCCGGACGTATGCAAGGCTCGACAAAGCTTTCTGTTGGCGCTGATCACAATGTAGAGGAATCCGCAGTTTCAGGACCCGAACATTACCGACTTTAGGCTTGCGAAACACGGTATAAATAACTCCGAACTCGTGGGACACAATGCAGACATTCTCGTTCGCGTAGGCTTCGGTATAGAGGCCTTGGATGCAGGTGATCGAATGCGAAGGATTGGACAATTTTTCAGCTCGGTGCAAACGAGTTTGAAGTCGCTTGACCCCGCTAGTCGAGAGTTAATTCGACGTGACGAATCTATTACTATTATTAGTACTGAAGGGAGGGGTGAAAGCGGTCGCACTTCGCAGATAAAATTTCTGGGAACATGATTTTAGCATTTTTGAAATTTTTAACAAAGCTTTGCGAGCCATTTTTGTGGTTCTTACAATTGCATAATTAATTGAATATTAAATTAAAATGAGACTCATGTTAGACAAATAATTGCTAGGAGATATCCAGTAATCTTAATTGGAATTTTAACAATATTTTAATAATAATACTTGCTTGTTTAGTGTAAGGAGAAGAGCGTGGTTCAGATTCTTTTGATACAGCCCTGAGTTTCTTATCGCAGACGAGTACAGATGCCAGTAGAAACGGGCCTGAATATTATGATTCCGGTAAATATTGATACATTAATAATTAATGAAAATTATAATAATTCTATGATATAGTTGTTTAATTTAAAATGATTCGTATTCTGATAAAACGATTTCGAAGTTCCCAGCCACCTCTCTCGAAGACAAAGGCAAACTCAACGACGTCCTTGCGAATGCTGCCCTCTCGCAATGAAGTATCATTTCCCAGGTTTTCCGGGAATCATCCGCATACCTCGTTCTGCTTGAAATTACGCGAGGCTTACAATTCTCGCGGCTGTTCCATTGTCACATTCATTTTCGTTGGTCGTAATTGAAAATGTTCCGTTACCTTGGAAGCTGCCCGAGCAGCTCTTCTGCGAACGAATCCTGGTCCTCCGCGAGGTCGAAGCACGGCGAATAGATGGGTCTGAAGGTGGAGAGAAAATTTGATAATGGACGATACGTGCTATCTTTAGTTCTATTTGATCCATGCTCTTAATTTTAAAATAGCTTCTCCGCTGTTTAGTTTCTTTTTTTATTGTATATTGTAGACTTCTTAAAAGATAGTTCAAAGGCGATAACAATTTCAACCGAGATTCAACAAATTATTTGGATTAATCTTATGTATTAATTGCTTCTGGAATGATTGTTCAATAAAAAAATTATCAAGATAGAAAATCTTGTTAATAGGCTTCCAGTAAATAAAGTGTTAATTGAACAATTAGAAATACTATACCTGGGACATGTACAGTCGAATAAGGAGGATTCGTCCGATATGTCGTCTCCGAAAAATACTTTCCTAAAAGAACCACGAAATTAGAATATTTTCGATTATTTTTACTATTTTTGATTAATATTGAAGTTTTATTCACTTGATGCAAGACTGCAGATTAACCCTGGTAGAGGAACTGGAATCATCTGATTCAGCGCCACACACCGACTGCTTTATACATACAGATGCTGTGTCCTCTCTTTAAATAGTATACAATATAAGAATATTATTATAATTTTTAAATTATTAGTTCGATATGAGAGTTTTATTTTTCAATATAAATAAATATTTATTTACTCGATGCAAGGCTTTTGACTACTCTGTGTCGAAGAACTGGATACGTCGCCGCACACTAACTGGTTTATACACACAGATGGAGGTTCTTCTCTTAAAAAGAAAATATTAAATTGTATTTATATAATATTACTTGGATACTTTAATTATTATTATTTTGATGGGCATTTGTTTACTTGACACATGGCTTTCGACGACTTTCGATTGAGGAACTGGATTCGTCGGATACGTCACCGCACACTGACTGCTTTATACACACAGAAGGAGGTTCTTCCCTTAAAAAAAAATATTAAATTGTATTTACCTAATATTACCTGGATATTTTAATTATTATTATTTAGCTGGGCATTTTTTTACTTGACACATGGCTTTTGACTACTCTGCGTCGAGGAACTGGATACGTCGCCGCACACTGACTGCTTTATACATACAGACGCAGGTTCTTCCCTTAAAAAAAAAAATATTAAATTGTATTTACCTAATATTACCTGGATACTTTAATTATTATTATTTTCATTTGTTTACTTGATACATGGCTTTCGACGACTCTCGATGGAGGAACTGGATTCGTCGGATACGTCACCGCACACTAACTGGTCTGTACACACAGACGGTCTGCTTTCTCTTTAAAATAAAATAAGAATTTAATAAGGATTTTCTTTCCGAGTATATTGAAACGAACATCACACAGTGACTGGTTCATACACGCGGACGTTGTTTCATCCCTTTAAGAAAATACCTTTTTGAGAAAATACCGTTTAAGAAAAATATAATACGTAAATTTTTTAAATTATTAATCTCTTCCTTATGATTGAATTGTAACCTTGTAGTCTGCTTCCCGAAGATGGAGTCATCTGATGTGATACTGCAATCGGGTGATTTATTGCACCTGCAATGAAAATTTATTTACACGCACTCCATTCTTACATTCCATATATTATACACTATTTTAGTTTCGCATTTCAGCGTTACAGAACAACTTTTAATAAAACTCTACAGCTCACAAAAGTTCACTGTAATTTGTTGAATTATGATTTACCGGCAATGCGGTGTCTTCAGTAATAAATAACATTCACCATCCTTCTTCTGGTAACAGAACGTGTCGTTTTTATCTAAAGGCATTTTCTACAAAGAATATTAAAAATCATAAAATAAATAAATAAATCATGTCGCGCACGACACGTAAGAAATCTAGGTTACAAAAATATACATTTGCAAATGTTTCTCTCACACATGTTGTATCCACGTAAATGACAATTCACATTCTCGCGAAAGAAGGGTAACAATTAATTCTACGGAACTCAAAACGTGATTAATATTACATTGAATAAATAAATTATTTTACTACGATTCGATTAAATTAGTATATTAAAATAAAAATAAGCAAGACAAAGTTCGTCGCGTATTATTATCAGATACTGTAATAACTTGTTAATATAATTTCAAAATTACATTAAATAATTATTAATAACTATTTCAACGATTCCGTGAAATTCTGTCAGGTACAAATTATTCGGAAATGCGATTAAACAATTTTTAATGTCACCTTGGTGTCGCTGCCCGAGTGCAAAGGGTGAAGCTTCTCCGCTGAAAACAACTCTAGTCTCGTCTCGCCTGAAAACAACACTAAACGGCGGAGGAAAGGTGAGCACGAAAATGCGAGACAATCGCAAGGACAGACGCGAGGATCGTGGGTGCGGTTCCAATTATCCACAGTGGCTCTTAGAAAGTAAAAAGGACCAGCGAGGCCTCCGGGACCGTAAAAAGGACGGGGACTTATCATTTCCTTTTCGTCCTGTTTCTACATTCAACCCTCCCGCGGATCGTGTCGAATCGATTCTTCTCGACTCGTTTGCAAGCCGTCTGACGTATGACGCACCGGATACGTGGGACTCCTGCGAGCCACGACTTTCCCCGGAGAAAACATTTCGCCGACTCTTATTAAAATTTCTCCGGATTTAGATAACATAAGATCTCATTAAAAATACTCCAATAACAATTTTTATAATTATTTTGCTACCGACTCTATTATCCGCCCTTGTGCAACTGCTGTTATATTATTACAGTCTTGGTTTATCCAATTCATAAATGAAGTTATTATTATTACTAAAAAGGCATTTAAAGTCTCGAATAAAAATAGAAATTGTTGATAATGTTAGTTATAATGTTAATTGTTTATAAATGACGTTCCATATCCGTTGGCTTCCCTCGACTTTTGACCAACCCTCCAACTTCCTACATCAGCGCGGTTGCAGCTTTGTAGCAAGGCGTGGTGTTAATTGTCTCCTCGGTTCACCTGGGAAGCAACGGGGCTAGTAAAGCACAAGATTACGACGGAGTAAATTGTACCGCAACGTGTATTACGCTTTCATTTGCATAAATATTCTTCGTTGCGTTCGAGTTCCGGAGCGGCGATGCCGGTTCGTTCCCGCGCGGCAGCGTCCGTTTCGCTCGCGTTTATTCGGGCTGCTTTTGTTTCTTTTTCCCCCAGGAATCCCGTGTTGCGTCATCGGGATCGCGGTGCCGCGAGACTTTGTGTAGGATTTTACGAGCGGGATAGGTGCCTCGAAACTCGCCCCATCCGGTTCCCGTGAAAAACTATTGAACATCCCGGCTCATTAAGTGCATTCGCTTGTAGAACGTTAACGAATAAATTGCCGATAAGACGATACGAGTAATTAATGTCGGCTTACCATTATAAATTGTAACGCTGATTTCATTTTCCCGCGCGAATCCCCGGCGCCCGACCCGCGCGCCTTTCGGATTCGCTCGCGTTTTTCTTTTCCAGTATATTAAACGCATAGTTATGCGCAGATGATAGCGAATGAAACGAATTTATCCAGTTCGAGCACGGGAACAGTTAGATGGTAGAATGTAGGAAGTTACGGGGTGATGATAGCTGGAGGATGATTTCTCTGGCGGCCATCTTTGTACTGGTTTACTTAAACCGTTCGATACTTTGCTGGATATTTTCTCGGATTAGCTAAATAGCCTTGTTATCGGTATGGTTGTTCTTATGGAGCGGGAAACGTTGCTTTTAATGCTCGGTGGGTTTCGTGTTAACCCTCTGGTGGCGGGCGTATATATTATATATACATTACTATATTATATTATATATACATTACTATATTATATTATATATACATTACTATATTATATTATATATATTACTGTATTATATTATCTATATTGCTATATTATATTAAATATATATTATTGTATTATATTATCTATATTACTATATTATATTAAATATATATTACTGTATTATATTATCTATATTACTATATTATATTATATATATTACTGTATTATATTATATATATACTACTATATTATATTATATATATATTACTGTATTATATTATCTATATTACCATATTATATTATCTACATTACTGTATTATATTATATATACTACTATATTATATTATATATATTACTGTATTATATTATCTATATTACTATATTATATTATACATATTTTACTATATTATATTATATATACTACTATATTATATTCTATATATATTACTACATTATATTACATATATTATACTAAATGCTCTCTTAAGAAAAACTAATGTTCAATAGGATCGTCAGTTTCGACAAGGTAGAAATATTTTTCGTTAATCAAGAACTAACTCGTCGACAAGATATCGAGGGTCCTTAACAAAATTCTAACGAGTCGTCCGGCACTTCGACTCCGAACGATCGCAACGCATTCCTAAGATTTTATTGGCTGCTCGAAGATCTTGTCCAGCGACAGCTTTTCGGCTCGGTGTTTCGGCCGATCGTGAGACTCCTTGTTCAGTTTCAGGCGCCGGTAGGGTGCGGATTTATAGGCATTAATTAAACGCTATTCATTAGGCTCGATCGTGCTCGTTGGCAGCCGGAATCGCAGCTCGGATATTCTTGAAAAACACTGATTAGGCGACTGGAATCGTGTTCGCCGCGTTCGACCACACAGGTCGGAGAGCGTCAATTCGCTGACGGTAATCTTCGGACTTCTTTCCGTCCACGATGTTATCCAGCGCGCTTCTATCCTCTTAATACGTTACGTCGGGTATCACCGATCTTGGTCGGATCGAATGATTAGGGCAGGTGTCCTGAAAGAGAAAAATTTTATATGTAAATCGATCAATATGTAAGGTACAAGGAGGTTACATCCCCCACATGCTAAATTTTAATAAACATTTTTCAATCGATTCTGTATTCAATTATCAACGCGATCTTTATTTAATACTAACGACGACTAAAAAAAAATACTAATCGTGCACATTTTGATATGAGAAATATAAATCCAAAAATAGGATCAGATTATGCCGAATTAATTGAACTTCAACCCACGTTAAAAAATAATAAAATAACCTTGCGATAAAAATGAGTAATTTAATAACGTTCTTAACGAAGTAAAAATTTATTTAACAGTTTATTTAAATCTAAAGTTCGTTGATATAAAAATAATCTTGAAACTTGACATGGCAATTTTAATGGTGCCTGGGAGTGGCCACTCTGGCGCAAGGGGTTAATATCTGAAAAAGAACTCGTTCGGTCGAATTAGAAAAAGGTATCCAGGATTGCGTTGTTGTCGGGCAGGGTGGATTGTTAAAACCGGTGCTCGTGTTCCGAGGCCGCATTCCGCCGCTGTCATTATTCAATTTCATCCCGGTGATTTTTCGCTAGGCCGCGTTATCGGCTCGCCCTTCGACTCGGCCTCCCTAATAACTTCCCAAAAAGTGGGCTCGATGAAGCGGTCTGATTAGGCAGCTTGATTTATCATCCTCGTCCGCGCGCATACGTATAGCTAGAGCGGCCCAGGCTGGTCTCGCAATCTCGTTAAAATTTATTCATGATTCGGTACCGCGGACGCATCCTTAGCAAGACCCCACCGGGGACTGGTCCGACTGGTAACGGCCCAAATATTCGCTCGGACGGCCTATTTTCCGCGTAATGCGATACGGGCTTAATACCGCTCTCGAACCGGTCGCGAGGCCTGATTTATCGATCGGCGGTATCGACTTTGTTACATGCACGCGCGCGCGCGCGCGCGGTTAATCCTCCCGCTAACGTCCGGAGAACGCTATGCTCTCTTATTGTCTCGCCGACGCGACAACGTCACCATGAATCTTGGGCACGTTAATAGGCCAATCTGGTATTATCGATGAAACCTTCCTGGGAGAGAGCAGATTGATTTCTAAGGCTGTGTGCTCGCCGGAGCCGGTGGAATAGCGGAGATAAATCGGCTGGTTGTTATAACCAGGCTCCGGAATTTATGGAAAGTGGAGAGAGGAAGGTAGAAGAGAAATAAATGGGAATATTATCTGACTTTAAGTACATTAAACATTTTTAAGGATTATATATTATTTTAATATAGCTTATTTTGCACAAGGATCCCCAGTCTAATAATAACAATATATGAAAAGTTGCTCAAAATCGAGAACTGTAAGGTTCCTGACATCATTTCAAGTAACTTTTTCCTTAGCGAAATTGTAATACGTGGCTTTGTTCACGAGTTATTAATGAAAAACACTGACCAATGATAGGCGAGGTCACTGGGCGGAACTCGGCGCAAGCCGAGCTCGCTTCTCATTGGTCACTGTTTTTCGTCAATAACTCGTGAACAAAGCCGCGGATTGCAATAGCGCTAAGGAAAAAGTTACTTAAAATAACCTCGGGAACGATTTCGAGCAACTGTCGATGCATTGTTGACAACAAGCTAGTTGATACGATCTCAGGATTTCCCTGATTGCGACCGACTTTTGGGACACCCTGTGGCGCGGTGCCGCTTAGCGTACCTGGAAGGGTCTGAATTAATCACGGTGAGTCGGGAAATCCGTTGTCGGGCTTTTTATTCGAGAGGAGGGGAGGAAGCTGTTCCCTTCCAGACGGTTTCGTGTACCGCAGGAGTGATGCGCTGGCACCTTGTCAGACTTGTAGGCGTTTCGCCTGCCTCGCTTCATACCTTCAACTTGTACAATGGGGTACAACGACGTGGAGAAAGAGGAAGAGCATGCTCGCCCACCTCCGAAACTAATAAGTATTGTCCATCAGGCGCATTGTTTCGATGCCCACGTAGCCCGGCCGACACGTTCCGAACAAGTTACAGTTTAAAGTACCCGGGTCGTTAGTTAGGCGGAGGGTGACCGCTCGCTTCGTTAGACCATGTGCGCTGCGCATCGACGTGTTCTCTACCTGGGGGTACCTCGGTCCCGATGGTGACGATACTTCATCAATTTGGTGCCTCCTTTTTTCGCCCTAGAGCCACGCGGCCCTTCGTGTTCCCCGGCCGAGCGGCCTCGCGTTGGCTGACCCGTTGACCCGTTGACCCGATCACCAACCCGATATTTCTCTGACCGCGTGTTCGCTTGATACCCTGTTCTTTGTTTCGGCTATAATTTGTTAAAGAGAGTTTTTTAAAATTTATGTAAATTATATTTCGCGGTCTAATTGATTTTATTGAGATTTATTTATCTTTTATTGAGATTTATGTATCTTTTATCGAGATTTATTTATCTTTTGTTGAGATTTATTTATCTTTTATCGAGATTTATTTATCTTCCATTGAGATTCATATTAACAAAATGAATTTTATTTTGGAACAGTGATATGAGATTGATACAAATTTTGTGAGTCATTTTGCAGGTCTTGTTCGCCGTTTTGCAGCGTGTAAAATTAATTCTTGTCCGCCGTTATTAAATGTCGCGAATTTTGAGAGACACGATTCCCAACCCGGTCGGTCATGCCTTCGAATTACACATTTACTTTACGATCTCGGTAATTCTAGTTTTACAAGCGTGCAGACTGTAATGTTCGTAATTTATCCTGCTCGCCGCGGACCCTTTAATTCTGCAATTTATAACAGCTCGTAAAATGGCAACAGCCTCTGACCACGTAGTCGCAACAACTTGTTTACACTAATCTGCCGAGTTATGTACACGCGGCTTAAGTTCATTTGCAACTTACGTTGTTTCTACTAGCGATAGAAGAGATATCTACCGCGATAGTTCGGCTCGAGCTCGAATTGTCTATCTAGCATCTACGCGTCGTTTCTACTTCTCGCAATCGGCGCGGGCAATCTTCATTGTGGATAAGACGTTTATGATCAAAATGAATAGGTGAAATTTAACACGAGGAAAATATTAAAACAATTTACAGGCGTGCATTTATTATTCTAAATAATTGAATTCTAAGTAACAGAGGCGGTCGCGCTAATATTAAAAAATATTCTGAATAATTCTAAATAATTCTTACGCGTCACTTCCCTCGACAGAACTTCGATGCCAGACTGTATTCCTAGGCCTCCCCAGCGGCCATAGTTAGCGATATCGATGGCTATGCCGAGCGCTACGGTCCCCGGTTTTCCGACGGAGCCGCTATTTACATAACACTCGTAAGCGCCACGTTAAGACCCCCGTTTAGATTTAACTGCCACTTCGGGAAATCATATTAACCAAATACTGCAGTCGTTATGCGGGGATCCCGATGCGCTGGAAATAAATTACCGAGCCACCCCTGGACTCTGGCCGCGGTGAACCGGGCACAGGGAGGAGAGGAAACGGGTCCGGCGCGTTCGTTGCCCGGGGACCCACCGCGCTTCGAAATTCTTTACGATTTCTATTCAATCCCTTTGTCGTCCTTCGACTCGGGAATTCCTTTTCGGGATTCGGCGTTACTGCCAGCCGTCGATCACTTCCCATTTCGCGGCGCGCACGCTTAACAGGCTGTCGCCCACTTAACAGCACGTGAACGACAACGGAGCAGCGTCGACGCGTTTACGTTATTGTGGTAGTATTGTATTATGTGTACGTGGTAGCGTCGGTTCCTTGCGTGTGTATGGGTGGCGAGTATCGCCAAGCACGAAAGAATCGCGAGATATCGAGAGCGATACAGTGCATAAATCTGCGCACCAATGAGACAAGTAAAAATCCGACGGTAATACAAGGTGTCCGAAAAGTTTAGAGTATGCGTAACCGAAGTCAAATTGATGAAGGAAGTTTACGTTGATTTAAGTATGAAAATGATTCGATGAGAGGATATACGTTGTTAAAGATATTTATGATTTATCGCGATAGTTACAAGTTATAAGTAACATCTTCCAAATATTTTATTTGTATATTGCCAAAATTAATGTAATTTACGAACGCTTATAGCTTCTCAATGAAGTAAATTTTGTTATTAATTTTGCAATATTATTCATACATTTTTGCGTATAGTTTATCTAGCCAACCTTATCAGACACCCTGTATGTTTAAACTCGGTAAGCTGCTCATTTGGAAATCACTAGCACACGACCGTCAGAAAATTCTAAAAAATTGAATCGACGGTGCTACAGTTACGCTCCACAGCGTTCGAATCGACGAATCAAATCTCTCCGAATGCTATCCACGATTCCATTCGACCGTAGCGCAGCGCCAAGAGGAAAAAACACGCGCGAGAAAGAGACGTCGAGGGAGTCTGGCGGTCTCGTTCGCTTTCGCAGCCGAGGGGCTCGTGTATTAGCGGTGCGATGTCCGGCATTGTTTCCGCGATAAATCCGACCATTGTACAAAGTTATCATGTATAAATTTCGCTGCCGTGTTGCCAGCGAGTGGCCGGTGCCGCGCGCTCTGTTCGGCAAGGAAGGTTACACGGACGAATGCAAGATGTACGGTGGAGAAAGGGGGGAGAAAGGGATCCGAAGGACCTCTCTCTCTCTCTCTCTCTCTCTCTCTATCTCTCTCTCTCGTACTTTCGAGTATGAAATAAATTGGCCTTTATATTAGCGCGAGTCGCGGCATAAATCCCGGTTCTCATTGTATCGGCCCCCGTGGGTGGACGACGGTGCACGTGGGCAAAATCCGCTTCCCTCCGCTTCGAAAGTGGCGCGCGCGATCGTGGGGGTGGAGGAGGCCGACGCGGCCGACGGAGGTGGTGGGGAGGGTGGGTCGGTCCGATGGAAGGTATCTTGGGTATCGCCGAGAAGAAGGCTCCGGCGGAAGGTTCCGGCGAAACTGATCCGGGGTGAGACGCACGTGTTCCTGCTGCCGATAAAATAAATCCGCTCCGAGCGGAATCTGGGGATGTCGGTCGGACCCGTTCGCTCGTCCGTGCTCTGTGCAACGTACCGCGGGCTCTATTTTATAGAGCTGCCCCCGCGATAAAAGGCCCACGCCTCTAAGGCAGAGAAAAAAGCAGCGCGGAAGGTAGGCGAAACGGACGCAGGCTCTCGGCAGGTGCGCCTGCTCTATTACTTGTCACGTTGCTTGACACACCACGGAACGGTACGGTCTAACTGTAGAATTTTTCCAGAAAAATTGCAAATGTCCGTGCTGCTGGAACACATATTTTACCGCTTTCATTTACGTGTATATTACTATTGACTAATAGAAACGATTCATGGAAGGTTGCGTGGCTCCAAGAGGGACACTTCTCGACGTTGGTCGTGTTTCTCCCATAGTCGGACGCCCGAGGGTGTTAATTATTTGCTTGTAAATAATTAAAGGCAGAGTTGTAGGTAAAAGTATATTTAATAAACACACGAAAAAACACAAGATGTAATATACAGGCTTGCTCGTAAGAGCTCAGAGACAACGAGTGTACTCGTAAGCTTCTTACAGACGACTAACTCGAAAACAAAAACACACGCAATGAACTTTGTAGTAACGCATCGCTCGACTCGAGTCGACGCGCGCTTTGCGCTCACGTGCGCCGCAGACAGGGCCGGAAGGGCCGCCCCACCTGAAAACACCGACAAAGCGTTCGATACTTCTCGGTAACTCAAAACATACAAAGTATAACATTGAAAATGCCATACATTTACAGAGGGATTTACCATTCAAGGTTACTAGTACCTCTTTAAATTAGAACATATATTTCTGATTGCAAATTCCGTCAGTCTGTGAAACGAAGCATATCCTGCAGTCTACCATGGAATCCAACATGGAACACGGTAGCATCATTCCAAAATCCGTGCACTTAGTCGACTATTATCGCAGCACGATTGCTATCGAAGCTCCCGGGGCTCGCACATATGGGTCGAGGGAGTTGGGTAGCGCGGCCCTGGAATTATGCGTGGAAAATTGCGATTTAAAAGCTGCCGGCGTGAAGGCTGGTCCCCGGACTCGGCGAGATTCGCACAAATCGTTCACGCCGTGCCGGCCCGGCGGCCGCACACGGTGCAGCTCGTTCCGGATATACATGCATACGTGTAGCGGCTGCAGTAGGCGGCGGTGGCGGCGATGCGACGCCGATTCGACGACGGTGCAACGGCGATGCAACGACGACTGCGAAACGGCGGTGCAGCACGTCCACGCGTATACGTCGCGCGACACGCCGGCCCCGGGACGATGTCGATTTATATCCGACGATGAATCGTGGGCTCCGGATGCGGAGACTGCTGCACAGTGGTCTGGGAGTCCGCTTTCTCTGCCCAAAATTCGATCTTTCGAGTCTGATTATTTGGAAGCCTGTTTTTCGCTACAGAGAAATTAACAGTAATATGCAACAATTCTTGCTAAATAAACCGTCCGGTTTAAAGCATTATTAAATAAGTAAATGAATTAATAACTCTGGCAAAAGGTATTCGAACACCTGAATCTGTTTTTAACGTTAAATGTTGAATAATTTTATGTGCAAGAACTGGAGAATATTGCCTCGGTGCATTTTATACGTATGCAATCGAATTTTTGTGACTCGTGCAACAGTTGTCCTTGGAATAGTTCTTTAAATTTCGAAAAGCGATATAATGATCTTTAATGGCGCCTCGGAGTCGCCACTCGGGTGCAAAGGGTAGGACCTTGGAATAGGGCTGAAATAATTTTAGCCACAGAAAGCGGGTTCCCAGGCCCCTGGAAAGGTTCTTCTAGGGGCTAGACGGTTCTGGGTTGCTGTCAAAGCATCCCAGTATACTGATCCTGTTCGATGCCCATAGAAAGCTGTCCAGGAACGAATTCGCGAAGCAGCAATCCGCGTGTTGATACCAGGATTTATGTAAATCTCTAGCGATTGCTTTATAAATTGTCCTTCTTATCGCGGTAACACCGGAGCCGCGCGCGTGCTCGTTCGAAAGCCATTCTCTTTTTCCAATTGGCCGACAGAACGGGACTTTCTCTCTTCCACTGTCTCGCCGTCTCCGTTTCTCTCTTTGTTCCTTTAATCCTCGCAGCGTAGCGCGATCAGGTAGGCCGACTTAGTAGCACGCTTAGCACGACGTTTATCGCTTCCCCGGTTAATACAACAGGCTTAACTTAACGAATCGACAAGATTTACGAAACGTATGTGGCTTCGCGAGGCCGATCATATTTCTTCGTTCACGTGACTGGACGCGCTGCCCCGCGTGGAAGTAGCCGTTGTGGTGCTTGATAAATCGAGGCACGTGTAAGACGATAAATCTTTGTACGCCGCATTAGTGCCGCTACTCCGTATTTGTCTCCGTTCCTTTAGTATATTAATAAGCGATAATTTATTAGGCCGGCCCCGCGGAACAAGAAAAAACCGCGCGGGAAATAAGAAAAGCGCGGCTCATTACGGCTCGTGTCCGCTCTTAATTGTCCGCTCTCGATCCTCCGCTCTCGATCCTCCGCTTCCGTCCTGATCGCGGCTGCTCAAACTTGGTACTGTTGGTTATATCCTCCCTGGTCTTCTCTCCCTGGTGTCTTCTTCTCTCGGGTGTCCAAAGTGTCCTCCGAGCGGAGGAGGCGAGAGTACGCGCCACCGTGGGACGCGCAAGCGCATTTACGACTAAGTAATTACGCATTTCCTCGTCACCCGCGGCCGTGTTGTGACTGTTTCTTCACTGCGGACGATGTGAGCGATGACAAGGAGTCGCGGGCCCGGTGGGAGGTCTTAACAATGACCATCCGCCTCCGAGTCGGCTACGCCGCTACCTGGAGAACCGGGGCTCGTGGCCTCTCTACTGACGGCGACCGGTCGCTCGCGGGATCCGCGCAAGCCGCATACTTTGTCACCATCGAATACCATACATTATACCACAATACTTCGATTTCGGTTATTTCGAATTCGTTTAATTTAATTTTCGCAATTTATTTCATTACGGCGTCAATCGCGGCTGCAAAATCACTTTCTCGTTGACGCATTCTTAGAGTGTAAACTTTTTGTTTAAATGCGATCCACAGGAAATTATTAACAATGTAATACATACAAATATACTATTTATATTGTATTAAGTATATTGCGTTATATAAAATAGAGCAACAGATGAAATCTTTAGACTATACTTTTTGAGAAATGGAAAGACACTTGAAGACGTCTTATCGACGAACAATGGAAAGGTGCGGACGTGTCGAATTATATTTCCAAATTCTATATGTATATATTATTATTATTAATTGTAAAGTGAAGCAATGGAAACGAATCATTTTATCCAAGCTCGACGTTCCACGCATTTGTTCATTCGTACCGGCGGTTCGTCTCCATCGCTCCCCCAAGTTGTCTATTCCCGGCGTGTTCCCCCCTCGGCCGAACAAATTCGATGATCCTTGTTTTCTTTTCGTCCCATTGATCGACTCGAGTTGAACTCTAAGCCGTTGGCCGTGTTCAAACGAAATCCAAGTGAACTGCTAGCAGTCCGGTCGGTTCAGCGGCGAGCTCTCTGTTCCCGAGAAGCGAGACAGACCGCCTCACTGATCGTAGGTGGTCCTCTTCGTCGGGCCGCAACGATTTTAAATTAAAATTAAAGTCAAGCGATCTTATGGTTCTCGGGCCCGACAACGCCGCCACCCGCGTAACAATGTTAATGGCCGACGGTGCCGAAATTGCGGGCCCTGTCGCTGCCAGCCGCCAGAAATGCTTGTGTATTTTCACGGAACAAGAGCGTAATCTCGACGACTTCGGACGTACCGAACGACCCTACCGTTCTTAAGGAATGCCATCCCTTTGCAACTTATTATTCGGAAAATTTCACGCTTAAACTTGTCCGAGCAATTAGTATCATATCGCCGTTGGCCTCTCCGATGTAATTCAATTAGTTCATTTACTTTAGACTTCGAGATCTCCTCTGATCGTTCGCAGTCTTTAAGACCTCGAGCTCTTTGTTTATTAAAGTTAACACTAATTTTTAACAGATTTTTAACAGAGCCTAAAATTTATTTTTATCATCCTATGCTCGAGAAAATTGAATTTTAATCGACTATCGTTGGTAATAATTTGGAGAAGTACGTTGGAAAATTATTAATAAATAAAGCTAGAGGCGATTAATCTACTAATTGAGTTTGACAGATATTTAAAAAATTGACAAGCTCTCTAAACGCATAAGCAGTATCTTTACAAGATTTTCCTCTGGTTGACAACGTTCATTTGTAAAGTTATTCTCAAATGCACGATTAATCACGGGACCGTGACAGGTTGCAGATCTGGTTTAGTTGTAGGGCATAATAAATGGTAGGACGAGAAGTCTGCCGGGTACAGCACATTTTATTTTCTCTTTCCAACGATATTCTTTCGACGCATTCTTTAACACTTGTTTGTATTCCTAGGATCGTTTAAAATTTTATTCATCAATTCTTTTCAACATACTAGACGCGTTAATTTTTCTCTATAGATTTCTACAAAACACATGAAAATTCCAATTAACTGGCGGAAAGCCAAACGATCGTATTTCTACGCCGGGTCTAACCGGACCCGAGCCGAGCGTCGGCGCAACATTGTTTCTCGGAATTGAAAAATAAAGGAAAGGACCGTGTCGCCAAGAGAGGGCGCAAATTGTCACCGAGGTTTTAGGCAGCCCGAGCGTATCGTGTAACGCATTGTTTCAGCTAGGGGGCCGAGCCCTCGGGGTCCATTGTTGATTTTTGCTCGTTGTTCGCTGCGGTTTCGCGCACGTCGGCCACTTTATGAGAGGGCGTACGTCCGTTCTCACCGGGCGGCAGATAATTGGCTTCGTGTTTTTCGGAGTGTTACGATGTTTATATGCGCGGCGTGCTCGTATCACTATTTCATAATTAGCAAGAAAGTTATTGTCCGCGCGGCGCGTCGCGGGTCACGCTGCGAAAGCTCGCGTTGAAAAACGACCGGGGCCGTTTCGTTATTATTTCATTAATACCGTCTCGGTATCGTCTCGGCAACGTGTTACGTGATTACATACTCACGTGCAATTGATCGCCCCTTGCAATTCTCGACCACGTTTCTACGCCAATGGAGAATACTTTTCTCGACGAGTTAGATCAAATATAAAACATTCGAAGAATTAAAAAATAATTACAAACTAAATTAAAATACATATTAATTACAAATTAAAGATAAAATAATTAAAGAATCTTGCAATTAATGCAATTTTTATTCTGCAGAAAAATCCGCAGTCTGATTCCTACATCGGAGGAATTAACCAACGCCATAAAGCGACTCCGATTTCCTTGTAAATAAAACCTAGCACCAGCTACTCGCATCAATTACGCGGCTTGAATCTCGACCAATGGGAGCGTGAATAACGAGGAAACACTATTGACTCGTACGACGACAGCACAGTCGTTCCGAGATCGGCCGAGATTGTCGGCAAGACAATTTGTACCGTGTAGCAAAAGGACGAAGAAGAAGAGAAAAGGTGTCCCTCGCTCCCCCCCCCCCCCCCCGTTCCCCAGGGTTCTTTTTCGCTGGCGAGCGTTTTCGACGTTTAATTTTAACGACAGCTATTTGCGAGCGAACGCTCGTCGTCGAGCCGATACATCAAACAATTCCGCGTATAACGACACCGGTAGAAAAATCCTTCCGCGAGCGTAATTCCCGTCCGGAATGACCTCCGGTTACGCTCTATTATCGATATACGTCTTGCCGCCTCGCCGTTTTTTCCGTCGGCTTTATAAGCCATAAACACCTTCGATATGGGCATCGCATCGCGTCTTTGTTTTATTGCGGACATCAAATCCGTACGAGGATAACTGGCCCCTGATATCAGACGGAGAGCCGCTGGCTCTCCTAATTGGCAGTTAATTTAATAAGCTTGATCAATCTTTGAACCGTGTGCAGCCGCGATTGGAACTCGCGCTCGGACGGAGACGCCGCGTCGCGGGGAAGAAGGAAACGCATAGCACGGTGGAGTATCTTTTCCATAAGGTTATGAATCCCTTGCTATTTTTATAAAAATTAGTATTCTTTTGTTTTCGGGGTTGCTGAATTATATCATTTCATTCGACGATTTTTAAATAATTTTTGTAATTAATTACAGTAAAAGAGCTTATATTCCAAATATATCTAAAATAATAATAATAACATTATGTTAATTTTAATAATATGACCATGAATAATATAATAATAAAATGCAAATATAATTTGAAATAAAACATTTGACTCTATCGATACAACTATGCAGCTACAGTCATAATGTAAGTTTAATATACTACAGAGTGTGTTCACGGTTATGCTTAATACAGTTAGGTATATTAAGAGCACAGTACAAGCTTCGAGAATTGGATTTCGGTGAATTTATCGGTAAAAGGTGCGCGCCCCTGCGAAACTGTTCCTCGTGTTCCTCGATCGTTGACGTCAGTTGCTTTCCAAACATCGAATAAGATCGAGAAAGTGCGGCAACTCCGCGTCACATATCTCCCCGTCGACTTTTTTTCTTTTTGTCTTCCGACGAAGATATGCTAATCCGGAGAATGTACGTACAGGTGTGCCCGTCGATTTTTTTCGTTCGGCGATTCGGTGCCGTAAAACTGCCACGTCTAGAGCATATGCGTGTCCCGAACGTTCGTCGGCAACGAATTATCTCCGTGGTGGTCCGCCGATTTTGTTTTGATGAATTTCGAAAAGCAGCCCGCGGCCACGACGCATTAGTCACGGTGTAATTGGCGGTGCGATGCGAGGTTCTATGCGGCACGCCGAACGGCCTGCAAAGTGTTTCCCTCTTCGACGAGGATCGAAGTCCAATTTTTATATATATATATTGTATATATTAAGGGGAAGTCACGAATAATTTCCGTCTTTTATTTATTTTTTAGACATTTATTTTGTTATTTTTTGTATTTATTTCCTTGGCTTTTTTATTCTATTTATTTTAAACCCTTAGCTATTCTTACCCTTCTTCGAACAGATTCACCAAACAAGTTTAATATTATCGCAAATATAATGAAGATTATAAGTTATTCAAATAAACAATAAATAATAAACGTTAATTCCATAAGGGAATTGCTCGCAAACGCCCCAAGCAAATAAAAGAAAACCTAATCCTCCGACTTCTTTATTTCACCTCGTCTTCCCGAGCACCCCTGAACGAAATATGCGGCTGCGAAGTAGAATCGTCTTAATCTATGCAAATTCGAATCAAACGCTATTCGAGGTTGATCTTGTAAGACGAGAAACGGAACGATGCCCTTCAACCGGCTCGTTCGCGATAACAATTTCGGCTGTCCCCTTTGAAGCACAGAAAAGGGCATCTTCGCGAGCCGCCGCGCCGTGAGATGTACTCAGCCGAGAGGCATCGGCGGTCTTTATTCTTCCGACTCCCTTCGCGCGCCTCGTAAAAAGTAGCACGATAAAGATCCAATCGCAACTACCGTCCAATAAATTTCAATGTTTTGAATATCCTTCTAAGAACGCGACCAAGCCGACGAAATCGTTCCAGACCCTCCCCCTCTCGAATATTAGAATATTATAAGTCCGTAGAAACGATTGAAAAATACTGCTGCTCTATTTTCAACCCCCTCTTGAATTTCGTCGTCGCATCATTGCGGACAGGTCGTCGGAAACAATTGGAAAATACTGTTGCTCTATTTTCAACCCCTTCTTGAATATCATCGTCGTGTCACCGGGGGTAAATCGTCGGAAACAATTAAAAAATATATTGTATTATTATCGACGCGCGAGCACGGACTTAGTTATTGTAAAATGTTTGCCTGCCCGAAAGCAAGAGCGCGATGGCAGCATGCTATCCCAGTAACAATTATAAACGATTGGCCGGCGCAGTCTCGAACCGTCTCCCTTCCCCGAAGCCGTGATAAATTTCCGATTCGATGTTCCCCGTGCATCGTCGAAGGTGTACGAGCCTCGCGGAGAGGCACGAGCCGCCTAACCTCGACGGCCGCGAGTCGAAGCCGCAGTTTATTATCGCGGCGAAGGATGATGTTCGAGGATTTAATTAGCATAGAATTATAAAATGTCAAAGGTAGGCGTGTGCACGCGGGCCCGATCACCGCGGGAATATCGCACCCGCGGGCGCTCGGGCCCGGCCCGCGGATTATTCACCGCGCCGGCCCGCGTCCTATTTGCATACACGCCCAATATATTTGTCGTATTACCTTTGTAAAGTTCCCTAGCCGTGTTTGCACCGTATCTCGCGCGCGATACGGAACACCGCGGTATCAATTACACGCGCGTAGAGCTGAAATTCACGAGACACGCGGTCGCGCGCCGCCCGGTCGAAAGCGGCGAGAAAGCGGACGACCGAGAGAGGAGAGAGGCGAGATAAAAAGGAGGAAAAAAGAAACGAAGGAAAGCGGCGAAGATCGACCGGTAAAAACGTCGATGTGGCGCCACGATGTTCTCTGCCCGTGCCCGCCCGATTCTCATCGAGCCGATCCACCACGCGAATTCCACGTCCCACACGTTTCCATGGTTTTCAGTTTTGCCGGCGGTGGTCTCCGACGCGTTTTTTCCGCGGCCCTCTCCTCTCTCCCTCTCTCTCTCTGCCGTCTCGTTCTCACACGCGCCTCTGTTCGCGGCGTCCAGCTCGCTGCTTACCTTATCCGAGGTTCTTTAATTCGCACGCGTGGGCGCGAATGGACCGCGAAGGACCGTCCCGTCCTTTTCCACAGCCTCGAAATCCCCGCTCGAGCCATCTCTCTTTCTCTCTCTCTCTCTCTCTCTCTCTCTCTCTCTCTCTTTCCCTCTCTCTTTCTCACTCCGACCGAAGGCAATCGCAACGACCGCCGAAAGCACGCGCTTTTAAACGCTATAATCGTGTGGCCCTTTGGAAGCTAATGCATTCGATCCCTGATTTATACACTATCCACGTCGAATATATTGGGACTCACCCCGTGTATGAAATTAATTTCGTACATGCCCCGCTGGCCTCGCGGCCGTGTAACTATCAATAATAAAAGCCGGGGCTTACGCGTCTCGGGATCTTCCTCCGACGGTCTCACCCCCTCCGCTCCGGGCCTCGTTACATTTTATTTTTCCCCACGGACCTATTCGACCGCGCCGAGCCTTTGTACTCGCGCACGCTCCTATCCAATTTGAATCGGTAATGCTGTTTCCGTCCTCTATTCGCCGGCGCGTTCTCGTTACGATTATGCCGACCTGCGAATTAGGGGACGGATTCTTTCCACGATTCTCGCGAGCTTCTTTCGGGACCAGCTAGATTATCGATTCTAGCACCGTAAACTGCGAGAGCTTTGTGCGATAAGCGAAGACATTGTTCTCGTCGTCTCTTAATTCTTTTTATCATTATTATTAAGCTGACAAAACTATTTGTTTAGTTATTCTTTAACAAAGTAGTCGGTGCGATGTAAAATAGTAGAGAAATTAGAAGAATTTATTTGAATGTTCTATTCATTTATTAAAGCGATTGAAGGAGGAATAAACTTTTTATTTCTTGCAAGGGAATAATTATTTTGTATAAAATCCGCGGTCTGGCAATAACTTTTTAAAATTAGTCCAGATTCCAGGTATAGTTGAATCGAATCCATAGCCAAATACAGTGGCGAATCTATTAATATATAAAAATATATGAATATATATGGTTTAACTGGTAGAATGCGCTGGAACTAGCAGATTGTTGTAAGAGAAAGGTCGACGACAGCTCAGTTATCGACGAACCGTCCTATTTGGTCTTTTTCGAGCGAGGCTTTTCGGTTGTCCCGTGCATAGCGGCATAAGCGTATGCAGATTGCCGGGTGGCGGCGTGTCCCCGAACTTCGCGTGCGAGATTATACACTTCGGGACGAGATTCCAGGCCGTGTTGAAAAAAAGGAGAGACCCGAAATCGGGGGGTTCCCGGATTCTTATGGTGCCGGAGTGCAGCCAATATTAATAACGCGACATGTGTATCGGCCCTCTTGGAGCCCGCTTCCGCGCGACGCGGTTTCTACCACCGCTGATTTCTCTATCTCGTCATTTCTCTCATCTAGGAAGAGCCTAACTCGTCCAGTGAAATTGCAAAAATGTTAAAATGATTATTAACGGCTCGTCGGATATTTAATTCTGCGAACGAATAAGGATTCGAAGCGAGCTTTTCGTAACATCGTATTCAGTGGAAAATATTGATAATTATTTATAATGAAAATTATGCGAATCGGATCGCATCGAAGATAGGATGAGAAACGCTTACCGGTAAACGAACGGCTCCAGCACGTGGTTTTACGGGGTGTGAATTCCGACCCGTGGGAATTCCCAAAACGCCGTTCGCCGGCCAACGTGTTAATTATCGAGCGCGACCATGTCCCTCCCGTGTCCGATTCACACCGTCTTATTACCCGTTCTATCGAAAAATAAGCGTCGAAGTCTGTGCGAAGAGAACCTGATCCGATCTCGCCGGCCGTTTTTGCTTGTCTCGTTGCAAGGGAAACGACCGAACGGGGGAGGGGGACAAGATATAGAGGCGCGGTATCAACGACGCACCGTTACAGACTGTCGCCCAAGTGATACATCGGCGTCTAATAATTTCCTAAGATCTCGACGACGGTGCATGAACAGAATTCGCGGGGGTGGACCCGAACAACTCGTCCGCTTCTCAAAGTCGCGGCGAGAGTTATCGACGCGTCCGAGGAACGCGGAGCTTCTTCTTCGCTGTTTAATTATGATATATGGACACTTACGTCCGAGTGTTCCGTGTACCATTTTCCATAAATTCTCGATTCCGCGCGGAAAACGCGTGATTTATCGCGGACACGTTGCTTTCATTTTTCTCGAGCGACGCGGTTTAATGCCGGCCTCCCACTGGACACCGTTCAAAGATCCTTTTTCAGGTCGCGTCGATCGCGGTTGGAATTTATAGGGACACGTGCGGACGGATAACAAATAAATAGTTAATACGTTCGATCAGTATTGCGAGATGTGAAACGAGATATACTAGTTTGATTTTTCTACGACGATTGTTAACAGTTGCCTTAAGTAATCGAGGTATAATAATAATATAATGCTCTCCATTCAGTGGAACATTGTTCCTTAACTAAAAATATTTGTTCACTCGTTGCAGATATTTTCTATTAGATCTTACATCACACTTCGAAGCAACCCTGTTTCCTAACAGTTCGCAGTGCTCGCGTTCTCCAGCGAGCACGCGACACCCCGAAGAGCTCGCGGAATCGCGGGGAGACGGTTCGACGATCGGATTGTTCGCAAAGCGGATACGTGATTATTTCGAGCCCCGGCACACCTGGGTGGTTAGGAGATACCGGAGAGGCGATAGAGACGGCATAACAGGGGCCGGGATTAAGATCAATCAGTGGCGTGCATTTAGAAGCGACGAAATAAATCTTGCGCGTCCGCCGGGACGACTCTGGGAATACGTGATTAATGCGGCCCGTTTTATCGACGCGTCGATCGTGCGGCATAATTGTGCGTTCGAGAGGAAACGCCGGGCTCTCCCCGTGTTATTGACTCGTCGCGGAGCCGGCTCGAAAATCGTCCGGCAACAATCGCGCGCCGATAACGAAACAAAGAGCGCGAGCGCGAGCTCGTCGACGCGCAACCGATTCGACTTCACGCCTCCGGCCCATTAATCATTCGGGCCCTCCGTTTCCTAATTAACAGCCAATTTCCTTAACATGATTATTCACCGTGCCGCTAATAGACCGGCCATTATTTCGTCGAGTCGTTCTCCTCTAATCCTCCCTCTCGGAACGGTCGCGCGCGGTGCGCCGTGGTACACCGTCCGGCCACCTACTCGTTTCCTGTAAATTCGCGTACGATTTCTCGCGCGGCGATCCGTCTTGCCTATCAGGAAGCCCGTGTTGCCAACAGGTAACACGTGTAAGACCCGGAATATCGGCTTTCAGGCTTGAATAATATGTGGCGCGCGTACGAAAGCGGAACTGTGCCGGTTCGAGCGTCGGAATTTCAGAGAACAGGAAACCGATACAGTTCCGTGCCGGGTTGCTCGTGTTACGTTTCCACCCACCCGCCGTTCTCTCGTCAAAATAACTTGGTCTCTCGGTATGGAAGCGGTCCGTGGACACCGCTGCGATAAATGCATCGTACCGTGCGATCGTAACCGCGCCGCGATGACCTCCCAGCGTTGCATCGCGCTGTAAATCTACCGATTTTTCGACCCGCTGCAAGGATTGTTTATGATCTTAATCAAGAACGGTTTCCCGACGACAATCATCATTATTTATTAGCTACGGATGATGTAACCTACATTAGCTCTAAGAAAGCTACATTACGAATAATGAACAAGCTATTTGTTATTTTTAATAAATACGCTATAATCTTTGGTTTAACTTTTAATACGTCCGCTCTTTTCTACGATCAAAAGAATAATTCTATCCTATTGTCTTTGATAATACCATAAATATCAGTTGTTTTCTCCCTATGAAATTATTATTACAGTTGCAACTGTGAAGATAATGGTACTACAAGGGGTTAATCCCCCAAAAAATATTACGAACATAGTCTAGTCTAAAGCATTTACACTATACCATCCGTACAACGCCCTCGCAGTGTACCATCCGCATAAACAATATTTACAAAACATTTTTCCATCGGCGATAACTTATTCCCCCGCGTCGCACCCCTATCACCATAAAATACCAATAAAAATGCCCGCAGGCTCCCGATATAATCTGATATCTACATTCTAGCATTTATTGCGCCGATCAAACACCTCGGAATCCCTGTGTAAGATACCGGCCGTAAAACCCGAAATGTTTCTTTTCCCGGACCACCGCCGACACCGAATCCAACCGCGTCGAACCGAATCGAACCGAATCGAACCGAGTTCGACCGAGGGAACCGACCCACGTCGGCTCGTTTTCCCAGAAGAAATCGGGCAGCGGCGTTTGCAATCTATCTTGGGCCGCGATCGGTTCGCCTAGATCGGTCGTTATCGGTTGGATCAGAGATGAAAGAGCAACGTTGTTGGCCGGAGATAGACTGAGAGAGAAAGAGAGAGAGAGAGAGAGAGATTGGACCGAGTTGGGCCGAGTGGTTGGCAGACGCGGAGTCTGCGCGCGTGGCCAGGGCCCCTCTTATTACTACGACAGGCTGTCTCCCCGTCGTAAAAGCCTGCTATATGTAAGTGCCGCGTGTGCGCGATGAGAGTCGGTACGTTGATGCAAGGATCGTGGGTGTCGGTCCCACGCGTCTAGGTGGGGCCCGCGGTCTCGGGGCCCGGCCGCTCGTGTTCCTCGACGTCCCGTCTTCCTCCGCCCGGCCTCCCTCTTTTTCTTTCGCCTTCTTTCCTCGCCGGTCTCTCTGCCGTCTCCTCTCGGTCCCACTTTCCCGGCCCTCTCTCCCGCTTCGTCCCTCGCCTCCCGGTGTCCCGATACCCCCGACCACCTTCTCACCCGAGGGGCCCGATCATTACATATATGGAAGGCGGAGGTGAAGTCTTCCAAACGCGATCCAAACGAGTCTCCGCGCGATGCGTCGTGAGCTCATGAGAAAAACATCCAACTTCTCTCTTCTCGGATCCATCCGGCGAGCCCCGCGCTGTCTCCAGGCAGCACAGTGGTCTCTGGGAACAATCGTTCGTGGATGAAATTTTATTCTTTGAACGAAAACTTTGTTCTAGAATGTCGACGACGTCTTTTGGTACCTCGAAATCCAGAATATTGACAATCTCACAGGGTAGTGGAGACGGTTGTTGTTCAATTACTGTGCCTTTGCTTCCTTTTCGGGCGTAATTCGCTTTGTATTTGTCGAATAAGACGCGTTAAATTTGTTATATTCTCCTATTTTGTTTATTTTTTAGTGGTTCCATATTCCTTGTTCGATAAATGTAGGAGGCAGTATTAATTTTATATTTATTCGAAGGTAAACGAAATCAAAGAATAGCTTTTATTTTTAGTCCCATAAAGAACACAATTCAGAATAATAGTCGCAACAAACACGTTCTCGTTACCGTTTTTATCGAGATTAATTAAATAATTGCCGTCCACGTGTGATTTTTATCGAAATTCATGCTCGGCGGGCATTAAAAACCAAACGCGTTCAACGCAAGTTCGTGCCAGAGAAGAATTAACCTTGCATAATCGCGCACCACACCTTAATATTAAGAAGAATTTACACGGGCGTTGCAAACACAATTTCATTTTCATACGGTCGCACAGTATAACAACTCTATTCCAACCGAGCCATACGGCCAGCTATGAAACGCTCGAAGAAAATGAACGCGAGAGATCGAAACGTTCGTAATTCTATTTTCGCAGAAGCTCTGCAACGGGATACCATCGTAGCCGTTAGACGTCCACGATTATTATAGCGTTTCTAATCTTCTTAGATCTGCAGAAAGTCAATTTCGAACGATAATACAATTACCCGGCGATGTCGGGCTCGCAATTACTATTAAATAGCAAGGGCTACGGCAACCGCTGTGCTACTCTCCGAAAAATGCGAACCGCAAAGCGATCGCGTCCGAGCGTTCTTACAGGGCAAACAACAGGCATTATCCCGCGATCCAATATCCTCTGTTTGAACTTACAATTAACACCCATGTCGGAGAAATTATTCGGTCTACTTTTCATCCGGAGCTAATATAAATATTATGGGTTGCCGTGTCACGTCCGCCGCGTCGATCATAAAATAACCATCATCTCGGGGCCTGATGATCCGCGATTCGATCTCTCTCGGTACCCCGAAACTAAAAGGAGGATACGTCCAGGGACCGTGCGGCGTCAACGTGATCACGCGATACCGAGCCAGACTTTCGTCCAGATTAAAAAGTTCCTCTCACGAGTATCGCGCGTAAGTGGCGGTTACCGGCACCACGTCTTTGCAATCATGCTCCGGGATCCAAGCAACGACGCGCGGTGCACGCGGCTCCTTTAGGAAACTAGGACAAATTCGGAGAAACGAGATCCCAATTTCGGATGCTGCGGTACGCTCGGAAATATACCGCTAAAATGTACCGAAACTCGTTTCACAGTTTAATCTGGATTTTGATATCGAATTGACGCCACTGGTCGACTAACCACAGCGGAAGATCGTCGTAGAAGGATGATTTTTTTTTTAAATTAAAGCTTGAAATATCTATTTTAAAATACTGTTTTTTGATTCTAAGTTTGATGCACCCTCGACACTGTAGCAATTTATTTACCAAGCCGTGTTTATTATGTTCAAAATTGCCAAGTTTGACGAAATGTATGGACTCTGCTGAATTTTCTTCAGAGATGTCGTTTCCAGAGAAACAAAGTTCGTTCTTTCCTCTTCAATTTAAAAAAAACGGACCCTAACTGCGATTTTTTTCTGGGAAGTTACACCAATTTAAAGAAAACTCTTCGCATTTTCCAAATATTCCACCCCTTTCCGGGGGTGGTTTACTTTCAACTGCTGTAACTTTGCGAGAAAAAATCGCAGCCGCGTTATATTTTTTTTAAATTAAATAGGAAGGATCGGACTTCATTTCGGTGTAAACGGCATTCCCGAGAAAAATTTAGCTTAGTCCGTGTATCTCGTTAAACTCGGCGACCTTTGACACGACAACGATTGCCTCGCATTAAAATGGTTATAATAGCGAAGGTATGTCAAAATTAAAATCCAAAAAGAGTGTTTTAAAGTCGAAACTTCAAGCTTTAAGTTAGAAAAAGGCTCATATTCCTACGATGATTTTTCGCGGGGTAGTCAACGGTCAAAGTCGGTCAATTTTTATCGAAAATTTGTCGGCGCGTTGACTTTTCCGAGCAGCGTATAAAATCCCCCCAAAATCAAAGAAACGTCCATCCAGACAGACCTGCTCAGCCCTGGGCCCTCGGACCCGTAACCCTGGCCGTGCTTTATCGCGGGTCCACGAATAAATCTCGGCGTGCCGTCGATTGTGCCTTCTTCCTTTCATTGCCAGCGGTCCTCTCGTTTCCATCGAGCACCCCCCTTCATCTTTTCCCGCTTGATCGTCCTAAAGCTGTCCGTCGGACAAGATCTCCGGCTCGTTTCGCGGCGAGGATGCGGCAACTCGGTGCCCATCGGCTCGAGTTTCCGGTTCTCCATTGTGCGCGTCTTTGACCACCCCTCCCGTTTCTGCTATCCTTCTGTCTTCGGCGCGGCCCGCGCCTCCGTCTCTGTCCTGCCGCCGTCCGCGTCCCTTCGGGTTCGAACCGAGGATTCTATAAAGACTAGATTGTAAGCGAGACGGCTCTCTTGTATCAAGTTGTTCCTGCGGGCGTGGGCGCACCCCTTGTTCTCTCGCTTTGGCCCTAGAACAGCGTTTCCCAAACCGCGTCCCACCGGGTATCCTGTTACCGACCCTTTTTCATCGTTTAAGGGCTATTTATACGTGTTACGTATTTTCGTCAGGCCCTGCCAAACGTATCCTTCCGCGATTATCCAGCGTTGCGACACCGATTCCATGCTCGCTTGAGATTCCGTGCGACCCGGCGTGGAAAGGGAAAGCTCCGAGAGTTCAGCCGGAAATAATTATAGACGCGTTTTGTTTTACGAGACGAACGGACCGTAACTTACGGTCCAGCGAATCTTTCTCACTCGTTCCACGTAATTATCTTCAAGATCTTGGGGAGAATTCATGCACTTTTATTGTACAATGTAGTCGTACGTATTATAGGCAGAATATCGTCGAACGCATGAGAAAACTTTGACAGCTGATTAACTGAAAGGTTAATGACGAAGAAGAATTGTTAATAATATAAACGTTACATTATTATATATTATATCATCGTATTATATTACATATTATATCATATATTACACTATATAAATTATATGAATATTAATAAACTGTAGAATTAAAAATTGTGAAGTTAAAATTGTTAACAGAAATAAATGTCTACATGACTCCAACATCTCGGCCAACAATGCCAACAATTATTACTCTACACGAAGATCCGTCCAACCAGAAATTATCCGAAATATTTAGAACCGATTTGAGAAACAAATTTCGTAGAAAAATGGAGGAACAATTGAATTTCGGCCACGAATTACGGTCGGGATTGTAGACGGTTCGCCGGCGTGTCTCGTCGGAGATTGCTTTCGTCGATTTCCTCCGGGTAACTCGGCCTCCGCTTTCTTTCTTTCGTAAGTCGTTCAATTTATCGTTGATCCACGGTGGCTCTCGCAGAAACGATCCTAAAATATCATGTAGCGGCCTTGCCACCGGTCTCCGTCGGCCCGGCGTCCCCGGGGCGTGACGTATTTTCGAAAAATCAATTTCGCAGTCCCCGGCGGCCAGATTCCGCGTGATTGCGGCCGGCGATGCTCTTTTTCCACGTCGCGCAGCCCATTCGGCCCGAAATCGTTCCCTTTTCAGAATCGCCCCGGCCTGTTACCAGCGCGAGAGAGAGTGGCCTGTAATCTCCGCCGCTCGAACGAAAGACGGCCGTCGGCTGCTCGGCTCTCTTTGCGCGACGAGGCCAATAAATATCGCGCCCACTCTTCTTATTAGCGCGACCTCCGCCATTTTCGGCGTCTCCCCTTTTGACGCGTGATTACCGCGCGATTCCCGGGTCCGACCAGTTCGACGTGCCTCGAATTACACGGCGCGTAACTCGAAGCGCAACTCCCGGCTGCCGGCCATCGCCGGGGGTTAACGTAACTTTATGTACATTAATTAGGAATTTGTTAATCTTGTTTGCTAGATTTATTAATCGTGCGTTCAACTTGATTTCACCGTGCCGTTCGATCCTGTTCCGCCGTTTAAAACACCGTGCCTCGGAGGCTGCCGATGATTCAGCGCGCTCGAAACGCTTCCGACGTTTCCGAACTCGTTCGAATAAAACGTTGGAATACAGCGCCTGGACTTTATGCAAATTCTGCTTCTTACGAACTATTTTCACAGAAATCAGCATTGGAGGATAAATTCTATAATCAGTACATAAAAAGTCCCTTCTGGTAAAGCTGAAGTCGTCGTTGACGTCTGCTAATGCACTCGTCTTTCTTCGCATTAAAAATTTAGTAATTAAGTACTGTAAACGTGTAAGCAGCGAGAGAATTAGAGAGCGAGAAAGAGAGAAAGAGAGAAAAACAGTGCAAGGAAGTGCGAGGAAGCGCGAGAGAAGAAAGCGAGAGAGGAAGAGCAGCGTGAGAGAATGAGAGGGGCAGAGAATGAGAGGGGCAGAGAAAGCGGGAAAGGGTAAGACGGTGAAAGAAGGAAAGATGAAGCTCGAGAAAGAAAGAGGGAGAAAGAGAGGGCGAATGGATAGAGGCGCGGCGTCGTTCGCAATATGATTAATGTGGCCGATCGCCGGCAAGAGAGAAACAGAGAACCAGTCGGCCCAGAACGAAGGCCGCCTTCGGCTCTGTTCTTCGTGGTGGTTTCGAGTCGGACAGGGAACGAAAGGGATCGATCGATTGGGTGCCAGTCGGTTTCTCGCCGCTCTTCTTCCACCCGTGTCTGCGTACGTATATGCGCGTCCACGTGAAAACGTCACGGCGGACGCACAAATGTTGCGACTTTATTCCCGACGTATGCACGCTAAATTCTGCTGTCGCTACGCCACGGATGATTTGTTGCGCAACCTGAACGGAGAAGCATGATTTACGGTTCCTAGTCGAAGCGAAAATAAAATGCGTGCGTATAATTTACCATCGATACGCGTTCTTTAAATTTGCGGATAAAAAGCGGTTGAAAACGCGAGTTCCTTGTACTTTTTACATTCCGGAAATCTCCAAAAAATTCAAACGATTTCGTCCAGTTTAAAGGAAGATCTCTTCCTTCCGAGATTCTTTTGTTTATTTTCTTTTTTATTCAAGGCTTTTGTTTCCTGTTTATATTCTTGTGTAGTATTGATTGGTCGAAGTTCTGTGCTATGTTGTGTATTTTTATTATTTTTGTTATGTATGTTATGTTCCATTCTTCTTTTATGTGTATTTTTTCTTCTATTTGATTTATATACTTATTTTGTTCTTACGTTTGCCTGTTTTTGTTTTCCATGGTGAATAAGAGATCTTGATATGAGATCGGTGGTGCAGTTGATGTCACGGCGGTTGACGAAGAAAGTTATCCTGTGTTAAAAGGTGTTGGAGAGTATTAATGCGAGTCAGTCGCATTCCCGAAGGAGAATCACCGTGTCCCATTCACCGGAGGCTTTAACACCCGTCTTTCTCCGGCTGAAAGCTCGCACTTCGCACCTTATACCGCGCGACACTTTAGGATCTGTTTAAAGGGATTATACCGTGTCCCGTTCAGACAACTCCGCTCGAATTTTTCCAGGTATATAGTCAGTCCCAGTTTCCTGTCGCCTTTATCCGGCTCGTAACTGTCGTTAAACCGTCCGGCAGCGATCGCTTGGCCCGATCGTCTCCGTCTCGGCTTTTATTTCGCTGCTGGATCACCGCGCGATCCTCTTTCTCTTAATCCTCTCTCTATCCTCGGGGTCCCGCGCTCGTTTGTTCGCATCATTAGAGGCTCGCGTGCGGCAATTTGCCACGCCCAGATACAAGAATTCGCACCTTCGAGCGCCGCGGATGGCCCAAAAAAGGCGAAGGGTCCTTTCTTATCAACCCGTCGCGAAAGCAACCACCTCGACCCCGTTCGTACCACCCCGCCTCTCTCTCTCTCTCGCGTCTGGTTCTTTATTTGGAACAGCCCTGAATAATGTGCCGTGGATGTCCCTTGACCTTCTTGCCACGGAACGAACCGCCGACAATAAGATCGTTTTTTCGAGTCACGCGAGCAACGCGCTCCGAAACCTCTCGCCGTCGCGATGCCGGGCTACCGATACAGCTTTCCGTGTCGGTGTTGCACATTCCGTGACAAAAGAAACGAGCCACGTGTCAGTCTTGTCCAATCCCGAGTGCGCGCGCGAATTAATGTATTTCGCGTGCGTGTCGCTTTAGGCTGCTCCGATTTCGAGGGCCTTGAAATATGTTGCCGAGGACATTGTTTGCAACAACTACGGCTTATTAGTCACGCACGTGTCGGTATTAACTATTATTTATTATTAATATCTTGACCAATGTGATATACCATTTTAAAGGGAGGAAAGAACGTAACAGGGGCTGATCGACGAAACAGTATTGACTTCTAAATTTAAAGATAAAGAACAGGCACTTTCTAGTTCAAAGATACAGGATATCGTGTCTTAAATACAAATGATAAGCAATTCATTATTAAGTTGAAATCAGAAGTGGTACACCGTGGACATTGAACGATAAAAATCGCTCCAGAAATTGGACCGCGGCACGTCGAAGTATCATTTTCGCGGAGGACAGAGAGTAATGACGGTTAGCGTCGCCGTGGACGCGGGAATCGACCGCTCGGATATTCGAAAACCACTTGGACGTGATTTGTTATGCCACCCACGCGCTTATCATCCGCTCTCGATGGGAAAGAACCAATTACACCGCGGGCCGAAAACTTTCGAGCCGCTCGTCGATTTTCGGCGCTGTTGTGTCACATGACAAATTGCCGTTTCCACATCGCGTCGATGATTTTGACCGGCAGCGTCTATTTGTTCAGATTCAAAAGTTCATTTTCACGCTGTCGGGTCGCTCGTAACGAGTTCACTCCTCGGTCGTTCGTTCGTTAAATAAATTGCTTCGATTTTATCTGATTTTTCGCGGTCGGCGTTCGAGGCTCGTCGATTTTTCATTTTTATAAACCGACCCGGTTGTTCTCCACGTTGCATGCTGCACTATTGCTCGATACTGTACTTTCGAATCAATCGAACTTTATTTATTGGTCAATGAAAATGGAGGACGAGAATTTTCTAATTAACCCTTAATTAACCGCGACGAATATAATTTTCGTTGATCGATGAAAAGAATCGTGTCGTCGAGTCTTTTACGATCAACCTGTCGCATCTAACAGCGAACGGCGAGTCTATGCTTTTCATTATCGAACGTTGCATTCATGAGCACACTGGCGGCCAGGCTCTGTGGAGATTTTTCCTTGATTACGACCCCTCGATTAAGATAGGCTATGAATACGTAAATAATATCGACAGCTTAATCGCCAGCCAATGGTAGGCCATCGGTAACAGTGAACGACAGAGCCTGTTGCAAGATAAATGGGGGTCTTGAACTTCCAGCGGTTCCAGTCCCGCTCGGTCGAAGAATGCGAGTGCGTTTATGCGAATCGAGCCGTCGCGGAATGTCAGATTCGACTCATGCCTACCGGTGTTCGCGTCACTCCGATCGTCCAAGTTCCAGAAGTCGCGGCTCGATCGGATCGATCTTCAATCCGGTCCGCAGTTTCTCCGAAGCGGCTCTCCCGGCCATCGGAACACCGTCGAATTAATATTCAATCGGCGATAGAGACGTATTCCGTACACACGTCTTATCGTTAATGTGTCTCCGTGGCAGATAAAGTTCGCGCATTAATTAAGCAGAGGACATTGTGCGGCGGGCAGCCTCTTTCCCAGGGACTGCAGCTCTATTTTTATGCTGCTCAAAATTCATTAGCGCCGACGACGCGGCCGCGGCGATCGCCGACACGAAAAAGAATCGAACGAGAACTGATTTATTATGCGGGACCGGCGAATATTTATACCGCGTTCGCGGCTCACGATGTATAGGCTCTGTCAAAATATTTGATGGCCCGATACCATCCGCCGTGGACAATGGCGAGCGTCGAACGCGAACCAATCGACGGGAAACTTCGCGACCGCTATCTACGGACGCGCTTGTCAAGCTGCCTGGCATTAATTACGGTCCCGACGTTCTTGCGTTCTGAGGATTCCCAATGACATTAGGAAGATGTAATAGATTCGTGGATAAATTCATTTTTCGTTCCTAGAAAATAATTCCGTCGCCCACGTGAGACAGAGAACAGAGAGAAAAGCGGAGAAAGAGAAATAAAGATAAACAGAGGCAACAGAACGAAAGATAAAAAGAGAAAAGGCAATGGATGACGTATAGCAATCAAAGCGCCAATAAGATTGTCATATAATAAATATAATCGACTATAATATAATAAAATAAATAAATCATTTATGAAATAAATCGTATTGCAAGGGGTTAACTTAATCGCGGTTAAATAATACAAACAATCAACTAAAACACGCAAACCATCGCACGGCGGGAGAAATTTGCAGCGGTTTTATTTCGTATTCCCAAAGACTCTGTCCGTTTGCGAACCGAAGAATGTCTTCTTCAAATAAGAAGCTGCGATCCCGGGACGTTCGAGCGTCAAATATTCGGTAGCCACGTTGCCAGGTATTCCCAGGGAAGCCTCGGCGAAGGAGGAACACGGCTGGCGTTCAAGGAATACCAACGAGGGAATATTTATCAAGGATAAAGGGTATAGCCGGACGAATAATTCGATTTTCCCTGTAACTATCCAATTTGTACAAGATACTGTGGGTCGAAACCTCGCGAGATATGGATTTCGCGTGGCATTGGCGCGTATCGTTTGTTTCGTCTGAGAGAACGACTTCGAATTCTTCGCCGTGCCCTTTGAGGCGAGCCGAAAATCTGAGGCCAGGGCGGGTTGTCTGCTTTTTCTGCCTCCTTGTATATCTAGGGACAAGCGGGCAAATATTTGTAGTAGGGTATACTTGGAGCGAGCCAATGACTGTGTAGAAAGAACGTCGGCATTCGCGTCGTCGTTGCGAGTCTGATCAACGTACGCTCTTATTTGTAAGTATCCGGTCACTCGTCGAGCACCAGTGTGCTTCGAGAGGGCCACCGTTATTGTTCTGGACTGCGTCAGTCGTATTCGTTCGCTAATAAATGGCAGTTGATTATATATATATATATGTTAATGTATGTAGTTGTTATAGAAATTATTTCTTGTAGTTATCGAGTAGAATTTTTCTTAAAGAATAAAAAATTCATTCTTACTCGAGAAATTATAATTCTTATTCGAATAGCAAATAGTTTCTTATTCGGATGGATTTTTACTCGAATAAAATCATGCTCGGGTTATCTAGATCAATTCTCATTCGATCGGATGGATTGTTATCTAGATAGACATTCATTCGATTAAATATTTATTCGTACAAATTGTTATCCGGGCAAACGTGTATTCGATAACGTCGAATGTTTTCCGCGAATCTCTGACCCGTCATCGGAATCAAATTTTGCCCGAGTGCGACGCTTCGATGAAATATCACGCACTCGTCGCACAAAACAGGTATCCCCCGGTATATTTATGAAGAAAGGTGTGCGCGCGTCGGTAAAAAGTTCGTTTGATGAAAGTATAAAAACACGCTCGATGGCCGAGCGTCGTTGAACAGGGTACACCATGATTCATGGTCCGCGGCATTAGGTGACGCGAACACTGGTTTCGGATGGTCAGCTGGGACATTTACCGTCGTTCCCGATGTTTGTATTTCTCATCTACCAGTTTCGCCACCCACACTAACCACCGACGGAATTCCTCATCCTTTTTCTCCCCGCTTTCGCTCACCCGGTGACTAACGCGCCGTGACCAAATGAAATATCTGATTTACACATTTGATGCCGTCCCTTGTCCGGACGTTTCGCGCTCAAATTCTTCTGTCTTTGATGCTCTCTACTTGACTTATTCGTTTCTGTCAGGAACGCGTGAAATCAGCGACAATGGACGCCGTTATTAATTTCACCAGTCCATTATACTAGAACACGTAGTTAGTATACTGCAGATCTTTATGTAAAATAAAAATTGTCAGCATTATTTGCAAAACAGTTCTCTTTTAAATCTGTCCACTGTTTTAAATTATACCCGCTCATTTTTCAGAGTAGTAATTAGCGAGGACAAGAGAAGCGAGGAGAGATCGATGCTGCGACACCAGTGAATTTTTAAAAGCAACCGTCTAAAAATTCTTGATTTATATTAACTTTAATAGACGCGGTACGATACGTTTTTTCATATTTCCTTTGATATCGCCTAATGGTCCAGCGCGAACTGATACGGTGTTCAGTGCCGTGAAACGTACTCCGCGCTATTTCACCGTTATCAGGACATATTTAAATCTATTTTAGCATAACGTTCCCCGGGAGACAGATAACCGCGGGAAAATTCCAGTTGATAATGGAAGCAATAGCGAAATATTTTCGCGCGGCTACGCCTGTTTAATACACTCTTAAAAAAGTTATGTGACACTACGAAGAGCGAACGGTTCCCGATCGGCTAAGAAGTTACCCGCGATTCTACTGGTATCACGCTCGTGTTCCTGCTTCTCGCAGAACTACTTGCCGTGCATTAAGCGAATTCGAAGGCAGCGCGGCGATAATGTTCACGAACGGAACACCTGTGCCAGAAAGCCTCCGCTTAATCCTCCGGCACCTTAGGAAACACGATCTCGGCGCACTGTCCTTGGTCCCAGATCGGCGTCCTTGCCTTCTTCTTCCTTGACTTTAGTACTGTTCCGTCGGCTCCTCGCCACTCCAGAAGCTATCCTAGAGAAGACGCTATCCCGCCGAGCGTAACAAATGCCCGCGATTAAAAGTCGCCGCGCCGTAGAAACGCGAATGGCGTTATTACTGTTACTCGATACGCCTAGGCTCCGTTCCAGCGTTTTATTCTCTCGACGGGCTATGAAGTTCGCGCCAAAACGACCTTAATTAAATTCTATTACGTTATTACGGACGTAATATTTTTAACCAGCCTGTTTACGGTGGTAACGCCAAGAATTGTATTTCAAGGTTTACTAGGTATCCAAGCGATGGTTCGTAAGTAGGTTAGGCTGCGACTTGTGGAAGCATTTCTGCTGTTGTTTAGTTATCTGAAGTTATTTTTTGAAATATGCATAGAAATTGAGAGACGATTTTTTAATGTTTAGATAAAAAAAAATAGTATTTCTGATCTCTGTGAAATCTTAAACTCGTAAAAATCCCGGTTTTTATTCGCAAAGTATAGAATCGGGAGATTTTTTAATGCTCTCAGGACGCGAATATTTTTCGCAGAACGAAACAACATTCCAACGATACGACATCTTTCTCCGAACGACCTCCCACGGTATAGCCCGAGTAGCGAAAAAATGGACGCGCGACCCGTTTTCATCAGGAGGAAGTTAAACAGCATGTTAAGCCGTTTAACGCTTCAGAACGGAGCACAATATCTCATTTAGATCCATTAAATTTTCCTGTCGAATGGAATCCCAACATTACAACAGAACACCGCTGCCGCGATTCAACGCGTTCTACAGCGTGTCCAATCAATTTAGCGTACCTCCGGCGTATCCGCCACTTACGCCGCGGCGAGCGTGTGTCCGCCTGCTCGAGGCTGTTGCGCGACTTCATCCCGCCGCAAGAAGCATTCAAAGAGACCCATTATCGCGAATGCCGGCAATAGGAGCCTGCACGTTTCCTCGTAGCCGGCTCGGTTTCAAATAAAAACAGATCCTCGATGAATTCAAGAATTGGCGGCCGGCAAGAAAGGGAAACAGCTGGCGTCAGACAGATAAAGAGCGGGAGAGGGAAAAATAAAGATAGATACAGCAGAAGGAAAGATAAAAAGTGAGAGATGAATGGAGAAAAAAGTAGAGAGTAAAATAGAGAGGAAAATAGTGAGGAAAATAGAGGGGAAAATAGAGAAAAAAGTAGAGAGAAAAATAGAGAGGAAAATGGAGAAAGATGAAGAGAGAAAAAGTCCAAAGAATATATATAGAGAGAGATAGAAGGAGCGATAGAGCGAGAGAAATAGAAAGAGCGAGGGAAAGCGAGGGAGAGGCACGCGCATGAACGCGATACGTTATTTTGACAAGGCGCGCGTGCAGCATCGCCGTGCACGGGCACAGCATTGTGCGTGGACGTCCGGAAGAGCGTGAATATTCAAATAGCCTGGGTACCGCGATCGTTTGGTGGCTTGCTCTCGCTACGTGGAAGTCACGAAGCAGCCTCGGACGAGAGTAGAAACACGTACGTGTAGAAACCCGTTCGGTCGCGTGGCTCGCCCACGCGTTGCACGTGTGTGCGTGCACACGCCGGCTTTCGGCCGCTTCTCTCGGATAGCTGGCAAGGTCTTCGATCTTAACGACGAACCACCGACAGGAACGCGTCGATGTCTCTCCTTGTCCTCGTCCTCATTGTCGTCCTCTTCGTCTTCTTCGTCGTCGTCATCGCCGTCGGCGTCCACCCTACGGTGCAGCCTTATCTCTCCGCGTAGATGGACCTTATTATCGGCCGGCTGCCTGCAACCGGCAACCGGCCGTCTAATGCATCGTCGGATTGGCACTTACGTTTTCGCGAGCGTCCTCGCGACGACGCGCGATGATACGGTAGGCGGCGTTCTGTCGATGGAGTTGTACTACCGCTCGTTTCCTGACGCGCTCATTTGAATCGGCTTCGTCTACACCTCGGACCATACGCATTCACTGCTAGACCCGGCACGTACACGCACGCATAGCGCGTGTATACTAGAGAGTCCACGGGCTCCGACAGGCAAAGATAACTGCCCGAGTCTGACGTCACACTGGGTAACAGATGATCGGTCCGAACGGCTGACGTGGCATCAAACCTGAAACCTTAGATTTAGATGCTGTCCATCCATGTGACGCTACCAGTTGCTTGTGAGAACCTAGTTTGCAACTATTTATTAATAATTTAAAGACTGAATCGAACATTGAATAGACTCAACTCATTTTTAATCACTTGAAGTTGTTTTCTGAATGCTAATCCTTTTCGTATTGTCCATCCATAGTTATACACATGGTCCAGAGACTTGGTTTACCGTCGGATGTTTTAAAGGCCGCTACGATGTTACAATTCTTGAAATAAATCCGAACAGAACACGCGTCTGCATTGTTCTCGGTTTTCTAAAGTCTGCTCTCCGCGAGTCATGCTGTGTCCAGCACAACACAAATTATTTTCTACCCGAGCGGCCTGCGCGTACAATAAAAACGCGTAACGCTCGTGTAAATGGAACTCCCGACAAGGGTAATAAGCAATTATTTTTGCGCAGGCCGGTGCTTGACAAACAACGGAGGCCGGTTGTTTCTCGGCGGCGCTTACTGTTAGAATCCATCGTCTCGCGATAGGGGATCCCGCGAGTAAGTCGAACATGCCCCGCGGTTAGGTCCGCGCCGGTCGAAAGGGTTCGTCGATAGTTATACGGACTAGGCTCGTCGCTCCATATAGAAAATCGACGAACGGTGATCGTCGTCGGGGCAATAAAATGCTGGCAGTATGCGGTCCGCGCGTACCGGCACGATCATTTTCCCGGTGCTGATATATACTGGTACGCTTTACTACCGTGGTAGCAATATTATAGCATATAAATTCCTGCGCGGCCGCTGCCTATGCTTCTACAGATATAAATGGGCCACTTCAGCGGGATGTCGTTCGCACGTAATGACGCCTCCGAGGCTTACCTACCAGAACACAATCCTCGACGTGTCGTTTCGATTCCGAGAACCTAAAACACAGACGACGATTTTCCCACAGCTCGTTCGGCCCGGGTCCGACGGGCCATGTGTCTCTCAGCGGTGTTCGTAACTCCTTTAAACGCTTCCGCAGTCTGCCTAGGCCTACCCCTTTAAACCTCTGCTGTTCTAATATGTCTCACATGTTTGATACGTCGATCAGAAATGTCCAGTGACCGATATGATTTATTGTAGAAATTAGTAAGGGTCTGGTGAAAAGGGTCAATGAAAAAGATTGATCCTTATTTTGGGTTTTATAAAATTAAATATGACGATGCGGATAAACTCAGAAATGAATAGTTATTAATGATTAAATTTTGCATAGGTTTCTACTTGCTAATATAATCTTTAACATTTTGCATGCAGATTTTAGAAAATTGTGCATGCTTCATGGTTGCAACTTACCGTCGGACTCCGGCAATATAGAAATGTTCTACTTTCTCGTCTTTCTCCACTGTGTCCATTTTGTGTTTGCCTTAATCTTTGCTGCGACAGTTGTCCAAAATCCGCAGTCTGGTTGCAACAAGTATTTTCTTCCTTTATAAACAAAACAACGCAGTCAGCCGTTCTGTTCACTGAAACTACTTCGACGCTTCGAAAACACGATATGAATAACACTTTTATTATTTAATCGGGGAGCACGCGACCTTCCTTTTCACTGTCACTCCGCCATTTTGGGTATTGGGTCACGTGACAAAAATTTTGCTCCCAAAAATCCGCAAGCCGAAGTTGCCGATCTATCGATATAAAAAAACAGCAAAAATGTGTTAATATTGCAATTTCAATGTTGCTTGATTAAAATACCTTGATTTGGATGTTTTAGAACGTTCTCGTATCCAGTTTGACGAAGATGACAACCGCCGACGGAAAGCAAACCGGCGAAGATTACAACATCCAACGGGACGCGTATGCAAGTTGTCGGAGAAAGGGGCAGCTCGTGTCATTTCTATGGGCACCTGTACATTGCCATAACTGGACTTCGAACTTTCGAGAAACCAGCGAAAGGTAATGTACGATCTACAAGAATTCCATTGTGCACAATATTCAAACTGTCAATGCAATATGCAATTTTCGGGGTTAGACACCGACGGCCGACGGCAGATGAATGGCGCTACTAGAAAATGGCCATCTGGCGGGCTTTTACTCGTCACGCATTTCGAAATTGCGTTTTGCCCAGCTTTTTAATTCTACGTCTTTCGGAAATTCCATTTTGTCCAGCCCTTTACCGCTACATGCTTCGCGAATTGTATTTTGGTTAATCTTTTGAGAAATGCACCACCGTCTGCCGTCGCTTGGCGTACTTTGACTGTATAACGTAACATAAATCTTGACAAAACCTGATATAACCTTGACACAACCTTGACATAAGTCATGAATTTCGCTTCGGCGTTACCACAGACACTGTTCTTGAATTGAAAACAAATTGCACAGTCGTATAGTTCCGTAATTCAGAAATTAAAGTAGAGCATACATAGTATAACAATTTCGACTGGCCTCCCACGCGATGCCTTTACTTTATTGGCGATAAATTTAACTATTGTTTAATTGTATGTTCTACTTTAGTGCGTTTGTCTATGAAACTCTGCTTCATAAAGGTGGAATACTTTATCTAAGTAATGTACGAAGTGTAGAATATTCTCTTGCGGCTATTAAACTGACGGCGATACTTCCTTAGTGTTGAAATAACTGTTGGAATGCTTCAGAGTTATTGCAGCGGCTGTATTTCATCGCGCGACGTGGATTATAACGTGTATATAGCGTCATTTTTAATCTTGATTGCTACACGATTTTGATCTCTATTCCTTACACTATCGTCATTATTTCTGGATTCCTCGCAGCATCTTGGAATAGTGTTCTGTTTGTTACTATCACGGGAAATATTTCATGAATCACGTCTTGTTACTTTTATCGTTAAATAACGTGTTTGCGCACTAGACGTCGAGTACTATGGGTGAATACTACATTCAATAATATTGTCCTTGTGGATATGACCTATTGTGTAATCATGAATCACCCAGTACCATGACGTAGTCATACATGAACGTACATGAACGTTAAATGCATATCTGTAGATATTATTGTATTGTATTCTACAGGGTGAGCCGTTCAACTCTTCCATCTTAACTTTTCTTGGAAATTAGATGTCGCATAAAATAATGTCTCGAACGAAACAATTTTTCTTTCGCGTGAAGATCCAGTGTCTATTAATAATCGCCGCGAGTAGAACGTCGATGAAAACCGATGTCCATGGAAATAGTGGTGTCTGTGAGAACCGATGTCTGTGAAATTATGCCGTCAATGAGAACAAGCAAAGAAATCATTCTCCGTCAAGTGGAACGGAGCCGTACAACATCGCTCGGCTCGAACGTCCGCGGCCGTCGGCAAACATACGTAGGATAACGGATAGCCGAGACCTCGGTTAACACATTGTACGCCGGTGGCATCTGAGACATTTAAAGTCTGAGCGCCGGCACAGTATCGCACGCGTAAAGCCTAGGCGCCGGCATGATTCGCTTGTTGACGACCAATGAGTAGGTGAAGAAAATATTAAAAAAACACTAAAATTGGTTTGCAGATTCATTATAATTATAAAAGAATACACCTGTTTTATTTGATCATTGATTATTACACATATATACATATATAATATAAACGGAATACTGCAATGGAACAGTTCTTGTTCTTCTTCTTGGAATCACATCACTATCACTGTCTTCGACCTCTATATCAGAATCTTCTGATTGTATTGAATAATCTGATAGAGGATCAGCGATATACTCAGTAAATTCACCCATATTATAGCGGTAAAAATGCACAGAATAAGAAGGCTTATTATGCTGTTCAACTAAAAGCGTAAAGCTATGAAAGATGTACTGGCTACAGTATACGATGCTCAAGACAACGTAGTTATGACGAGACAAACAAATCGCCAAACAAAAGAATGCTGCATTATCTCAGATCCAGCGCTGAAGCGATAATCTTCGGAATCTCGCGTTTTCGCGGGGAAGGCGCTCAAGCGATAGACTTCGAATCCCGCGTTTACGCGGGGCCGGCGCTCAAGCGATAGACTTCGAATCCCGCGTTTACGCGGGGCCGGCGCTCAAGCGATAGACTTCGAATCCCGCGTTTTCGCGGGGCCGGCGTACAATGTGTTAATGGAGAACGTTGGGTGATCTCGCGAACCGGTTAATAGAGGCCCTACTGTACTTTGCATCCCGGCTCGAGAAATGTCCCCGTTAAGCGTCGAATAACAAACAAGGTTCGGCGGCTAGGCGTCCGACGGCGCCGTGCGCGGCATTTTTACGAGTATTGCTTTGTGCTTAACCGAAGACAATTGACGCGCCGCGCCGCGCCGCTTCGGGCCAGAAGCGTTAGTTTTACGACCTCCGCGAGGATAGGGGCGGGACGCGCTTCCGTCGGATGCATCCCCGCGTAGATTATGATTTCTGGCAACCGAGCGGCTCAAGTTCGCGGCCCTGGAATGGAAAAGAAGCAGGACGGTGGTCTCGCGAACGAAAAGGAAAGAAGATCAGGGCCGCGGACGGAGGAGGCAGGTGGAGGAGGAAAAAGAAAGCGAAAAGCAACAAATACGGTCCGTTATCTCAGAGCCGCGTCGTAAAAGACACAGGAGTTACGACGCGCCGCGCATCCAGCGGCTGGCCAATTGGAAAATTTCTTTTCGGCTCACTCTTCTCTCTCTCTCTCTCTTTTTCTCCCTCTCTCTTTGTTTCCCCTCTCTTTCTCTCACTCTTCTTCCCTCTCTGTTGCCTTCTCCACCACCTCCTTTGTCCATATTCTCGTTTCCTGCGTGGCCCTCCACCCACGAACGATTTACGGCCGGAGTGAAAGACACTCGTCCGTTTCTTGCCACTTTTATACCAAAATGAGCATCGGCCGAGACGCTACTTTACATATTTAATGGCATTCCTTCGGGCTTGTTCAGCTTCGATTAGCAATTCACAAATCAAACACAGTCCAGTGAATACAATTTTACTTTTGTCGCACTTTAATCCTTATGGTGAAATGTTTATTCGAGCTGAACAATTATAGCACAGTCTGCACTCGGATATTTAACGAAACACTAATATAATATATATAAAAGCCTGCGAAACGAAATAAGAACTGCACGTCGCTCTGCGGCTCGGACGAAACTAAAAAACACCGACGGTTAGACACTCGGCGTTTCAACAGTCCCTTCGACCTTTCGACTGCGACTGCCGAAGACCAGGAATCAAAACAAACACTCCACACGCGACTCGCACGGTCGTACACCATCGTCGGCCTCCAACTCCATAGTTTTTTGTATGCAATTCTTAGAAACGAATCGCGGAAAATAACAGAACTTATGGGCATTCGGTCATATTTTTACGCCTCTGTTTCGAACAGTTTTAAATTGCTAATGTTACAAACGATCGCCGATACTGAAGGTAATTATGAGCGATGGCAAAGTGCACCAGATATGGAACTAGTATAAAAATATGGAGCAATGATATCAGTGAAATATTTTCATAAAAAACGAACAAATAGTTGTTGTTTTTAAGGTGGGCAACGAAGCAGACTCCGTGGCTAGTTTCAGTAGCTCGTCTATGAACCGGGCCCCCCGGTAGGACCATAGGAGAGCGTCGTTCCGTTTCTCTTCTCCTCTCATCGCGCGGAGACTGTCGCGTTTGCGGCTTAATAAGCAGTAAAACGTTGGCCAGCTATGCGGCGACCGCGACCAAGCTCTATTGTTCGGCGTGGTTCGTAAAACAGGATACCGAACGAAACCGGGGGATCCGAGGGTCGATCCAGAAATGATTCGCGGCCGCGATCGTATCTGTCGCTCCCGGGAAATTTACGGGACGACCGAGCCGGCTCGAGCTTGAATGTCTTCATCGAGCGGGAGCGCGGCGTGAGACGATCCTCGATCCTCTCGGACCTGGATCGGCGCGGCGCGGCGCGGCGGCGCGAGCCGCGCAACGGTTTCTCGTTCTTCCATTGCGGCGAATAACGATCGGGATCGTATCGTTCGCCGCGGTTGATAAACGAGACGGTCCTGCTCCCGCTAGCTTCTTGTCCGTATTTGTACCGCGGCCGGTCCGGCTCGTGCAATTTTGTAAAGTTGCGGATCGCATTCGAAGCGACACGCGACGCGCGGTGCTGTAATTTGCTTCAATCAGAGTTGGACGTTATTCGAGTTGTTTCGAATATGTATTTGTCGGAGATCGTTATCCGGATGGATACTTTTTGGTCGGATATCTTGTTTGAGTAACTATTCCTCGTAAATTATTCTATTTATTCGAATAATTCTTTCCCACACGAATGCAAAATTGTATAAAATAAATAAGACTGAATTCCACCGAGCTCATAATTGAAACATAGAATTAAAATTAAACACATCTAATTAGGTATAATTGGAAAAGTATCAATGGAGTATAATTTAGTATAATTTAAATACTAAATTAAATAGTCCATCGTTTATTATATATTCCAAAGAAATATAATTACGAGCAATGATTCCGACTTCCGATATTGAGAATGTCCACTTCAAGACCTTCTAGCCGGCGTTCGAAACTAACGAACGTTCAAACAAACCATACTAGTTTATGGCCGAAATGTCCAATGAACTACCGGCGAATAGTCTCTTCATTACGGGACAGTTTTGTCGAATCAGTCTTTTTGCCTTTTTTTTGATGCGAATACCCCACTGTGCGACGGCGGCGGCCCGGTAATAGGCGTTTCACGGTTTTTAAACGCGCCGCGTGTATAAAATTTGCCCGGGAGGGAGACCCGCGGTTGTTTACTCGTTCGAGCGTTTTAATTTTATGTCCCCGTGTGCCGGGGGAAATTAAGGGCGTCGAGATTCCTACCGGATACTTGTGCGACCGCAACGATTGCAATAAATTGAACCGCGAAGGGCAACTTTCTCCGCAGGGGTACGCGTAGGTGGTTGTCGAATATCGCTTCGATACTGGTTTCAAACGAGCAGGAAGCATTCGTTTCGAATACGGGGCTCGATTTAAGTTTCTTTTTCGAACTGCGAGACCGTCCGCGAGGTTTCTCTCCCTCTCTCTCTCTCTCTCTCTCTCTCTCTCTCTCTCTCTCCCTCTTTCTCGCGTGCGCGTTTTTTTGCTTCACGCTCGAGTCTCGCAGCGTTCGGACCGCGTCGGCTTTTGAACACGAGCCGTGTTAAAAACCGACGAAAAAGAGGGCATTAATACGTCTGTGTTTTCATAAATTTCAAGACGGCTCGAGTCCGTTCCGAGCCGCTCGAACGATCCCAACCAGGCCGAAGAACACGGCGCGCATCGCCGATCGTTCCAATCATCCCGGAATCATGGCCGCGGCCCAACAAGTCGCTCCCCGATCGGAGCAGTCTTCCGGGCATCCGACTCGTGAGCCTACGAATCAGATAATTTCGCGGCGCCAATTACCTTATCGCGGAAGGGGCAAGAAAAATTGGGAGAAACGAGATAGAGATAAAAGGGGGAGGCTGAGAACTTCATTCGCTGGGGGAAAAATCGGCTGGAGAAAAATCCCGGAGCAGATAGCCGCCAAGTATTAGAGCCGGGCAGTCGCTGCGGACACTATCTGATGGGAATTTGCATCTTCCCTCTCGCCTCGTTAATAGTACTTTCGTGTAGAATCCGTTCGGCCCCCGATCTACCGATCAGAGCCGATCCTTGGTAGAATATTTTGAAGAAATCTGTTCTAGACGCTATTTCTTCTCATTTTTTAAAAATAAACAAATAATAATAAGTAAAGGATAATAAATAAATCCTTTTTTTATTAGAGGTAAGCTAATTAGTAGACTGTGGATCTTTATGCGAAATAAAAATTGCCTGCGTCTACTGTGAGCTGCAGGCGCATGAATCAATAGTATCTTTAAATTGTTTAAATGTTTTTATTGTCTTAAACTGCATCTATTAATTAGTTTTATTACAGTCTAGTAATTAGGATATTCCGATAATAGAACAGTTACTGCAGTACCAAAATTCATCTTTAGTGGTTCGTGCAATAAGTCGTTTTACATGCGGGTTACCTGAGATCCGACTGATTGCATTTGAAGGGTATTTAGTCAGTAGAGGTACTCTCGTTCTCTCTTTTTCTCGGGAAGAGAAAGAAGAAGAAAAATCGAGGCGAGCTTCGCCTCATTTGTATCAAATCTCACAATAGATCAATCTCGAGCATTCTTCATTTAAATTTCTTTCCGCAATCGCACGTTGCCATTATTCAGACGCGAGACATTTCTGACAAGCACGACCGAACTCGAAGATGGATAGAGCGAGCCGACGCGATGGTTAAATCTGTTGTCCGGCTCGCGCGAAAAATTGGGACAAGAAAAATGGCGGTGGATAGCCTCGCCGTAATAAACCTGTGTACCGTGGACATTATCTGATGGCCATTTGCATCCACCTCTTTCCCTCGCTCCCTCTCTCAGCTTCTCTCTTTCTTTCTTTTTTTCACTCTCTCTCTCTCTCTCTATCTCTCGACCAGTTTCTTTCTTACCCCCTCTTTTTATTTCTATCACTCCCCATAGTTTTAATCTTTCTCCCTAGTATCACTGTGCAATCTCTAAAATAATTTATGTTATTTTTGCTATTACTTGGAACGACAGAAAAATAAAATCAGGTTTCTGCAATCTTATTATCTGCATATTTTCTAATGTTCGCTGCAGGCTATTTATTTCTTCTTTCAATTAATGACAAAGTTATATTGTTTTAATTAAAGGGTGCTGCAAGACCTTTAATACCCACTGTATATCTTCAATTTTCTCTCTCTCTCTCTCTCTTCCTCTCTCGCTCTCACTATCCGCTGCCTCCTGGCAGTAAATACTAAGGGTATATCGTCGACGGCGGCCGTAGATGAACTGACTTGACTCGATTGGACTTGACTCGATTGGACTCGCAGTTCGAACAGGACTGAACCCGAGTAAACCCGAACACGGTTGTCCGCGAGTGGGCCGCCGCGGAACGCGTTGCATCGCGCTGCATCGTTCTGCGCCTCGCACCTGCATTGTACTCCTTTTTCCACGTACTCTTTCAGCCAGCGCGCGGCTGGCGCGCGACTCCGCAAACGACAAATTATGTACTCCCATTTGCATATTTGATACGTGGCTACAACGTCCTCGAGAAAACGGCGCGGACGTTGAGTTACGTTACGGCACGCTTCTACGTTCTTCGACTTTTCGCCCCTCGCGCCGCTGCCTTCCACGCTTTTCCACCGTCGAACGGTCCCCGATTTCCCCGTACGCTATGGAAAACTCGCAATCACTGCGGTTACAATTTACGTTCACCGTCGAGTGAAAGAGTTGGCTTATATTCATTGTTACTATGCTGGGGATACCTTTATGCAATATGAAATGTTCCTACGTGCATCGTGGAGAACTAAAGTTAGGAAGAAATATGTTTCTTTATTTAACAACGTCGATATGTTAAATATAATATCCACAGTATTCTTAATCTCTTCTGAACTCTTCACTGGTTTGCTTAAATAATAATAATAAAATAATAGTTCAAATAATTCTTACATTATTTCATAATTATTCCCATGTCTGTAATCATCTTTTCGGCTTTTATTAAAATAAATCTGAAGTAATATTTCAAATAATATTATTCCAAATGTGTTTGGCTCTGATTGGTATTCCTTTACAAGTAAAAGGATCTAACAAATAAGACACGAATAAGAGAAAATCAGTGGAGCACAGAGAAAGCGTTTCGCAAGAGGCGCGTATAACTTAATCGGCAATATTCGAGCACAAAAGAGGAGACAGGTTATTTGAGCAGAGATTGGAAAAGTTTTTAGTGCGCTGTAGAATAAACCGTGACCAGAATATTCGATCAGCCGCAGACATATTCCGACCGGACGAAGCCTAAATCACTCTCTCCGGCAGGAATCGTTGCCGGCCAATGTACATACAGCATTCCACGCATCGGGCTCGTTAGTCAACGGGATCGGAAAAAAATCGAGCAATCGCGGCTGAAACCCACCGCTGCCCTAATAGTCCGCGCGCGAACCAGTATACACGGATTTATCAGCGGTGAACGACCGTGCCAAATTATCGAAATCAAGACCGCCATTGAGCTCGTGCGACACTTCGAGCCGAGCGGCGAACTTTCGTCACGATTCGCAAGATAAGCTATCTACACGTGTTAGAGCATATCGTCTGTCACGTATCGATTAATTTCGCTGTACCAGTTAGCCTGACGTTCTCGTAACCGAATCGAGGAATCGAAGTAAAACGAAGTCGGTGTTCACCCGTTGCATATAAGTGCACTGGCAGCTGCCATGGTGCCTGTAAATAATAAAATGGCTTCGTAATTGGCAGGATTGACATCGTGGAAGATTTTTAAGGGATGTTGCGCAATTACAGAGTGTTATTTTGATTCCTTTTTTAAGGAACCGACTGACTGTAGTATAGAACAGGGAGTTTATTGCCCTCAGAAATTTATTTCTTTTAATAATTCTGATAGGTTGAAAATAGCGCGACGATATTATAAAATTGTTACAATTTTAAATGGTTGTATTCACGAAATTTATTTCATGTTCCTCGCGTGAAATACAAAATGGTGGTCGTCGCGCGTCGCTGCGGATCGCGTTAGGATCGAGCGCGATTCCAAAGCACCGACATCGACGCACACTTCGACGCGGCCGATCGCGCAATTACGCGGATCGACCGGGTTGTCGGGGGCATTTCCGTGAGAGCACCGCTCTCTTTAATTCCATCCGGCGTTCGCAGGCTCGCCGACGATGACGCGCGGAGATTGTAAACGCCGATGGGAAATCGGACTAGTAATTCAGGTAGCGACGGAAGAAGCTCGTATCTTAAGTCGATCGATGTCGTTCCGCGCGGCGTTTTACAAATGGCGCCGTCTTTGCAGCGCTGGCCGGCGCGGTGACTCGCGGCCCGTCGCTATCGTCGATCGCGATCCACCGCGATTTTTCGATCCGCGCTCGATCCCGAGCGCCGCGCGGCCGACACGCGGAGAAACGACAAATTGTGCCCGAAGCATTTGCATATCGAACGCGTGGCCGAGAGCCAGCCGGCTTCCGTGGAACAAACAGACGTGAATTGCGACCGGTGAGCCGGATTAGATCATATTTGGAAAACCGGTATGGGCACGGAACGGACGTAACGCGCGATCGGGGAAAGAAAAGCGGCTCTCGGGACGCGAGTTATGCAGCCGACTATGGCGCGCGCACGCGCGGAACGTTCGACACGTGGGACGTCCGGTTCAAACACGCGCGACTTTTCTGCCGCGCCATTGTACCCGCTTTCTCTCTCTCTCTTTTTCTTTCTCTCTGTCTTTTTCTTTCTCTCTTTCTCTCAGCTGTCTGTCGCTGTCTCCCTTTTTCTTTCTTTCCATCCCTTTCCGTGTGGAATACGCGCCGTAAAAAGCACAGATCATAACAACTTCATTTGCATAATTCACACGTGGGTACAGGATGCGTGCGCTCGCAAGATCATCGGATACAGTGCGCTTCAAAAGTACACCAGCCTCCCAAAAACTGAACGGTTACTGTACCTTCTAGTTAGAAGAACCTTGTTGCTAGGTTGCATATCTTTGTACGAAATACTTCGATTTTATGAAATTTTCGAGCTTTTCGGCGTTATGGCGAAAGTATTGAAACAGTTAAAACAGTCACAAAATTAAATCTAACACGTATAGAATGCAGTCGTAGATTATATAAAATGCTCGCCGGTAGGAACGATCATTTACCGAGATATCGAAACGCCGGCAACGACGGTCTTTAGGATAGCCACCCTCCTTGTAATCGATTCGCGATACCGCGGAGAAGTTCGCGCGGCCGTTAAGCCCCGGGATCATCCTTCTTATCTCGCGTTATCGCGCGGGCGCCGTGCTCGCTCTATTATTACCAGGCCGATCGTTGTTGCGATCCGCGCTATTAATATCACCGATACCGGTAATATTCATACTCGTTAAGCTCGGATTAGAACAGGGCCGGTGCCGTCGGTGGAGCCGGTGCCGCGACGCGGCGTGTCCAGCATATTCCCGGCTGGCAGCGTGAATACCCGGATAAATTCAATCTCGTGAATCCATTAAGTGCGACGCACTTCTTGGGGCCCGCGTTACCCTGCCGCGCGTGGGTGCCCGGTAATGGGAAGTGCACATAGAAACCGTCCTGCCCATATTTGTCTACCATTCGTCTTTTTCAACCTCGGCCTCCCTCCTTCGCTCCGCACGGACCTCGAACCGGCCATTTTCTGACCAGCTACAACACGTGAATCGTCTATGCTCGCGATCCGAGACGAACGAGATTCCTCTGGGAACTTTGACGGCTCCTGCCATCCTTACATCGCGTGGAAAAATACATTATACTAGTATTACATAGAATTATATTATATAGAATATTATTGTAGTATTAAACTGCATCACTCTACTGATTAACCCCTTGCACTACGATTTTTTTTAGAACTGCGTTGATTAGCACTTCTTCGTCTTTAATGATTTAGTTAGAAGAATTAATTTCATATACATTAAATTGACCAAATATATATAGTGGAAATACTGGAGGTCAGAGAAACTATTTTGCATTTAGAAGTAAAATGGCTTCGAAGGCAAAGGGTCCAGGGCTGGAATCTCCGCGACAACGTGCACGTAAAGGGTGAACGGCGGAGTTCCTTAGGTGGACGCGTGGTCTCGTGACTGTTTTTTCGTTTCGGAGGCATATTCCCATGGCCCGTATTGAGTCTTCTTAGGATCGATGCGAATTTAAAGTGGCAATGAGCCGGTGTCATATGTGCGAGTCACTATAAATATTAGCTCAGCATCCAAACTCCGCCTGCCGTGCGTAAACGTTTGCGATTCGAACATGGCCGACGGTATGCACGACGAGGCAGTAAATTTTACGTTAAGCCGAAGTCCTGCCGGATGATTTACGTGAGTACAGAGCTGGAGGGAGCGAGAGGGAGCGAGGTATCCTTTGCCTCGGACCGACCGGACGCGAATCTTCTCGGCCTGCCCGATGTACGAATTTCGGTTGTCGAATCTCGCGACGTCGCAGAAATTGAGGATCCATTAAGCGAAATTGATGAGCTCCGACAGTCTCCGAGTGACGTTCCCGAGACCCTGCGTTGATTTAGTGACTCTTTAACGACGTAACGACGTTTCCTTATTTCCGACGATTGTTTGAGTGGCATTGTCATCCTTGGGCCAAAGAGAACTTGGTCGAACATTTATTTATAAAATTAAAATTTCTGTGAATACCTTCGATGGGTAATTTTCTAGAAATTGGATTAGAAATCTTTGTGTGTTCACGATTTTTATAAGTATTAATATCTTTACTAATAATAATGTAAGATGGCTGAAGAATGATTAAATTAATTATTATTAATATATATTAAATTAATTACAACGCCCTGAGCAGTAAAAGACATGTTCCAAGCTGTTAAATGGATCACCCCGTAGCGTCCGCGAGTCTTAAACATCCCGGGGCCAACTTTTCAGCAACGCGTGTCCTGAAAAATGCGTCGTTACCGAAATTCAGCGAGCCTAATTGCCTCCACCGTTGAATAATGTCGCGTATCCTTCCACGAGGCCCGAGGGACCGAGGAACGGGAACGGAGGTTCTAGTACATTTGCCACGGCGCACGCGACGCCTTCGTAACAATAGGATTTTAGGGTGCGTGGGCGGGTCGCGCGTTTATTTCGCGCAAGACAGTGCGAAATCCCTTGTTTACAGCCAGCTGCTCGCGGACAATCCTGTCCACGCGTGTTCCTTCGGCTATTTTCCCCGGATGCCCCGTCATTAGTTTCACCCACAACTATCTTCTACCTGTCCGCTCGTCTCAGTTGCCGCTTCAACTCCGACCAACAATGGGAATTTCAACGGCGAACCGAGATCCGCGCTCGTACAACAATTACGTGCGCCTCGAAATTGTCGTTTAACCGTGGCCGCGCGAAGGCCGGGTCATATTTCACCCCAAAGAAAAATTCTTTGTCCACGAAGATCGATCTTCCGCCGGATTTATATTTACATTTATTAGGCTGAAATAATTTCCTGCGAAGGACTATTGTAGAAAACCGGCGGCAGGTAAAATCGTTAAGGAGAACCGGCGCGAAGCGAAACGAGAAACGAAAAGAAGATCCGTAGGTCCGGTAGCATAAATCAGCCGGCGGTCACGTGAAACAATGTCGCCGTTCAAACTCGCCACCATGCGTCATCCTTAATGGATCGAGCTAAGCAGGATCACCATAAGTTTCTGTGCTTAGCCAAACCGGAAACGGATTTCTAATCTCGGTAGCGTCCCGCCGCTCACGCGTGCGATTTCTCCAGGATGCTTTTAGGAAACCGAACGCTCTCCCGATAAATCATCGGCGAATTAATGCCGGTTTTTCGAGCGGTTTCCACCGCCGGAGGCGCACAATAAGGCCCCTTTTGTCGCGGACGGAAACGGTCGAGGCCGGGACGAAATTTCCTCGGAGATCTCGATTGTTGTACTGACAAACGACGACTGACACTTTTATGCCCGAGACCGGCCGGCTGACAACGGACGTTCAACGATGTTTGGCCACGTCTGGTCGTCAATCCGCGTTAATTTACGATGATTCGAGGGCCGATTGATTTTGTTTTGCAGCATGGAACGGCTGGTCCGCGTGCCTGTGCCGGCAGCTTCTCTCGCCGCTCGCTCGGCCCTCGAAAGCAACGCGACGCGGAGCCGCGACACGTCGCTCCACTTCACCTTAGAACGATCCTTCTTATGAATGCTGCTTACTGTCTCCGACAAGTGCATAATCAGCGGCACTTTGAGAACACCCTCGTTATCGACGAATCGTGTCGCGCCTTGTCCCGATCGGATCCGAGGACACGCCCGGATTCGTCATCGTCTGGGAATACCGGTTCCACGTCGTGTCCTCTTAGCGTTATACGCAGGCTCAAGGTCCTGATTATTTCCCGAATTTTTCTCGACCATTGCTAGACGAAATCTGTTAATTAAATTAACAAATACTCGGCGGTGCGAAGTTGCCGCTTTACTTATCATTGCTCTTTCAATCGTATGAACATCAATTTCCGACCAATTATAAAAATTCTAAGGATATTTCGAAGGAGTTCTAACATCAATCGCTCTCACTTTGTGCTCTGTTCATTGCTCTAGCAAATTATAAAAATATCCTCAAACTCCTCCAATTTCTTTTCGTCTTCGATCCAGTCATTTTTGCCAGGATCCATAAAAACCGCGGTCTACCAATCGCGTGACAGAAAAGATACATTGAATAATTCGAGAACGTCGAAACGAGAAACGGAGAAACGGAGAACGGCCGAGTTGTCCGAGGCAGTGCCGTATTATTGGAAAGCCAATAAGCGTCGGTGCCCGAAGCTAGATTCCAGCAAAACACGATTGACGAGCGTGTCGCGACGGCAATGGTGCTCCGGTGGTGGTTCAAAGACACCGATGCCGGGTCTCCGGCGGATCGGAAACGCGTTCGTTTAATGATTGAAGCAATGAATCGGCGCTCCCGATTGGTCGGACCCCGACACGGCCCCCTTTTTCCCCGGCAATATTCTATTAAAGTAATAGCCAACGTTATGGCCGGCGTGGCAAGTAGCGGAGCAACAAATTTCTTATGGGCGATGTAAATCGGGCCATAAGTCGGGGTAGTTACACTGTTTAGCCAATTAGCAGAATGCGACCGGTTTTCAGGTGCGCCTCGAGAGACCGTTTCTATCGGGTGCCTGCCACCGTCGATTCTCGCGCTATCCGGCTCGTTCGGCCAATGAACGTCCTCTCCTTAATAAATACACGGCCGGAGCGTAAACTTCGCCGGAAATACACGTTGCGCGAAAATATAGATCAGCGTCGGTCGGCCGATCGCGCGCGATCGCACGTTTTTTCCGCGATAATAGTGTAGTGGAGCCAGTTACCGTGGTCTAGCCAATTACCGTGCCTTTTGTTTATTTTCAAGCTGAATTAACTTATATTTACCGTAGGTGGTATATCGAATTCTTTCATTTAAATACAGGTAATCACGTATTCGTTAAAATTAAACGTGTAAAATTTACAGGTTTAGTTACAATGAATAAATAATTAATTGTGCTTAAGTAAAACAGTTTGATATATCTTGTAAGATAAATTTAAGGTTAATTCCATGCTTGAAAATAAATAAACCCCGCAGAAACTGGTTCCACCACCCTAAAACAGTCGGCCGCTCGCGCGCCACCGAGATTCCCGTCATCCCGACGAAGGACACGTGCATTATTTTCGTAAATTATTGATATTGCACCGAAGTGCGGGCGTTCGCGACGCTGCACCCTCGCGTCTAGGTGCGCAGTTTCGCCGGGCCGATTGAATAAATATGGAGTGAAGGTGTCATAATGTACGAGGAAGAGCTCGGCCGACCCGTCGAACACAATTTATTTAAATCGTCGCTACGCGGGACCGCGAGCCGCGTGTTCGGCCAACAGTAAAACAACATCGGAGTTTCCCTTTCCATGGAGAGACCCGCGGACAAAAGAATGCAAATTTTTGGCCCGACTGCAATCCAGCGCGTTTATATTCACCGTGAACAACTTTTGAACAGCGCTGGCCACTCTCGATGCGCGATCAAACTCGCGAAATATTTGCGGCGTTACGACACAGTTTTGCGCAAAACGCGTCTTCTTCGGAGACAGCAGCATTCTGTGTTCTTAGTTCTCCGTTCTTGGTGGCGGGCCGCCGTTTAGTATAATTTCGAGATAATACGGACCGTTCGATAAGGTCAATTTCAAGATTTTGTAATGTAATAAAATTTATTTTTTTCACAACGGATAGCGTATAATAAAATAAAATAGATAAAATGAAATAACTGGAATGGAATAAAATAGGATAAATTAAGTTAAAATAAAATACAATAATTTATACAACGATGTGAAAATTATACTGTTCGTATTATTAACTGGAGTAGTTAGGGTGGCTGAAGACTTGCTCACCAATAAGATATTAGTTATAAAAGAATACTTATTTAGGACTAGTAATCTTGCCTTCCAAACTATTATCAAAATGAGAGGATTGCTATACCGATAGAGTTCTAACAAACTTGACACGTATTTCTCTCATAATCATCTCGATATTTACGGCTAAAATTTGACACACGTTTGTCGCATACATAAACGTACCAATCCGCTAAATTTCGTTGAAATCGGCGCGAGCCCGACGGTTCCGTTTTAAGAGGAATCCTGGGGGAAGGCGACGCCGCGTTGTCGGCGGTAATGAAGATTTAAACCTGTAGCACAATAGGATTAGTCGATCGTCCGGAACCGATGAAGTCAGCCCCCTAAGACCTGAGCGCCGTGCTATTAATTAACCGTGTCGATGCATCCGGACCGATTAAACCGACATACCGGGATACGTGGTTGGCTCGCGGGGGCGTTTCTCGGTTCCCTTAAGACCGCATTAATTGCTCGTGAAAACGCCCACGCACGCACGAACACACGCGCGCGGCCCGGTTTCGCCACAGTTCATTAGTGTCCTCGCCGGGTAACTCCGGTTGGATCTGCTGCCGCGAAAATAAATCCCTCATGGACGGACGCGGACGCCTGTGCGCCGCTCGTTCCTCAAGGCGCCATCTTGAAGAGCAAAGGAAGGCCCACGCGGAAGCTCGCCGTCTGCGTATCGCTGAAATCGCTACCATCGCCGGTTCAGTCCCCACTTGCGCCGATCGGGCTTCTTCCTCTCCTTTCCGACGTGTTATCGCCGCCCATTCGATCGCACCGAGAGATCGATTCTCGTCAGCGCGACGCGACGGTTCCTTTGACGCTTCAATTCGCGCCCAGTGGCGTAGGCTCGGCCCTCCCCGTCCTGATCAGGGCGCGAATCTAACTCGAATTTAACCGTGGGCTTTAGTAAATTATTTGGTAAATTATTGCAGATATTAGATTATTATTCTTTTTCTGTTTTAAGTTAAGTGTTATCAATATTTAGGGTAACTATCAGTAATTTTCCAGATGGAATTTGGAAAGTATACATTTTGACTGCATTTTCTACGCTCATCCGCGGAATTATGTGGAAATTATTTTACAAACTGACATTATTGATAAGAAAGAATTATCAGGTACTCTATTTTCTTCAATATCGTGTACAGAAACTCCACTAAAAATTTCAGCTCGAAAACTTTATTATTGATACAGGTTGTTTCAATTTTAACGACGATTATTACCTCTACATATTAGAGTTTGATTCTTCATTCGATTCGACATTTACCTAGATAAAAATCCTTCCGAATAAATAGGAAATAAAATAAACCTGAACCTAGATAAGAAACCATTCGAATACGATAATTTTATTCGCGCGAGAGTCCACATTCCAGACCAGCATGCGGTTTCTCGCGCCGCCGTTCGAAAGCAGATCGAAAGCCGGCGAGTCACGCGGATATCGCGGAAGCATCAAATATCGAATATAAAACAGAATCCCGCGTTTTTCGAGCACCCGGCGGGGATAATTTCTATTAATAACAGCCTTTAAGAATCAACTCCAAACATTCCGAGCGGACGGCCCGGGATGGAAGGTGGCGTGGAATAACACATTCGAATCGTTCCGCAGCGATCGCCGGGTTTATCGCGTTCCGATCACAATAAATTAATAAACGCTCTTTTTTTCTCCGGCTGCTCGCGCCACGGAGATCGTTCGGCCGCGATATTAGCGGTTTATTAATTTATTTTTTCTTTATTAGGCGGACGAGTCGCGCCCACCGGTAATCAGGGATCTGTAATTAGTCGAACATGCTGTCTGTCTGTCCATAGCGATTTATGCCGTGCCCCCGGGGATAACTTCCTCGCCCCCCCTCTCCACCCTCCACACGAAACCCTTGTTCGCCGGTTCCCAATCGGTATCCAGCAGGAACGGTCTTACTTGGTCCATTCGTTCCACCAACGCTTCTTCGTTGCTCCCTTGTCGAGGATCTCGGCGTTCTTTCGGCGTTCTTTCGGCGTCGTTCGGCGTCGGTTCGGCGTCGGTCAGAGCGTCATCTTCGGATCTACCTCCGAGGAGAGACGAATTCCTCGGCTTGAACCTATCGCCGCGACTTATCCCCGAACCGGCGTAATTGTTGGTTTAGACCAGGAAACACGAACGCTGCCGGTTGATCGATCGCTTCGTTGCGCCGTGAATTTCGTCCGCAGCGAAATATTCGTTAACGTACACACGGCGCCGCATAATGTTTCGAAAATTATACGCTATTCCTCGCTCGAATACGTGATTATATCCAGTCGCACGATAATCGCCGGCCTTGCGCCTTTTTCCACCGTATAATGTACCAATCCTTCCCGCAATCTCTCGTGATTTTTCGAGGCTGCAGGAAATTGTGCTCGTATCGATCGCGCTATTAAATCGGGCAATTAAATCCTACTATTAGACTCCAGCATTAGATCGTGTTATTAAATCTGAACCTCGATGAATACCTCTTAACCCTTCGATGCCTGGTCCATTTACAACTCGACTTGCAAACGTTCCATCTAAATTAATAGACTATTAATATTGAAACTAATAAAAGAATTAACTATTTAGCCTCGACAAAGAGCTTTCAATAACGATTGAAAATGAGTCGTAAAGATTTGAACGGATCTGGGGAGCCGTAGCTGCCATGAATGCTCGAAAATGTCCGCCGTCCAAAGAATCGAAAGCATTAAAGTTTCCAAAGCAATCCTCCGAGCCCAGAGCGAGCCACTTCGGCTAATGCGAGCCACGATGAAACATCAGCTCCCGTGGATCGGTCGAAAATTGTAATCGCCGGCGATCAACAGAAAGCCGAGCGCTCGAAGTAGACATCCGGCGAGGAACGCGTGGCCGGCGCGTAACTCGTAGTCACTTATTATCTCGAAAGGATGAGGCAGCTTAGATGCAATCGTTTGTCGAGGGAGCCCGAGGCCTCTTTTGCGTGCAGCCCGGCCGCTCTTATTCCGCTTTTCGGCTGGCGTTAACGAGCCAGCCAGCTTCGATAAACACGCACGATAAGAATCTCCTCGCGGCAGGCTTGTTCGGCCTTTGACTAAGTGGTTCGCGGGATCCGAGGAATATGTGCATGCTAGACTCTGCTTTCTGTCCGACCGGTTCGATCCGGGACCTTCTGACGGCCGCCTCTGTTCGTCAATCATTCCACGGTACAAGCTATACAATGTAAGATATACAATAGAAGATGTACAGTACAAGATGTACTGTACAAGATGTACTGTACAAGATGTACTGTACAAGATGTACTGTACAAGATGTACTGTACAGGTAAGCTATAATAACTAGACCATACTACTAGTCTAGCAAGACACGGCCTGTCTACAGTGCGTGTATAGGAGGTCCAACAATCCAGTGAATATATATAATTATAATTGCAAAAAGTAAAACTTAATGATGGAAACATACACTTATAAAGAATATCTATTATCTTCGATACTTCCAAAAGTATATATGTCCACATTAGCATACCTCATGCAATTATCAGCGCATAAAAATAGAGCACTATAATTGTTCCACCTACTGAAATTTCGGTGGTACGTCCTTTAAAACCCACCGAGATACTGGCCCAGCTTGTACATCGCGGCCACACGTGACGTCACGTGGACGATTTATCTCAGCTTCGTTGAAACGATCCGACGGCGTGTCTCTACAGGTACACACGAACACACATACACACACACACAGTCTAAGCGACACACCTTCCCTTTCCGTACGCGCGGCGTCTCATTTGTTCCACGAGAATGGCTCCCCCAGGGTGATCCGATCGTTGCCGACGAAAACGAAGCTGGAAAAGAATGTTAGCCGGGGAACCGGGTAATAATAGACGGTGGTTGAAAAGCCGGTGAAAAAGGCGGCGTAATTATACATACGCGTAGCAGCGTTCCCCAAGGGGAAGAGGTCCGTGGAGGCATCCCGTCGCGAGATACGTGCGTGGATTGTTCAGCAACGGGATCGTCCGTAGCGGATTGTGGATGTTTCCCCTCGGTATTTACATTTCCCGTCGCGCGTACCTCATCGGCCGCAGTAAAGGTCCGCACAATCGCGCGCGCACATTTTTCTTCGTGAAAGTTTAATTCCATCTTGTCCACGGTTTCTCCTGCCCGTTTACGGTTCACTCGGCGGACCGCGCGCTGAGCCGCGCCGCTTATCGTCCGAATGACTTATCGCTCGAACAGCACCCTTTTCGCGAGCCCGGCTACGTCGTAACAACCTAAATTAAGTCCGCGCCTTCGTCTCTCACCCGTATTTCATTTTCACCGGTGTGTACCCGCGCCGCAGCGCGTCTACACGCTTAACTATCTCGGTCGCGCGTCCTTCGTTCACGTGTCTCGTCTACTAATTTGCCAGGCTTCGTTTTACCTTTTCAATGTAAAGCTAGGTTGTTCGTAGTTTCCTCATTTTGAGAAACGAGGGGTGTGGTCGAAAACGTGGGCAGTTTTACCGATTTATTGTAGTTTGGGGTTCGGTGAATTTATTGTTAAGACAATTTAGAGCCAAGTGTAATAGATATAGTATTACATATATTATTATGTTATATATTATTTGTCTGTATGTGTAATAGAAATATTTTATACTAATAATATTTATACTATATTACTTTGGACCAATTACAACACAACGTAATTAGAGATTCGACCGTCTTAGTTTTCACTTGCCTAAAAATAATTTTATGGATTCGAAGCTTCGTTTCTGGGACGATCAGAAATATTCCTCAGGACAAAGAGATTTCAGTGGCACTGTAAACGTTGATGGGAGCCAGACGAGCACGGGATGTCGGAACGGCGTGCAGGCGAACGGACCAGCTCGAGATCAGTAATTCCTCGGAGGACGTTGAATCTAAAACGTTAGGTAGTCCGGTTCCGGTGGACGTTTTCGGTCAATCGTTCCTTGGTTCTCCGCTACACCGGTTTACGAGAACGTCCCGCCTCGTAAAACGAACGATCGTGGTCGCCGGAAGGTTCTGCATACGGCCACGCTGTTCCCCCGACTTCGATAATGCGATGGGACTGTCGCAATCGTCGGATATCCGTCCCGCGGACCCATTAACGGTGAATTGTGGACCGAACGATCGCGATTTACGATCAATATACGACTCATTACCGGGAAAAGTAGCCGTTTACGACAACTATGAAGCGGATTGGAGTTCGAGTTATTTACGATATCGGCGGTCCTCACCGGTCCAGAGATAACAGACCAAGGAGATCCTCGAATCATGGTTGTTCACGCTTTACGCGGCTTCTCGGAGCACCCTCTTCGCGTCAAGTGGGTTTTCGTTGCACGGTTATTATACGGGGTGTCCCGAAGTTGTTCGATCCAAATTAGCAATTCCTGAAATAAAATAATTTTTCCCTCAGGAAAACGCCACAATAAAAGTGCTGTAACTCTGCGAGAAAAAATCGCAGTCACGTTTCTTTTTTTTTAAATTAAAGAGGAAGGTTCGTACTTTCTTTCACTGTAAATCGCATGTCGGAAAAAAATTTGACGCAGTCCGTGCATTTCGTCAAACTTTCCATAGACACGGCGCTTGCCAAACGTCGACATGGCCTCGCATTTACATGATTACAGTGTTAAGTGCGCGTAAAAGTTAAAATCAAGAAATATCTTCTTAAAGTAGAGGTTTCAAGCTTTAATTTAAAAGAGGAGTCATCGTTCTACGATGATTTTTCGCGCAGTTATCCCGAGTCAAAGCCGGCCAATTTGTCTGAAAAAGTCTGTGTCATAATTTCGTCGGGCATTTTGAAATTCCAGTTTTCTATAGATGTCACTCGGGTACTGCTTCTCTCTAACTAGACGACAGAGACGCACAAGGGACAATTACGGCTTAGGAGAGCATTGTCAGAGCTTGAACGCTTACGTGTTCATTCGCGCGAACGTCCTGGGACCGCTGGCAGAAGGTGTCGGCAGCTCTTGCGCGTGTCCTCGCGCGTTACTTTGTCCGCGAGCGAACGCGAGCATTATTATCCTCGCGATAACGGTACGCACGTGGGAAGGACCGCGTCACCGAGAATCGCGGACTTCATTTAACCTATTACAGAGCGCGTCCGGGCTCGAGCCGTCGCGTTTCTCGATAAGCCGTTTCGGCCCGGGCCCCAGAGGATATAAATACTTTGGCCACGGCCGATTAAGCAGGAAGCTGTTCCTCTTGATCCACATTAATCCTGCTTAAAAACGCGCTAAGACGCGCATAAATCTTCTCTCTCTCCCTCTCTCTCTCTCTCTCTCTCTTGTTTCATCACCGTAACTGGCCGCCGCGCATGCGACCACCTAAATTTTAAATCAGCTTTATTTCTGGTTTATTATGTTGTGGACGTCGCGATCACTTATTTGCCTTCATTTGTCCCTTCCACGCTCGCCAGATATTTATGCGACGTCGGTTTTTTAATTTGAATTTATTCACTCGAGATTTCAGATTCGCAATTTGCTCGACATAAATTCTCGGCGGACTCTCTCCGCTTGAAACAGCAGCTACTCGGATCTCTCCGCCGCCAATGCAAATTGTTTGCAGACCGAGGCGGACGAATGTTTCACTTTGCGCCTTGAAATTACTGTAGGGACTCCCTTGTTCGAGTATTTATTTTTACAATATTCTGGCTAGGGAATGTTCTATTATCTAATTACGTACAGTTAGATTAATTAGATACATTGTCATCTAGAGGATATTGCTAAAATAAACGTTCAGATAGGAGAGGCTCTGCCTGATATGTACCGGTTTATTTAGATGAATATTTGTTTAGTTTATTGAATTTATTTAATTCGTTCATTCTATTTAGTTTATTCGGTTCAGTTTATTCATTTTATTAAATCGAACCTTCGTCGCCCAAGTGTGATTTTCGATAAAACCAAAGCACCGCTCTAAATATGCTAAAAAATCCACTAAATCCTTAACCCTGCGTTATAAACCTTGAAACGATGAAACGCGTAACATTAATATTTAGTAGACCATGCTCGAGTTCATGCCGACTGCTCGGAACGGCGTTTCCCATTTCTCCCCATTCATTACAATTCCCATCCAGTTCTGCAAGCACATAATTCTTTCTTTCCTTTTCGCCGGCTACCGTAAAATCACTTACGTTGGCCGGCAGCAGCAGCGCCGCGCGAGGCCGCGTAACGCGCTCTAATCGCTAGATGATCGCGACAGGACTCGGCTTTCCTTCACCCATTATTCCCACTTCATAACTCCGTGCGGACGTTAACAACGATGTCTATCAACCGCGCGCGGATACGTTCAGCTCGTTCCCGTCCACGGATAGACTGTTAATTCTGTAATAAGGTAGAGGCGATCGGCAATTCCGGGGACATGTAAGCCTGTCGCGCGCGGTAGTTCGCGGCCAGCCGAGATCATAATCGACCGGTTGAACTTCGGATGCCAGGGGATCCTTGCGACTACGCGGCTGAACCGTCGACTTCGGCGTTAGGGCGCGTATACGTTTACTGTGGGCGCGATGGACGCTGGCCTTTGACATTTTTATTACTAGATCGTGGATCTATATGGGAAATCAGAATCGTCCGGGTCGATTGTGAAGAACAGGATTTTAATAAAAGACTATTCCTTCTTCCTTGGAATTTTATTATTTTTATTATTATATTTAGTTAAACCTTCCGCTGTTTTTATTACAATTTTATTACAATGCATATTAAATGATTCAATAATTTCTCTATAATTAATTATAAACTTCGGACTAATTTTACAACAATTGATGGTGTTCGTGAACAATTCCTCCAAATATATTTACTTTGCCGAACTTTGAATTTTCAACCCTCGCGAATTACCGAAGAATTTAAATTACCTTTTTGTAATTACCTCACAGTACATACAAGATGCAATTAGGGTTACAACCCCTAAAAACTAGCGGTGTTTTCGCACTGATACCGTCTCAGAATATCGCCGGGGGTGGGAAAAAATGACGATTCAAGAGTTAGAAATGGATACGCACCCTTAGAGAAGAAGTCGAGCCGAAGAGGCGAGGAAAATGAAAAGGACGCGGGAAGAAATGGAAGGCAGACGGATCGACGAAGGAAGCAGGACGACGAGAGGCGGTGCGCGAGCGTAGCATAAGCGCAGCCGGCATGAAATACGATGAGAGAGCGCCTCGGGTGCGAGACTTATGCTAAGTACACGCACACTGATTCATCCGCGTTCGTGTACCGTCTTGGTCTTCCTCTTGGTCTTCGTCTTCGTCTTGGTCTCCGCAGCCGCATCCTCGGTCCAGCGAGTAGCGAGTAGGCTCGCGTGTGCGTGCCTGGTCGCGTGTTTCGCGCGTTTGCGCTGCGCTTGCTACGGCTCCCGCGTTCTACCTTCGCCAAGCCTTTATATGGGATTCAGCGCCGCTCCGGAACACGGTAGTAGCCAGCCAACCCTCCTGCCACGCCGCCAGGCTGTCCACGTACCGGTCTGCACTCCGCGACAGTGCCGCGAGAGTCTACAGGATGTTCCAAAACTCTCGTTGCAAACGGAACTTCATTCTTCAAGTGTCTCGAGCACGGGAGTATATACTCGAGCGCTCGTCTCTGTCCTCGACAAGTCTAGACTATGAGGAGATATTATAAGACTATGAAGAGAGAGACTTCAGATGCCGAGCTGGAATGTAATTTTAATCTCTGATTCATTCTTGGAATTAAATTGTTATGGGGATGATAGTTACATTTTTCACTGATCTACTTGTTGTACATACTATTTGGTAATACGTTGACTGGGAGTTATGGAAGTTATTTCAACTTATCCGTTGAAATTCAGCGAGCATAAATGACGATTCGCGGCTAATACTTTAACGCCGGCTGAAATACCGATGACGCAAAGGAAAAACGCGCTCCGATAAGTCGTCGCTTTCTTTTTGGATCCCGTCCAAACAATCTCTATTCCGCGACCGTATCCCCGAGTGAAAAGAAAGTTACGAGACTCGATTCGGTAACTGTGTCTCAGCAGACCCTTTGAACTGAAACCGAACCGAATGACCCGAATCTTTCTCAGATAACAGAGGGACTAGTTTACTGAACAATGACCGAAATACTTCCCTTTCTAAAACTCTGCTATTACTTGAAACGACGACAGAACGATGAAAAGATCTCTCGTTTTATAGCATTTATATCTGAGCCTGCAAAATTTAGAAAACGCGTTCCATGGATCTCGACGTAACCGATGCGTGTGTTAAAAATTAAGTCCAGTTCGAAAATGGTTATACCGTTTTAAAGAGTGTCCACACGTATTCGTGGCTGGCCGTAAATATATCGCGTTCGAGCGCGAGACAGTCGTAAACCAAGGAGCCACGGAGCATCTTAAACTTCTCGGGGATGGCTTCCGAATTCGAGCGGCTTTGATCCGGGGCCGATTGAGATCCCGAGGATTTGTCGCGCCGCGGCGGCCATATCGGCTGGGCCCCGTTGACATTACTCAATGTTCCCCGTGACAAGCGTATAAAGGCCGGCCGACGACGTTGCGGCATCACGGCATCACGGCATTACGGCGTGCGCGCACGCGAGCATTTATAAATTCGCTTACGAGAGCCCGTAGGGTGGTTCGGTCCTGTGACGGGCTCGGGAGCCCGAGGCGACGCTCGTCGTAACTCATCTTCGTCTCGGCCGTGATCGTGTCGGTCTCCCGGCGGATCCAGCCGCGGCGTGTCCGCCGATATGTATATTCCGCGTTCGGTAAATAAATTCTGGCGAACCGGCATCGTCGTCTCGACGAACGATAAAGTGGTCGCGCGGCGACCAACGGCGGCGCCTTTAAAAACTTTGGCTGCGATTCAGAACTCAGAATTAAAAATACGAAGTCTAATCAACCCTTTGCAGTCGGAGAATTCTATACATATAAAATTAAATATCGCGACTCAAGCAACAGTTGTGCAATCAATATAAACAAATCTGACGATATTGAAATTATTCATATAAAAATTAACCGAGCCATAAAATTATAGCAATTATGTTAACCCCTTGGCCTACACGATATCTGCCAATTGTGCGAGCTATAGTAAGCAAGAGAATCGGTCGAGCGCCGTGCCATTCAACTGTTCAGCCGTGTACCTGGCGCAAAATGTGTACCTTTCACGACATATACATATATTTTAGTGCAGCGAAAGGAATTGTGAAATAATAAACAATGTTTAGGTACAAATAGTAATTTTAAG
>CM052158.1:10647175-10690108 GCA_028455555.1 Augochlorella aurata | reverse complement strand
CACGATATCTGCCAATTGTGCGAGCTATAGTAAGCAAGAGAATCGGTCGAGCGCCGTGCCATTCAACTGTTCAGCCGTGTACCTGAACTGGCGCATAATGTGTATCTTTCACGACATATACATATATTTTAGTGCAGCGAGAGGAATTGTGAAATAATAAACAATGTTTAGGTACAAATAGTAATTTTAAGACGTCTAGGGTGCAATTATAATCACGAGTCTGACTCGTGGCTTTTGTTAATGCACAAATTCTTTATCACGAGTCTGACTCGTGGTTTTCGCTTATGGCACAAATTCTTTACCACGAGTCTGACTCGTGGTTTTCGCTTATGGCACAAATTTTTCACCACGAGTCAGACTCGTGGTTATAGGCCAAAGGGTTAAAAATTATATCTAACCTATAACACTCTCTGAGAGATGTTTCTCCACCGGATACGGGTGCCGGGAATAATTCCCGGAGAGTGGCTACCGGCTCCTTGTAGATCGGGCTAGCTTATAAGATTAGTTTAATCAAGCGTACATGGTACTTACTGTCCCGTCGGATCGAGGATAATCGGCCCGTTGAATGCCGTCAACCGACAAGGATATAGACACGTAACGAAAGGCCCGTGAGCATCCGTGGGCCCGAGTCGGGCCGGCGAACGGATCTGGTTCTCTCGTTTTATTCGGGCCGGACCGGAGCCGGATCGCGCGGCGAGGTCGTCCGAAACAAAGTGGCACATTAGTGTTCCTTACGTGTATTGTTAACGAGCACGCAAATCGATCCATTCGTTAGCTAGCGGATCAGTCGGCGCGGTAGCTTGTCTCGTCTTTCCATCGCCATATTTTACTCGGGTTCGTGCGACGATTTGTCAACCGGGGCCGTCTCCGCGCACCCTCTCCGCTTACCCCCTTCGCTCCTGCGCGAACTGGTTACCGCCGAAACTCCGGGTCGTCGAACGACCGTCGGCCTCGTTTGCGAGAGCAGAAAGAATTGGGCAATCGGCCGGATCGGGAATAGATAACGATATCGAATTCGTTATGCGCCGTATGGTCGCCGAAAGCCAAAGGGTTGAAGCGACTTTAAATAATAGCTGGAACAAGGCTATTAGAGTGACATGGTCGATCATATGGTCGCTAAAAACCGGTTGAAGCGAGCTTAAATAAAGCCTCGGGCAAAATTATTACAATTAAATAATTAATTTAAGTTACTTTGTCATAATTAAGGTTACGTCGAGGATGTAGGACATAATCTCGACACCACCATTTCTTCTGTTTTAGACAAATAATAAGTAAGAAATAGCAATGAGAGTAAAGAATAATACGAAGTAAAAAAATAAAAAAGAGTAAAGATTAATGATAAATAAATCCTCTCCGGTCTTGGAGGGATTAAGAAGCCGTCGTGAATTTCCTCGACGATGTCGCTTCAGCTCGCGTTTTCGAAGATCTGTAGCACGGCGCGACGTCGACGAGGTACGAACGAGGTAAGGACATGCGCAAGGACATGGCGGGTGAAACGATCCGCGGCGATACGTCGCGGCGTCGCGTGGGCACGGTGCCGATTCGCTTTGCTCGTCGGCGATCGTACCAGGCCGAGTAGGTACCCCGAAGAGAGAGAGAGAGGGAGAGAGAGAGAGAGAGAGAGAAGAGAGAGGGACGACACTTTAATGTCCTATAGAAGCGTTTCCAGAGCTGTTCCTTTCGAAAATGATCGCGTGCCAGGCAGCGCGCGGATCCGGGGACAGGGCCGGGATCGTTCGACCGGGCGAGAAATCTCGTTTAATCGGCTGCGATACGGCACGGATCTCGCCCATAAGGCATTCATTAACGTCACCGTTCCCTATTACGATCGATGCATATTCCCGCAACAATGCCACTAGCCGGGGCCTGCATTCCTCCGCGGCCACGTGGGCGAACGCCGGCTAGATACGGATCTGTGTTTCATTATCGCATCACGATAACTGGTCCGACCGTCTGTCCCGACGTTACACAAGATTCCTGACCTATCGAAATGCCCACGTTTCCTGATCCGCGGCCCATACCCTGTCGTATTAGCGGCCCTAATGAACGAACAACGGGAAACGGATTGTCGTTTCGCCGGCCGCGGAAACGAGCCGTTCGATTTCGACCCGCTCGTCGAACTCGCGCCGGAGGGACCCGTAAATTCTCTTATTAGCCGAGGATACGCGCCGCGATGAAACGATAACGGGTCCGCGATATCGTTAGATTCCTAGCGATTCGTTCCGGAATTTACGGAACGTAAAGAACGTCGATGTCGCCGATACAAGCGGATACCTTGCACTCTACAAGCGTGATATTCGATTGGAAGTGTTTATCGCGGGTTCGCGTGGCTCTCGAATAACGAGCAGACCGAGGATTTCATTTATTTATTCGCGAAAATGGACGTGTACGATTTAAAAAGCTGTAAATGGATTCAGGATTTCCAGCGCGGAAAATAGTTCTTTTAAAAGATGCACGGTCTGACGTTGACATTTTCTTTTGCAGATGGACGCACGTGAGAGACGCGGTGGTGGAGGACACGCGAAGGTAAGCAACATTTCTTTAGTTGCAAACATCTACTTTTAACACGTTGAGCGCCACGCGTATTTCTAAGGCAATCCCGTTCAGGCCACTGCTATTGTAGGGCCAGTGTTTCTTACACGCTGTCCACCACCGGTGGTGGACGCGGCCTAAAAGGGTAGTCTAGTGTCCGCCACCGATGGCGGACGTGGCGCTCAACGTGTTAATTGAGCGAGGTAATCTCGAGATTCCTTGCAAACATTACTGATTTATTAGTCACCGACTACAACGAGCATTGTGCGCCGTCCGGTTTTCCCGCGGTTTTCTGCGCGCCTCGAGAAACCGAGACCTTGCACAGAGAACGGTCGCGTATCCAATAAGGAACAATGCATTTTCCTAATAAGTTACGTCGTAAACGCATCGGTGGTCTCTACGATCAGGATCACCGGTCGATGATCGTAAAAGTGCGATAAAAAGCCGGAACGAGTTGGTCGCGTGGAAACAGGCCGCGCAATTTCCTTTGGTTCGCGAGCGAATCGTCGAGCGAGCAGATATTTCTTTGTTCGTTAAGCTCGCGATTCCCTCGATTCGTCATCGTTCCCGATGCGTCTCGGGCGATAGTAAAACCACGGCGTGGGTGACCGTATCCCACGTGCTCGGGACGTCTAGCGTCAGCTCCGAGGATGATCTCCGTTCGAAACTGGAGACCGTATCTGGTTGGCCGGCCGAGACAAGAATCTCATTCCGTCCGCGACGCTGAATAACATTGTACGCGAGCCTCTAAACATCCGCGGAAATTATGATGTACCATAACCGACGACACCGTAGATCAGTCTCGGTCCGTTCCGACCAGCGCGCGGGAAACTATTATCATAAATAAGCGAGAGCGAGAGCGCGCGCCTCCTTCCTTGTACGTTGTCGCGTCGAAGCCGACCCATTAACTTCTTCTTCTTCTGCTGGCTGGGACTCGTTAAGGAGGATTCCCAGCGTTTCGTGGGTGATGCGAGCGAGATCTAACCGCGAGCCGGAGTGACCGCACGGACGGGATTCGGTATTATCGATCGCCATCAATTCCGAACCGCTCGAGATTGTAGCTCGTTAAGCTGATATAGATTAGATCGTTCCGCGTCCTTTTCTTCCTCTTGGCCGACCCCGCCGTCGCACACCTTGTCGAAATCTCGTTCGTCAACGTGTTGAAAAGAGAGGAGATTGATGTCTTCATTTATCTTTTTCCGAATCGTTCCGCGAGAGATGAATGAGTTTATTTACTTTCCAGGGAACTCGCGTTTACCGTAACTGCCTTATGGTGTCCGCTCGGACCCGTTCTCCGAGGCGATCGCTGCACCGGTTATCCTAATTCGGTCGATATTTATTTAATCACCCGCCCTTTGGTTTGAGGTATCGTACTAGGCAGTGGCGCTGGGTAATTTCCATTCTTCGTAGCGTGCGATGGTAATATGAAATCGAGGGATATTCTTGTTAAGGGACTGCGGATTTTATATGCATTTAGAGATTTATTAGAAAATATTTAGATATTAATGTAATATAATAATATTAATGCATTATTATCGCTAGTGGTCACTGCCATGGCACTGCAATGCACATGCTCATTTTTATGAGACGTTGTTAAATATTGCACAGTTTTATTGCACAACGTTCGCTACTTATTTACGTTGTCCAAATTTAAAAAAACGCTTTTGAATAAGAGAAATACCATACATTAAAAAAGCTAGTAGCGCCGGTCACGGTTGACCACACTTGTCACGGTCAACATACTAATTCTATTACGCATTTTACAGTTATAAAAATTATGAACATGCTTTCGCGAGAAAAGATTGAATAAAGTACATCATTGCAACCACTGTGATGATAAAATGTACAAAATCCAAGTAAATTGGATCTTCTTACTTGTAAGAAGAATGTGCACTAGTAGGTTTAGTATTAAATACGTAACTTGTCTGGATATCAAAGAGTTCAGAAATCTAAGGATTCGAAGAATGGAGATGTCACAGCAACTTCCCAAGCCTCGCGCATCACATTGCGAAGCGATTCCTGCGGAGAATCGCTCCCACCGTCAACTAAAACTCGTCGAAAATTCGCGGCAGGTCGCGTTCTCCGGTTTTTCCGTGGCGGTCAAAGTCGCGCACCTTACGAGCCACCGGCCGTAAACGGAAGCGTGCTGGAATCGTTTGCGCGTATAAGTGTGTCAATAGCACCCACATATAGTACGCATCTCGGCTACTCACGTGGTAAACACACCGGTATGCCGGGGTCCCTCGGTGAGATTTCTCTCCTCTCTGTCTCCCTTGATTGCTCCTCCCCCCAGCCGTTTTCCCCGAGCCGGAGCGAGACGCGGCGCGGACACACGACCGGCCTGCACCGAAGTCGAAAGAGAGGCAGGGGCTGGCCGCGCGTGTGTGCGTCCGCCGTGTACACACACGCAGCCACACAGACACAGACACAGGCGGGACTCGCGCCCACACACACGGAGAGAGGAGCCAGTCTCTCTCTCCCTCTTGGTCCCTTGGTCTAAGGCGACTTACGCCTACACGTTGTAGTTGCAGCATCCACACTTTGCCCTCCTCAGTCCAGCGCGTGCCTCCACGCGACCAACCACCACCTCAACCACTGCTCTCTCACTCTCGCGCAGGATCGCGGATAGTCGTCGCGGCACCGTCAATATCGAACCTCGGCGCCCTCGCGTTGACAGTGCGTTTTGCCGAAACGGTGAATTCCCGCGGCCACGGTCCGGCGAGTACGTCGGTGAACGGTGCGTCGCTCGGAGCCGATTCCGCGGCCGCCCACGCGTCTTTTCCACCGACGGTTTCCACCGACGGCTCTCGATCGCGCACGGCGACCATTCGAATCGAGATCGACAGCGGACACCGCGTGCCGCGAACCCGTCGCGGCGGAGATTCGACGTAACCCGACGGCGAGCTCGCCACGTGTCAGTGACCAGTGACGGATCGTTGGTGCCGGTTCAAGTGTTCCGCGAGTGTTCAGGATTTTCGTGGCGAAAAAGTTGGCTACCCATGCCGGGAAAGCGCAGTTTCAGTGAAAGTCGATCGACCGTGGACAGAGCAGCCAGCCTCGAGAAGATTGTTTAGCGAACGAGCGCCGGGATTATTCGAGCGCAGATCGCTCGGGTCGATTGCGAGCCGAGTTTCTCTGATTTTACGAGGACCGAGAGCCGTCCGAACAGAAGAAGCGCGGCTATCGGGTGACATAAACGGCAGCTTATTGGCCGATCGTTCGCGCCGATGCGTCGCTCGGACGCGGGAAATCGCGCGTGATCGCGCCGTCCCGCGACAATATCGCCGGGCGTCCGCCACGCGGAACGGAGTCCGCTCGGGGACACGATAAAACGCCGCCGAATCGACGGTTTATCGATCACGCGATCGAATCTACGGCGCGAGGTCTCGCACTTGCCACGGTGGAACGGGGAACGGGTGACGCGCGGATTGGAAATCGGCGGGAGCGTGGGTCGACACACGGCGCCAACCTGTTGCTCAAGATCACACGCCTCGTAAGATCGGACTCGTTTCCATTTAGAGGGCTCGCCGCACCAGCCGGCTATCTCCCGAGCACGACGATGCCTCCGCGATCGACACCCGGGAACTAATCAGGAACCGGGCCGAGAATCCAGCCGCTCCTCCTCGATCGCTGCCGAGAAGAACCCGCGTCCCGTCGACGCGACGGTTCTCCCTGGTGTATCAGTTTCCGAGTATCGCGGCGAACTTTCCGTCGGCCATCCATCATTTCCTCTCCCTGATCATCGCCGCCGATTAGGCTGCGAGGCCCCGGACGCGCCGACGGTGTGAATTAATCGAAATAATAACGACCCGCCCCTTTCTATCGCCGGCGATCGGGCCTAACGAACCAGCCGTCGACGATTCGGACAATCGGGTGCGCCGGTGACTGTGGTGTCAACAGGTGTGCCGGACAGATACGCGACGGATAAATGCGCGCCGATTAAATACGCTTCGATTAAATACGCTTCGATTAAATACGCTTCGACTAAATACGCTTCGATTAAATACGCTTGGATTAATTACGCATCGCAGGAAACCATACAAGTGCGCGGCGAATAAAACGTGTCAAATAATTCCGCGCCGATTAGACAAGTGGCCATCGAAATTCTTCGACTTCGAGAGCTCGGAATCTCGACAATCGAGATGCGCGTCAACTCGGGAATCGTGTGCGTGACAGTGTGGGCCTGCTTGATGCTGCCGCTGGTCGTCTCGACGACCAGGGAGCTTCTGGACTGCCGGGCAAACCTAACCGCCGCTATCCGCAACGACACCATGTTCATGCGGAAGGTCCGCCAGGCCGACTACATCTTCACCGGGAAGATCAAGGATCTCCGGGGCGGGCAGCTGCACGTGCGCGTCAAGAGAGCGATCAAGGGTGTGCTGAACGCCACCCTCGATCTCGCTCTGAACGACACCTGCGGCCGGTACATGCGACGCAGCTACACGGGCATCTTCATGGCTCGCCGCGACAATGGATTCGGGGATCATCGACACGCGGACAGGATCGTCATGCACTTCGGACCCGTGCCGCTCACCCTCGCCAACCTGGACAGACTGAACGCTGCGGTTAAAGGTGAGTACTCGAAACGAGATTTAGCTTTTGGGTGGTGGTTACGGTGCTTTCTTCTTTTTGGGTAGTCCAATTATTTCGAAGGAATTTTTAAGGGTTGTTTTGGACGCTTTATTTCTGAGTAGATTGTTGATTTTTATGCATTTGTTACGAAGATGTCTGTAATTTCGGATAGTGGAGGGATCGAGAGCGTTTAGGCTGCTTTTAACATTTTCACGACTGTGTGAAAAACCTAAAAAGTTTCATAAAATTAATGTACTTTATTTAATTAAATGGAAGTTTTAGAGCGAATTTATATGGTATCGATTTCTTCTTCAACATTCGTTAAGGAGTTATAATGTTAAATATAAATATAATGCTGAAATGGCTTATTTTAAAAGGGGGAGATTTCCTCATTCGGTTGGCTAAGTGATAACAGTATTTAGGTTAATTTTAAGAGCATTTAGTGTCGACGTACTATTATTAGATTATTCATGGAAGAATGATGATTCCAAGTGATTCTTCTTTGCATCAGATACAAGCTATTTTTGTCTTGCATAAAAATCTTCAGCATCTACTAATAAATAATCGTCTTTATTACCACTCGTTTAACCTTTATACGTTCTTTAAAAATAGTTTGACAAGAATTCCTTCGCTATAATTCAGTCAGGTGTGTTTTATTCATGGTTTTGTATTTTAACTGTTACTTTCAGCTTTCTATATTAATTTTATGTCCTCCTATTACATTCGTACAATACGAATATTACTCGTACCACGGTGTTCGCCGTATAAATCGCCTAAAAGTTACGGCGACCAAGCTTCTCGCAAATGGCCGCAATGCAAACAACGCCGAGAAGATTAAACAGACCAGTGAACTCGCGGACACCTTGTCGGATCGCTGAAAAGGTGAACACGACGTTCGCATTAGTTGTAAGAGGAAAATTGAAGGGTTTCGAACGCGTGACAAGAAAATTGAGGTTTAAACGAGGTTACCTGGGGTACGGTAGCGCGGAATGCTCGTCTCTGAACGATCGAACCTTCTGGTGCTCTAATGCGACAGATACGGTAGCTCATGGGGTACGAATTAGTTATCCATTTTGTTGCCGACGGTGCCGTGCCGTTTACGCGCGTATCAACGTCACAATGTGCTCCGAGATTTCATGTTTTATTATGATGCATAACACTATTATATTTGCCTACCGGATTTGCTCCTGTCAGACACTTGCTCGCGCGCTGACGGTTAATAAATTGAGTTCGATTTTTACGAGCTCTTCGCAGCGCCGCGACTGCGAAACGGATAGCCCGATGAAATATTTCATTACGCGTCTTGGCGTGAACGACTCACATTTTACGTTGTATGTAATTCGAAAACGAGAAATCCCGCAAAACGGATACCCGACGGAGCGTGGAACACGATCGCAATTCTGATTGTTGTCGCTGGAATTGGCGCAGTCTTCCGAGTGTCTTTACTGGAAAGATCGGAAATATTCTTTTATTTGCTCTTTATTCTCTTTGATTTCTTGGCTCAACACGACTTTGATAAAAGCAATGTGTTTATTATCTGTATAAAATAAATGATAATAATAGTACTCGTGTTAACAAGTAATATAATTTTTATATTATGAGTAGGGTAATAAATATTATATAATAATTGTATTAATGAAATTATGAGTAATACAGTAATTATTATGTAATAATTATATAAGCAATACTATGACTAATATGATAATTATTGTACAATAATTATACTAAGAATATTATTATATTACATTAATAATATAATAATATAATTGCTATACAATTATTATATTACTGGAAAGATAACTAAACACGGTATTTTCATGCAAATTTTAATGCATTTTCTGCACTGCACCGAACACCGTAACTTCGGACTAGAGACGTGTTTTTCAGAAGTACTATACAAGCGGTCACTTCAAACCGGAAAAGTGGAAAAGAAACCGGAGCGTTAAAGGGCAATTGGTCGGGTTAGGATTCACGCTCGAGGCGAAACGCGCTAAACCATGGGAAAAACGGGCTGCTCCCATTTATTCTCAATTATTCGTAATAGATGGGTGTCGCGCGACGTTTTTCGCGACGGAGCTGAAACGAGTCGGTTTTGAAGAAACGCGAGGCGGCAGCCGTGAAATGGTCTGCTCTCGATATATACCATTTACGACTACATGAATACACGAATGAGATGAATATTTTTCGGAAAGTCCTAATAACGGTAAATTGCTGTTCGTAAATTTTCGCCGCTGCGAGCTATGCAAATTCGTCCGCGGCACTTCGTCTTCGCGCGCTCGCTTTCTTTCGAACTGTTATTTCTGCTCCACGCTTACTCCGTCACCGGCTTCTATTCCGTATCGAACGAGTTTTCAAATTGACCAGTTAGTTGTTTTTTAGGTGCATAGAACTCAGTTCCAACGTGAAACGTCGGGGTTCTTTCGCGTCGAAAACAGTTAATTGAATATAAAACACTTATATTAGCGTATAAATTATTCGTTTCATCGAAATAGGAATAAGATATTGTTAATAATAGCAATTATATTATTATATTATTAATGTAATGTAATAATATTCTTAGTATAATTATTGTACAATAATTATCATGTTACTCATAGTACTACTAGTATAATTATTACATAATAATTACTGTATTACTCATAATGTCATTAATACAATTATTATATAATATTTAAAAAATAAAAGTAATCGAAGACGTACGAGAAAATTCTCCATCAGAGGAATTTTATCACGGTCGACAAAGTGCTAATCAACGCAGTCGATTAATTTTAAATTAATTTTGAAAGCGATTACAGTGCAAGGGGCTAAATGATGTATTTTATAAAAGCGTCGTGTTTAAACAAACTCTGAATCGATACAGTACAATTACAGTAACTGGCACAATTTTCGAAGAGATTGCAAGAGCTAACCGGCGAACAATTGATTCTAAAAGTTAAAGGTTCGAAGCGTCGATCGCGTATTGGCATTTCGCAGCGCTGTTCGCGAAACTCTGTTAGACATTTGCTCAAGTCTGAGATCGTTCTGCGACTCTGCGAGTGAAGTGGACGCGTGTCGGCGCAGCGAGCCTTGTCCGCACTTTGCAGCCACATCGCGTGCCACATCACCCTCTCTAAACTGCTGACCAGGAAGGAAAACCCGCCCGGTCTTCTATTATTAAACTATCATGGCAGAAAATCCGCCGGTTAGATGAATAAATTACGACGCTTGTCCTCGTAGCTGGCTGTCGATGATCTCTACCGTACGATTATTTGTATAATAACGCGAATTTTATGAAATCATGGCGGGGATGCGTAGGTGTGACTTAAAACGGTGGCAAATTAAAAGAAACTAATACCGTTAATATGTTAATTAGAACTTACTAAAGTTATTTGAGAGAGTAATAAAGCAGATAGAATTGACGCCGACAATTTTTATTTTGCATAAAGGTCCGGAGTTTAATTATCGGAATATTTCTATTATATACATATATTATCGCGTGAAAGGGTTCTTAATTTTTGCCAGACGCCTTTCTTTCTTTTTTAATATTTCAGAGCAATAAGCGTAGTATATCTACCGTAACTGCCCCCCCGCGGCCCCGAATTTGTGTCACCTATGAATAGAATACCGTGCTTATGACAGCAATAAATTCACCGATGGTCTGCCGGGGTAATACCGGTGTCGAGTGTCGCGCCTAGCCAAGACAAAGCACAGGTCGGATCTATTAGCGATATTAATGTAGGAATTATCAGATGAGATCCGAAGATATTGGCTGGCCGGTGTAAAGGGTCGAATGATTTATTTAATAACGAAGGGGTTAAACGCGCAGCTCCGGCAACCAGGTTTCCTCCTTTTTCGAGGATCTCGACTTACAGGGGGGAGAGGGCCCCGGTGTCAGCGAGGAAGGTGTCTCCGTGGGACACTGATGAATAAAAGTGCGTCCACGGACACCCGGGGGCTGCGCGACGCGCATCGTAATCGTTTAATCTCGACGAGTTACAATACCGCCAAGGATATCGCCGTTCCCAACGAATCGCCCTTTTCTTCCATCATTTGCAAGTCGATCGCGGCTACTCGCGAACGAGCTTAGGGTGGAGGTGTCAATTACTGTGCCCTGTTAACAACCTCCAGCTGCTGAGCAGAACTTCAGCGATTTAAATGACGTGCCTAAGGACTTGAAGCTGGAACCAGCGAACCCTAAATATTATATATTAACCCTAAATATTATATATTATATATTAATTATATTTATATATTAATAGTTTATAACAATGACAAGATCGCATTTATTTAAACCTCGCTCGCTGGAGACTCGAAAGGGAGTCATAACGAAACCAGAATTCCTTATGGCTCCCTTTCTTACAACGACGGGTTTCGCTTATTTACTAAACGCTTTAACAAATAACTTAATAAATAACGTCTTAATGAATAATGCAACGCCTTAATAAATAACGCAGCGCCTTAATAAATAACGCGACGCCTTAATTTTATACGCCACGTACGACAAATATGAGTTAATTAATTGTGCTTAAAAATAATCGAAGGGCACAGTAATCGGTTACTAGCCCTAGTGAATGGCTCCACTAGCCTACTGTCGTAAAACGTTGGCGACGTATTTCGGAGAAACGGTCGCGCGTCGTGTGTAATTAGAGATTTTTGTCGGGCGGCCGGCGTCGCGCCGCGAGCGAAATTCAGATTAACCGAGCGGCCGAACGTCACTCAGCCGTTACGGAAGCGTTCGTTTGAAATAATGAAAGGGTTAACGCCGCGCCGTGCCGGGAAAATCGCCGGCGAGCTTTAGCGGCGACGGAACGGCCGGCGGACAGGATTGATTAGCACGGCTGTTCCTTTCCGCGAGTTTTTCTCAGCGCCGCGCCGTCGAACTCTCTTGTTTTGCCCGCAGACTCCGTCAATCCGGCGCCTCCGATAATCACTGTGTCGCATGTCCTGGCGTTCTTGAAACGCCTATGAAAACGGCTCTCTCTTCCCGACTGGGGCTCCAATATTCCAGCCGGAGTTGGACACAAAATTGCTGCTGGCAGTTGTTAATCGCAACGAAATGCAAACACGTAATAGCAACTAATTAATAGCAAAAATCGTAAAACGAATTCAGACCTTCCGCCATTTTAATTCCAACGTACACTTGGATTAACAAATTCGTTCGGTCATCCTCTACGAAAGGATCGCTGCAACTTCAGCCGAAACGAAGAACGAGAAACCGGTCAGTTCGACCGTCTCGGTAGACACAGCGTTAAAATCCATTCCACTGAAAATTCATAAAATCAGCAATCGGATACTGTGTACATTAGCTTGCAAGCATCCTCGATCAAGTTGTACAAACATTGCCGCATAAGACGTGGTCCGGAGTGAAACATAAAATGTGTAGAACGCACCCACGCGGCACTACATTTCCACGCGTTCGAGCGTATTGCGATCCGCGGGCTAAATCGATAATTTCACCGCGCAACACAGATGATAAGCTCCATCACCATAAACCAAGCGGAATAACTGGACATTCACAGTCGGGGAAATCACAGTCGGGCAGAAACTGAAAAGACGGATTTACCCGCGTTACAGCGCGCAGACCAAATCGACGATTTCATCGGGCAGCGTAGACGAGATAAGCCGCTCGGCCGTAAACCAAGCGAAATTCGCAGTCCGCGGTAATTCGCCGCGTAGGAACGTATTCTTCATCGCGGCGCTCGGTTTTCTCAATATCCGAGTCCATCATATGCACTTTGAATCCGCGATTCATTGTTCATCATAAATCCGCGCGCAGCTCGTAACCCGATACCGCGCCCTGTCCATTCACAAACTTCCCCGAACGCGCGCTTATCTAGCGGTTCAGCCTCGGCATTACCAGCGTCGTTGCCAGCTTCCCATTACGTTATCTTCATCTGTCTCCTGGAAGAAATATCGTTAGCTCGAGCTTTCCTTTCCGATTGAATTGCCGCGGACGAGTGAGGCTTTCCGTCTCCGCGCGGTCTCTCTCGGCCACTCCTGTTCGCCTCGATCCGCTCGGTAACACCACGCCTGCCTGAAAACCTGCTTTTTCTATACAAAAGTCAGTCTTTTCCTAGTTTTATATATTGAGAACATTATTTTCGCGACGATAATTATTAGGTTGCGCAACGAGTTCGTTTTCCTTTTTTGTTGTGAGAAGATATACTGCCTGGCAGTCGCCGTCGCGAACGGACTTATTATATAACTTAAGACTAATCTACCGTGTCTTGAAGCGAATTCTCCCAGCTTCCGTTTAAGCTAAGTTGCGTGAAGATAGCTCTACGGGAACGTATTTTAAAATTTTTCTGAACTTTTATATCTTGGGTACTCCGTGACAATGTCATAGGTCGATTCCTTTTAATTTTCCGAAATGATCTCGTCGTTTTATTGCAATTTAATTTACCACGTTTTAAAGTAGGCACTTTTAGCTTTCATTTGAGCTAAGTTGCATAGAAATAGCTCTACGGAAATATATTTTAACATTTTTCTAAACTATCGCTTTGAATTCGCGTAATTTTCGTCTTTTCCTCGAGGTCAGAGGTCGACTCCTTTTAATTTTTCAAAACGATCTCGTCATTCCGTTGCAATCTAATTTACCTTGTCTTAAAGTAGACACTTGCAGCTTTTATTCAAGCTATGTTTCATAAAAATATCCCCACGAGAACGTATTACAAAATTCTTCTTAACTATCGCTTTGAATTCGCATAATTCTCCTTGTCTCTTGCTAGGTCATACGCCACTAAAAATTGTAATATCGTGCATTTACATCGTCGAACCTGCTTTTTTTATTTAAAAAACTGTTAAATTGTTGTACGAGCGACAAGATTCAATAACGCAATAAGTCATAGAAATACTGTACAGGTCAGAAGAAACTGCTTTGCATTTATAAAACGGCTTCGAATCGATTAAAATGGCTTCGATCGCAAGCGGTTAATTACGTCGAGATTCTTTCGAGATTTTTTCGAGATGCCCGCGAGAACACTGGATTCCCGACGGGAATGCACCGATGCGGTTGACGGGCACCGTGGGAAACGGCTCGCGATTTTTCTGGCGGCGCGGCGCGCGATCCGGTCGCGCGGAAAATGGCAACCGCTGCTACCTGCGACACCTGGTCCGCTCGCTGCTCTATAGCCGTCGCCCACGCTGCCGTGTACGCGAGCGCGTATGGCCGCGTCACTTGATGCGCGTTTTCAATGCGACAGGCCACGGTATTTCTGCGTGGACTCGCGCGGCCGAGCTAGCCGGTCCTCTGAAAGTCGATTCGAGTCTCCGCGCGCGAGTCCGCTCGCTCGCTCGCTCGCTCGACTCGCGCCGAGAGATTCGAGACTCGAGGGATCAGCATAATACGAGGCCGGCCTACGCGTTTCGCCAAGCTGTGCCAACACGCCGCGCCGGCACGCCCTACCTACATAACCCGACGCGCGGCGGTCCAGGTGTGCCCGATTTTGAGGATTTTCACCCCGCAGTCCTCTCGCTGCGATCGCCGTTCCTCTCCTACGCCGCGAATACTTTCCGAGTTCCGCCGCCACCCCTGCCCCACCCTCGCCGCAACGGCTCCTCCGGCTCTAATGTATTCCAATCCGAATGAGAAATTTGTATTCTATTCATATTTTAATTGCGGAATATATTCCAGCTGCTCTTGTACGCCGCGGTATCGTGATCGGAATTTTAATACTTTGACGGACCGGTGTCACGCGTCCGTGGCTTCCACCCTCTACCCCGTAGACTCTATCCTGCGGCGGAACAGAGGCTCGCGGGACAAAATCTAACTATATAGAGGATATCTATACGAGTAGGAGAATATAAGGATGAGTAAGAGAATATCGGTCATTTTTTAGGCGAAGCTCAATTATTAATGTTTTATTGTTATTATTATTAATGTCTCATTTAGCCGCTCGCTTCGAATACTGTTAGAAACCTACGACAGCCAGTAATGAATTTATTCGTCCCAGAGTGGGAAGGCAGTGAACCCCGTTTCCGCCTCGTTCACACTAAACCTACATATTTACGGACTCAGACAAAATGACTGGTTTCGCATTATTCGTTTTATTTGCCACGAAATAGGAAGCTATTGAATCCGGCGTCGTTCGCGCTAAACCTACATACCGACACGGAATCACCGGTTGCATGATTCTTATTTTAGAGTTACTGATTTTTTAAGGACGATTGAATACGGTTTTTAACGCGAGCTTGCGTAGGTAGGTCAATTTTGATACAGAGTAATCAAATCGCCACTTAAGTACTTAATTTTTGGTAATTGGATGAAATAAATTGTAATTACATTAGGAACAACAGAAAGACCAGTAAGGTCTGCAAGAAGTGGCTTTGAAAATATGGTTACAAAAGTTGCTGAATGGAATTGTTATAAACATTGTCAATAGAAAGAACGAGCTTTATTGGTTATATCTGTGCAATCACTATAGATACAGACGTACAACTGTCCATAATATGTAACTATATATCTCGCATGGCGTACGGTAAAATAAAATAGATCAAATAAATTAAGACATTAATATAAAATATAATATAGTAAAATACATTAAAGTAAACTCAAATAAAATGCTATAGCCAATGCAACGATCTTGAAATTATGCCACCATAAACGCCGTCAAAGGCACAGTTGTAAAAATGCTCCGAGGGTTGGTAAATCTCGAGATAAGAAAATAAAAAGAAATAGCTCAATCGACGTCGGCGCTCAAAACATTTCGACCGTCGAAGACAAGCTTTACCAGCTCTTAGCGATTCATCCCCGGTGAAAGTAATACATTTATTCGCCGTCGCGGACGATTGTCCCGTTTATAGGATTAGCAACGGGTTCCGATTTTGATGTCCGAGCTCGGCGGTCTTTGATCTCTGGTGGCCGTGGAACGCCGTGGACGCGGCGGAATGACACGCGGCATTAAGAGCCGCGGTTATAAATTGCAATTACCGATCTATACGGGACGCGTGCGCCACCAACTAGCTTTCGCTCGCTTCGTCTCGCCTGTCAGAAGAAATTGAACCCGCGAACGCGCGCGCGGCCTTCTAAACGCGCTGCGCCGCACGGCCCCGTGGATCAGCTCCGGGATCCACGGGCGATTTATCGGGCCAGATAATTCACGGGAACAAGGTGTCACGGGAGGAATACTTAACGCCCGTGAAACTCGAGTCCCGCTTGAGTTACGCGGCCAAATGATACGGCCGGGGCTCGCGCGATTGCGTTTCCATCGGCCGCGCGCGTCACATTCGCGAAATTATTTCGCCGCGGCCCTTATCCCGCGGCTCTGCTCCCGAGAAATTTTTAAAATTGTTCTTCTCGATTTGTTCGAACGGTACGCGAAGCTAGCAGATTTTTAATTTACGTAGGATTTACTTGGGAAATTTTAACCCTAGAACGACCCTTCCAGTTTTTGATATAAGTGACGTCGCGGGGTTGCGGATGATTCAGAATAAAATCTTGATAATTATATCACTATTTATTATTTTTGAAATATAAAATATAAAGTACCTATTTATTTATTTAAATAGAAATATTCAATTCGAAAAGAGTGTGTATAAAAAGACGTAGTCGGAGTTTAAAGACTGCGTTAAAATTTCAGTCAAAAAATTCTGTTTCCGCCAGAAAAGACGGGTTTCCGGTTGAAAACGAGTGTCGGTGGATACGTAGCCTAACGTTCCATCAAAGAACGCGAGCCAAATATGGGTCATTATGCAATTAGCCGGCCGGAACGCGGCTATCCGTTTCGGATCGGGCCGAAACTATATATCATAATCCACAACGCAGCAATTTCACGGTGCGTTTGCGGGTTAACCGGTCGACGGGGGGAGGAAGCGTCGAAGAAGGGAGGCCCGATCTTGACGCGTCCCGCTTCCGTCCGTTTTCGTTCGGTCGGATATCGATCGAGGAAATCATCGTCGGCCTCTCTCGGCGCGGCGAGCTCTTTATACGCTTGTACGGGTCTCGCGGCGCGGCAGCCGGCGCGTAGGCGCGGAGATAATTACCGTTTCGAAATCGTATACCCGCGGACATTGATGGAACCGCGGCGTCGTAACAATAGTCGCAAACCCGATCCACGATTCATTGTCGAGACTCTTTTCAATCGCAGATATAGCACGATCTGGAAGCCTAGAAAAAAATCTATTGTTCCGGCCTCACTCCCCCGTATAAGGATGACTGCGCAAGAATCGCTATGACAAGCCGCGCAGCGAGTTAGATCGCATGGGTGGCGTTCGCTCGATGGGTGTCGATCACGGCATCGATCTAACCGTAATTGAACTCGGAAACTTCTATGATCGTAAATTATTCAGTGGACTTTCATTCTTTTGTCTTACATTGATTGATTTTTACATTGACTTTACATTGATTTTTATTTTATAAAAGCTTAGTTTTTCCATTTACTTCGTATTCAATTAAGAAAAATTCTAATAGGAACAATTATTTCATAATGAACAATGTCAGACTGTGATATAAGAAATAATATTTTATTCGAATAAATATTCAGCCGAATGTAAATTTGTGTAAAAATTTGTTCGGATAAAATTCTATTCGACAGTGTCGAATAAATTCAATCTAATAAAAATTGATCCAGGTAAAGCTTCGACCGAATTAAATTGTATTCGAATTCATAAGATTCGAATAAGAATTTATTCTGATATATATATAATTTATTGATATAATTCTGATATAATATTCAATTTTATTTGGATAAAAACGATACAATATAAACCCGGTATGGAACAGTTAAGGGTTGCACCAGCTACCGGTATGTAACCCGATCAATTAACTCATCCTAGCGACTCCGTGAGCATTGCATCGCCAGATCGCTTCCTTCAGGATCGAATTCAGACTAGCACACACCCTTTACTACGCCGTGCTACCGCCTGTTTGGATTACCGCGTTACGTTCGACTCGCATCGCGCCGGTTTCTTCGCGGCGATGCAAATTACGGTTATAGAACTCGCGGTCGTAATTTATAGGCTTCAGAGGCGGATAGCGGCCCGTTCTCATCCCTCTCCTTTTAGCCGAGGTGCTAATTAAATCTTTGACCACTATTTGTGTACTCTCTGGCGCTTTAGACGATTCGATTTGGGTAGTTTGCTATATAAGGAGCGAAATTATAATAGCGTCGCATTATGATTTAGAGGCCGGGCATAACTTAGCATACGCTCTCGGTTCCCGAGCCCATAAATCAGCCGGAACCCGTGTTTTATTGCGAGAAGTGAAAATGGACATTGGTCGTTACCGGTCGGATTACTATAAATTAGCGCCTTAATTAACTTCTCCGGACTCCGCGTCACGAAAAAAGACTGTCACCGTGAAATTGATCGGTGTCGGAGTCAATGTTGCCGTGCCGCGTTGCTTTGAATTCAGATATTGGTTCATTAACACATCTATCTTTAAAGTATTATTTTTATTATTTATTCTATTTTTAATAGCACGTGTAACGTGTTTTATTTTCAATAGAAACGAAGGAAATTATTATTTAGTCGGCTCTTAGGCTCCGAAATTACCGAGCGAGGTTACCAAACATTTATTCAAATTATTCGAAATATTCGAGAAAACCAATATCAATAATACTCGCAACAGTCGCGAGAATGAGTCACGAGCGATTTGCCTAACGCGAGGCAAATTATGGTCACCGGAGGAGTGGATTTCTCACGCGACTCAATAACCTCTTGATTAATGGATCATTCTTTCCTTAATAATCGCAATCTCGCGAGCCAGGCTTTCTCGGTACATTATGCAGTCTTGTGCCAGTCGAACTGTTGAATTATTTATCAGCCCAGTTAATTGCCGCGTTCGCGCGTTGATTGGAACGTTCATGAATACGACCGTAAAAACGGAACTCTGATTAACATAAGATCGCGCGCGGTAACTAAGCCGCGTTGCGTCCAAAGTGACAACGTTGTTATACCCAGTGATTGGGATAAATTGGAGTGGCCTAATTGCGGCGCTAATTCCCGGCTCTTTATTTTTCCCGATCTTATGAATTTTTAATAGAAACTGGGATAGCTCGGTAATGATTTTACGCGAATCTTCTCGGCGCAAACGAGGGTTGTTCGCTGGAGAGACGGTAATTGTTTCAGCTGTTCTCCTCGGCTGTTATTAAACTCTATATTTATTCATTAATCTATTATTATTAATATTTTATAGAGTTTGTATTATCAACATTAAAAATACCACGATCAAATGATCCTTAAAAACCTTGTAAATGTTATTCCATTCTTGAAATTTGGAATAAAATTCTGACCTCTACAATATTTAAATATTCAATAAAATGTAGGCATAAATACAAATTTTCTGCTTCAAACAAATTATTATATCCAAAAAATTTCTAGTCATAACTGGACAAGGGGTGAAATAAACGTGTAAGCCACCGGCGGTGGACGTGATATGGACCGCGTTAATTTTGCACAAATATCTGGCAATTATTTATCGCGCAAGGTATAGTCCGCGAGCGACGGGGCACGTCAGAGCAGGGTGGCGAAGTACGCAGCCGAGCTTGATTCATTTAACAAGGTTATTCATTCGGCGGACGGTAACGATCCGCGAAAATTGTCTCTAATCGGTTCTTAAGCAGATTGCGACGTGTAATCGCTCGCGGTTCAATGCGTCTGTCACCGCATCGGAGTCCCAACGGAGGCTGATTCCGAGGGATTAGTCGGCGAGTTGTCGGTCCGGCGAGGTTTACCAGACCGCGAGGCCTTGTTGCTCTTGTTGGAGCTGCTGGGACCGGGTAGGCGGCTGATTGCACAGCGACGAGTATGCGCCGAGGGTGCGTATTATGCACGCTTTGTAAGCCGAGCTGCTGAAAAATTAGTCGCAGGCTCGCATCGCGTGGCCGGCCTGTCCTCTGAAGTCCCGTCTCCCGGCAACTTCGCTCCGGTAACTTAATACGAGAGAGGGAGACCGGTGTGTTTCTATCGAAATGACAAAACGAAGAAAAAGCCAGCGCCCCGGCCGAGAAATCAAGCCCGTGTATCGAGACGAAATTAGGGTAATTTCGTGCGGGCAACAATATTTAAAGATGCCACCAGCGGACGTCTTTATTCCTCTCATTTGCATGGGAATTCCTTTTAGAACGATATCCTCTCTTTTAAGATTTCCTCGTCGCCTCTCGAATCGTCTCGGGCACCGTTTAACAGTTGCCTTTCTTTAATACCTTGTTTTTCTGTCGCCTCTTCTGGACGACGATTATGCATTTTCCGTACACATCGACCGCTCTCGCCGCGCCTCGCCGCGTGTTAGGCTGTTCCCCGGTCGTAGCTGGAATTTGCATTCGGTCGCACCTGAATTTTTCTTCCTGACAACATTAAATGGTTTAGAGGATGTTGTGGTATTTAATTCTTTTTTAACGATATTATAGTTCATAATATCATTGGTTGTTTCTGTTGTGTTTCGTCAGTCGAATCGGTATCTGCCAATATTGCAAGGTTAATTCATTATTATTATTATTATTTATCAAACAGAGACGAAACTACCCTTTAGATTACAGAATATAATATAAACAGCGATTTAATTCGGAAATCCATGGTGCAAATTTCAATCGAAGGTTTGCCAGTCATAGAACAAAATTTATGCTATTGCCACAGGACTTTACATATCTGATAATTCTGTGAAGGCAATTGCGATGACTATAAAGAGTGCGATGGGTTTCCTCTCGGACCAAATGACTCTTAATTGATACATAAAGCGAGACAACTCTTGCCAGCGCGGCACGAGAAGGTTAGAAGAGTTCCAAACGCCAAGGATCGACTTCCATCGATTTTTACGACTCCCGAGTCATCGGCGTACATGCTAAAAGGGCTGCGCGTGACTCGTCGGTTGAATCTCCCGATGCCGTCGAACCCACCGCCTCTTTATTTCTTGGCCCGTCGCGTTCCTCGTTTCACAGTTACACCTTTCGGCTCCCCGCTCTTGTTCGGGCCCTTTTTGTCACGCTCACGCGTTTCCAGGATTATTTTCTCAGCCGCGCATTCGCTCGACGATTCCCGCTTTCCCTCGGCGAGAGAGTTGAAAAAGACCGGGAGACGCGTTTCCGGATGCTGGTGTCACCGGCCTCTCCCTTCGCCTTAACCGAGCGATAAAAGCTTTTAACGACGACGGGATTCGTGGCTCCGTCGTGGAACAAAGAGGCTCGGGGAGAGAATTTTTCACCGATGCTAACAATATCGCCGCGACCGATTCGATCACGGTGTCACCATAAATCTCCATGAATTTCTCGGGGATCATTTTACTGTAATTATTATTAACGGACCAAAATACATACTTTTCCGAGTCAATCGTCGAAATCGGACGAAATGATAAAAATATATTTTCTCTATAATTCTAATAAATATGTAAATATTCGACCACTTATGTATTTTTAAATAATAAATTATAAGAGATAGCTGACGAGCAAAACGCAAAAGTTAAAATCAAGAGGACATTGTTTCTTTTATGAATGAAGCTCTTCGGCAAGGGATTAATTTGTTCGGATTTTAAAAATAGCGCGCGCAGTGCCGTATTTGGTGGCCGTTCCGTATTCGCCGACCTTCGTCTACGCGGCGCGTTAAAATCAGCGGCGCAGCTGCACAAGCATTTCCGTGGGAGCAATATTTATGGCGTAAGAAAGCCGATCTGTCATGGCGGAGCCATTTCGAACCCGTGAATTCCGACACCGTCGCCCGAAGTTACGACACAAATAGAAAAGGGACGCGGTGTTTCCCGGCGCCGGCTCTGCGGTGCGGAGGCCCCGGCGGCTCGGGATCCGAGCAGATCCTTGGATCATCGGGTTGCCTTAGGCCATGGACCCAATCTCCTCCGATTCCCGCTCGGACCCCGAAAAAGGACGCGGGGGTAACTCATTTATTTGAGCACCGGCGGCGAGTGCGCCGATTCCCCGCCCCTCGGATCCGGCCTAATTAAAACATTTCATTTGACGCCGTCGGTGTTTCCAGACTTTCTCACGGCCAGCTGTTCACACGTTCTCGGACCCGAGACGCCGGCCGACGGGTCCGGGCTCGAAAAACGCACTCGAGACCGTCCCGAGCGTATTTTCACGATAAGCTCGGCCGGTGGCTCTTCTGGAGCTTCCTGGAAATATCGTTGATTAAGCTGCTACTCGGCTCCCTCTCTCTAATTTCTGGGTGTGCTCGGAGGATTTGTAAACGTCCGAAAGCCAGAAGGTGCTATCCCGAGGATTTTTCGGTGTTGTTCTCGTCGGGATGGGAGAAACGTTATTTTAAATTGCGGGAACTCCGGTCGGTCTATAATTAGGCTGCGGATTTTTATATTGGAGTTGTCGTTGTCTGTGCGAATCGCAAGGAGCGGCTAATGAGCAGCAACTTCTTTATCTCTTACACAATTTTAATAGCGTATAAGTAATTTCACGAAATTAATTTAATTCGTGAAATTAATTTTATTTAGGAATTGATGTATTTGGTTTAATAAAAGTCGAATTTGACGTTTTGATAAAGACGACTACGACCTGTAAAAGACGCGCATTATTTTTAAAAAGATTGAACATCACTTAAAACAAAATTGAACAGATTTTTGAAAGAAAAATGAATTTAATAGAAATTGAATAAATTAAACAAAACTTGCGTATAATTTAAGAAGAAATCGAATATGATTTAATAGAAATTGCATAGATTAAAATAAATGTATATGATTTAAAGAGAAAATGAATACGACTAAAAAAAATTGAATTTGTACTGCAAAATTTCTCGCAATAAAGAGTTAAACTACTCGGAACTCTTGGCCGCAACGAAGTTAATAGAATCACGGTACCCGTGCACGTGCCTGCGGAATTCGATCGCGGTCGAAACATTTCCATCGCGATCATTAATTTGCGCGCGTGTCATGGTATTTACGGGGCCGGTCGGTCGCGCCCCGCAGTCCTCCTTTTGGGTCGACCCCCGCGTCAATTAGTCTCTCAACGTAGCGGAGCTTCCTCGAGGATTCTTTTTCTCGTCTTCCTTTTTAGACCGCTTTCTTCCCGACTCTAACCGGCGCGTTGCGGCTGCGACGCGTCGCGGCCAGTGTTTTATTTCCAGCGAGCCTTTATCTCCTCCGGCGGCATAGTGTTGCCGGCTCGCCGTGACACGAGGGGCCCCTCTCCCTCGTTTTTCCAGTCACCGAGCAGCGAAGAGAGGCTACCGATCCCTGGCTCCTCCGAGCGAGATCGGCGATTGTGTCGCTCGGGACCTGGCGGTCCTCGAAGGTCAAGGAGCCATAACCTCGCCCACTCGTTCGGCTCTTCCCCGGTCGTCCATAAAGACGTTATTACCATTATATTATCATTCTTATTATCGTTATTATCATCGATCTTATTCTCTCGCCGGGAAACGCTGCGAGAGCCGCTCACGAGCTCGCCAGTACGGAGGGAGAAATCGTGCTTCCGAGACGACTGCCTCGAATCCTACGCCGGAGCCGTTTCATTTGTGATGTTATCGGATAATCGTCCAGTTTGACTACATTTTCTTCATAGTATCTATCGCGGCGCGAGTCGTAACGGGACGTGATCTAATTATCGAGCCGGCCGGCCGAGCCTACGCTCTGCCATAATTCCTGCAAAGCGTAGATTACGCTTAATCCTCGAGCGGTTCCTCCAGGTTAACGTCTGCGTCGATAAAGCGATTTTGTTCCGACAATAGCGAAATTTACAGCTCGGGTTTGCCGAACGCGGAAGTCGGCTTTTAGAAGAATGCTGTGTCGGAATTGGACCGCGGATTTTCGCGCGGAGATCGCGTGGATTGATCGCAGGAAATAAAAACTGAATGGCAAGTTGTTTTACAGATTGCACAAAGACGTCTATAAGACTTCTTAAAGACGTCCATTTTATGGCGCGAGACATCAGGGTTCTTCCTTTAAGAATTTCGACGGATTGAAAATGTTACAATGGCGTTCCATCAATTTTCCAATCTCTCCATCATTTTCTGATATTACTTGTTTCTTTTAAATTCCAATTACTCGAGTTATTCGCAAATGCGCAAGACCCGTGGTATTGTAATTACTCAGTTGTTCAGTTATTACACAGACTGTACACCGGGAGGAACGTTTCGCTGCATCGTCCGGCTGTTGTTCGCGGATCCAGCGATTCTGGGGCGCGCCGATCGGCGGGAACGATTCCGGCGCGTAATTTACGAGCTCGGCCGGCACGAACGACCTTCCTCGCATCGCGTCACGACTTTCCATCGAAATTCCCGGCGCGGGTTTCGGCGATCGTGCCGAGCGGCAATTAGACAGATCGGAATCTCGTTTTCGCGGCAACGGATCGTTAAGGATGCGCGCGGCCGGCGAGGATGATGCCGTGCCGGGCTGCCGCCCCGAGGGATAGGTGGCCGGAACACCCGGTTTAACGACGATTTTGATGAATTTAGTCGGATTTAATTAGGAGGCGCGTATTTTCGTGGCCCGTTACTTAAAACCGGCCCGCGCGCCGCCTCTCGGTCCTCCTCGGTCCTCGCCGCGTCTCCTCGCGTCTCCTCGCGTCTCCACGCTGATTGCGAGCGTCGCCCGGCGTCGGTGGACCTCAAGAATCGAGTTTTGCATGCCCCCGAGGACAAAGCCATAAAATACCGAGCGTAACAGCTTTCAATTACAGGTCCCCGTGCGCGTACGAGCCGCGCGTTATGCCCGGACACGCCGGCCGGGCCCTTCCCGCGATGCCCGTTCTCCCGACGAGCTGGAAAAAACCGGCCGACGGTCCGACGACGACAAACGAACGCCTGCCGACGACGAATCGGTGTTCGGGACGTTCCGACATCGGCCTCGTATCGCCACTGTCGCCTTCCCCCTAGTAACCCTACGACCTTAAAAACCCTGACCTGGGTAAAAGCATTTGAAAAAACCTGGAATATACTTAATGAAATTCTCTTGTTTTTATGAAATAATATTTCAAGACTTATTTTCGACGTCGGAGTGAGAGAATTATTTAATTAATTATTTAGTTACTTGTGATATTTCTATTAATTTCTATTAATTCTTACTAAAAATTCTATTTAACACACGATTAATAAATATATTGCGATTTAAAAATAATTGTTAAATATCTATAAAATGGCAAAAGTATCTAAACTAGTGTTAAATACAGATTAAATATAGAAATAAGTGGCTACCTCGGACGATGCATATGCAACAAAGTCAAGACAAATGGTACTCGCTAATCTTTGTATTTCTTAGTTGAAATATTTTTACCCAGGCCCGGCCCCGACTCCCTCGACGCCCCTTTCGGTCCCTTCGGGCGACGGTTGGTCCCTTTCGCATGTGACCAACACCACCGATTAATGACGAATCCCCGGTGTAATTGAAGATCGCTCGATCACGATCGAAACCCCACATTATGACACGCGAACATCGTCGATGGAGAGATACTACGTACGTGCCCCGCATACTTATCAATGTGGACGCAGCTTTCTTGGTAATTTGTACGGGGAACGTCGTTCCAGAGCGGCCCGCGTGTAACACCTTGCTGCAATCTTTCCGACGATCGTGTCAAGTTGCGTCATATTTTTTTATTAGACGCCTGGGACGCTCGGAATTATTCTGGGAACTCGTAAGTGGACTGCGGATTTTATGCGTTTACGGCAAAAATGATTAGCTACGATTTAAATCGGTAACAAAATTTTAATAATTTCGAGACACAATATTTTTAACTTGTTATAATTACTAAGGAAAGCTAGGAATTTTTAAGCAATTTTCGCTTTTCGCTTTTATTTTCATTTTTTATATTTATATTCTCCAAGCTGTTAGAAGGAGATATGTATTCTTCTTTAATTCTAATTTCTTGTAATATATTTTGCAGAAAAATGCAGAATCCTAGTTTTTAGGAAAATAATAACGCGATCAGTATGGTAGATTATTATTATCGATTCTTGTGCAAACGTTGCACTCGTCCGGACTTAACCCAGCGCCGGCGGTAGGAAAGGTAGGAAGTACGTTGTCATAAATGTGAACGCGTTGAAACGCATTTCGTAGTATGAATTAGGAGGCAGCGACACGGGACTAGTATAGCGAGCCTCGTAAAGGCAACATGTCATTAAATTGCAATCCGACTCGACATTCTTTGCGCGGCGAGCGTCCCGGCGCGGGGCGACCGAAAGCCCTCCACCGCAAGAATGTTCATCATGTGTAAATCCTTCCCGGACAAACTCTCGACGCTACACATTTCAAATGGCAATAACTATAACAAGGGAAGCCGAGTGCGAGCGGGCCGGTGCTCGCCGCCGTGATTACCGCGTGATGAATTGTCGCCTACGGCGATCGGACGTTTTTCTAAGAATAGACGAAGATATTACAACTTACAACGTGTAGCCGTTGGTCGAGCATGATTGGCGTCACCAAGGTTGTCGTAAAGACGCTGGGCGGGAAACGCGCTCCGGAGAGGGATGGAAAAGAGTGTGAGTGACGGGTCGTATGGTAATTGGCGATTCATCATGCCGCGACAAGCCTACGAAGTCCTGCTCACCGTGTTAGCCACTCGTGGAGACACGGCCGCGTCGAGAGAAACGGAGAGAACGAGAGAGAAAGAGAGAGAGAGAGAGGAGAGAGATCCTTCTCGGACCACTTTGCCGACGAAAACGTTTTGATGAAGATAAAACGGCGAAAACGACGAAAAAGTCGGTTTTTCGTCGGTGTTCACCTCGGGACATGACTGGCCGTTTTTCTTTTTCTTCCGCAACATCGTAATTATTTCGTAATTACACGTTCATTATGCAAAAGGGGAAGGGATCGGGCCTGGAACTGTCGAATTATGCGTGAAAAGACTCGCACGGACGATTCCGAGACGCGGGAGGGTTCGAATAATAATCGTTCGAAATTTATTCAAGCTGAAATTTATTCATTGCTGCGACGCGATTCCTCCGGTCCCTATTGTGCTCGTCGGTGTGACCATGTTTCCGTCGATTTTCGTCCCGACCACGGATAAATTGCAACGCATCCGGCGAATCACCGGTTAAGCGACGGGCGCGAAGAATTTTAATTTAACTCGTGCAATTTTTAGTTTCCTATAAATTTCATTCGATTTGACTTCGATTGAAGTTTCCTTTAATTATTGCTCTTGGTTCTTACGAATAGCATTAATAGTTGATAATAATGTACTCGTATAAATTATCGCATTCTATTGAATCTAATTTATTCTATTTCATTCTATTCTACTTTAGTTTATTTAATTGTATTTTATTCTATTCTACTTTAGTTTATTTAATTGTATTTTATTCTATTCTATTTTAGTTTATTTAATTGTATTTTAGTCTCTCGTTTTATTTTATCTATCTTATTTTATTATATGGGAGGTATGACGGACCACTTGTGATCATGGAATTTTCGATGCAATGACTATGAACAAATATAACAGCGTTAATAAATTCCTCCGTTCGGCGAGCTTTTCCAGGGAAGAGGCGGTCCCGCATATTTCCCATAGATTATTTTACAAATCGTAGAACGCGTGTCACTACGTCGTCTCTCGAGGCGAAGAATCGATCGATCATGGAAGCTCACGAATGCTCTTCCTCCTGACAGTTCTTCCTCGACTTTCTACGTGTTTGCATTTGACACGTGTCCTTCCTTTTCCCCCGTAAGAAACCAAACAGTGGGTGGAATGTCATAGACACGGCCTCTTCCTCTCCGGAGAGGATACCGGAGACAGTGCGTGAGAAGGAGAAAGAGAGAGGGGGAAATAAAAGAGAGAGAGAGACAATGTGATAGAAAGAGTTGAAAAGGAGAGAAATATATAGAGAAAGAGAGACAAAGTGATAGAAAGAGTTGAAAAGGAGAGAAATATATATATAGAGAGAAAGAGAGACAAAATAACAGAGAGAGTGAGAAAGAGAGAGGGGGAAATAAAAGAGAGATAAATATATATATGGAGCGAGAGAGAGAGAGACAATGTGATAGAAAGAGTTGAAAAGGAGAGAAATATATATAGAGAGAAAGAGAGACAAAATGACAGAGAGAGAGAAAGAGAGAGGGGGGAGGGAGAAATATATATACAGAGAACCAAGAGAGACAGCAAGCGAAAAGTCGACAAAGACGGAGAAGGGGAAAAAAGAAAAAAAACGGGAGAGAGAGAGAGGAAAAGAAGGATAGAGTCAGAAAGAGAGCGATGGAGGGAGAGAAAGAGAGAGAGAACCTTCGAGTGGGTGGAATGCCAGTGGATGCACCCGGCCCCTTCTTTCGGCGGCGTCGACGGCCGGTAGAACCAGTTTTTTGTTTTCTCGAGAAAATTAAAATTCCTCTCGCCGGAGTATAAAAAAAGGCGGTAGTTTTCATCTGGCACAATCAAGATGTGATGTTTCCACGGCCTTTCTCTTTGTCGTCGTCCGCGGGAGGGGGAGGCGAAAGAGCGAATCTCGAGGCCCGAAAGGTCCGTTTCGCATCGCCGGGATCCTTTATGCTTTATATTATATCATACAATAGACAGTGGCGTAGTTCCGATCCCATCTACCATGCAGCTTCTACGCTTCATTTTTTAATCCTTTGAAGATTATACGAGGCATTTTAATACGGCCGAGTATACCTCCCGGGGTGGCGAGCTTCGAGTATCAAAATAGTAGTAAAAGCTTGGAACAAACGTTCGGATTGTCGGACAATTACTCGGACAATTACTTTGCAGGCCATGATCCAAACGCCGATCGTTTATTTTTTGACGTATACAAATAAGTTTATTTTTTAAGTATACAAATATATTGTAAAATATGCAATATAACAAAATGGCATACATAAATAAAATATAACAAAATATACTATACGATATAAAAATACATAGCAACTGTAAATAAAACAATGCTAATGCTAGAGCTCGTTACACAACGATTTCTCGGATCGCCTTTTCCTCTCGCGCATTGCGAAACTCCACCAGCAGACGATGCTCTCTGAAAGCCGCCGAGACAATGGTGTCGGACGACCGGCGACGTTCCGCCGATTCTTCGAACCTCTCGCTCGCGGCCCCTAAATTTCTCGATGAGATGACGGTCCGCGGTTTCGAGGCCCGTTGAAATCTGATGCACCGTTGAAATACAGATATTGCCGAGGAAACCCGAGTCCTTTGACGACGTTTAGTTATCTGCCGGGGGATCGTCGGCTCTCCGAACGGGGCAGGGGAGCAAAAGATTCTACTTACGCCACTGACGGATCGTTTCCATATAAGGTGACGGAACCGCCCGGCGCACGTTACAGATTCAAATTAAAAGCTTGGCTTCTTAAAGGTAACCGGAGAGGAGGCCGCGCTGGATTTGGTGCCGCGAGTGTGTAGCCGGCGACTCGTGCGCGCCCCTCGAATCCCGAATGAGATATAAAACGTACACCTAATCGGATTCACAACTCGAAGGGGATCAGTCGTGCCGACCGCGCGAGACGATTAAGTGGCCGGCTGATAAGCCGACTTCACCAATCAGCCGCGGCCGTATCTTCAGATAAGCTAATCGGCGGCCCTTTTACACCGGCTAAACGCTTCTTCTGTCGAAGGCATCGTCCTACCGATACCGGTCGCAACTTATACGGACGCGCCCCCTGTAACCGGACCTCGGCAAATTTCGAAGAGGAATGAGTCTAGTTGCTTCCAATTATTTGGAGATAAAAATAATGTCGATGCTTTGACGTAGACAATTTTAAATATTGAATTATTTCGCTGCTCTTTTTATGTCGATAATAAGGTTGTCAAATAGGCAACCTTATTAACCCTTTGCACTCTAGTGGTGACCCTGGGGCACCATTAAAATTGTTCTATCACAAAATAATGTTTGTACTAATAAAAATTTAGATTTAAAGAGTTGTTACAAGCAAAACTGTTAGTATGAGTTAGAAAAATCAATTTCATATGCATAAAATACATTTTGCCACATAAAATGGGAATAAAGTCAGAAAAGTTATTTTAAATTTACAGATCAAATGGTTTCGAGGGCAAAGGGTTAATAGAATTTTCAATTATTTTTCAGAACATGAAATAAAATAAAATAGCAAATTATTGGAAATAATATCTCGAATAACGTCGTTCCAAAAGTGATTACAGTCACGGAGATAATTAGGAAATAAAATAACATATTTCCGGAAATAATATTCCAAATGTGCCCAGGTCTGTTGACATACGAATAAGCGAGCTCTTCAATGGTCTCCCGCATGCCCGCCGGTCTCTTCCTTAGACCCAGAACATTCTCACCTTGCCTCTAATACGAAACAGCACCACGACACCGTGGGAGCAGGTCTGTTCCTACGATGAACCACTTCGAATTCGATGCTCTCACGTTCGACGATGTTTCTAACGAAGAGTGCAGCACTGGAACTTTCCTGTGAAATAAAACAGATGTTATTTGAGATTTGGCTGGAGCTCTGTTGCCACAACACAGCGATGAAGCATATCAAAGTGAGGATTGAGCTTCATCAAATAATCCTTAGCACTTGGAAGATTTTTTAAATATAAGTAGCTGCTAGGAACTAGGAGAAAATTTGAAATTGAATTGAAATTGTGATTCTATTATATAAAGTTAAATTTAAATAAAAACACTGTGTAATTTTAGAGGAATTATTAAATAAAAGAAGAAGATAATAACTTAGCGTCGTCGTCTGGGTAAAGTTGCAGTACAAAGGGTTGATATTTATAAATATTTTTTAATTTTCAGTAAAATAGCCTCGCACAGGGACCACCAGAGATAATTAGAAGTACTTAGGAACCCTTTACCATCCAGTGATCGTGGTATTCGTCATTGGAACGCGTCGGTAGGGCGAAAACTCCTGCACAATTTATGAAATATAAATCCAGGCGGAACCAACCCCCAAAACAAATTCGACCACACCCCACCACGCCTTCTCGCGTGATGCTTTTTCGTTCGCGTCGGCTTTCTTCTCCTTTCTCAGACTTTTATCCCTCCCTCCGACTCGCGTGTTTATTTTTCTCCGGCCACGCGTGTTCGTTCTTTTTCTGCGACCCGTTTGTTTCCTTTTCTCGCGATCGTCTCGCGATTGTCTACGCGTCCGCGTCGTCCCTGGCAGAATAACAGAGGAGTCTTTGCCTCGTCGCGGGGCCTCTTTCTCTCGACTTTTCTTCTTTTATTCCCCCGTCTTTCTCCGTTTGCCCGTCCTCGAGTTCGCGCGGCTACGCAACGGGGCCATTAAAAATGCCGGGGCCGACCTGCTCGGAGACGCGACGATGAAAAGAAAACTGAGAGATCAACGACGCGACGGACTGCTGCGAATGTGTAGCGCGTAACCGAGTCATTTGTTTGGCGAACCGGGTCTCGGGCCTCGGGTCTCGACCGGGCTCCCAAGGTCTCGCTTTGGCTTTAACCCGGCCCGCGCGTGCATCGGAGCGTGCCCTTTCCGTTCATCCGTCCCGCTAATTGCCTCCTGTCTTACATATCGCTGCTTCTCATTTTTTAACCTCGCCCGGACAACCTGCACCCTCCTCTGGACACCCCCATCGACGATATGGAAAATTGTATTTTTATCGGTCAAGGTCGTTGACGCTGACCGTGCGGTCATACGACCGGTTCCATGATTTTTATTCTACTATTATCGCGTTTAAACTTTCGATAAATTAGATACAATTGGTACAATTTGATCTTGTAATTTTTATCAGGCTACACTTGCGAGTCAGATTATTTACGTATTAAATGATCCAATGAAATTTTTATTTTATAATTCCTTTTTATATATTAGCTAATTATATTAGCTGAATATTAGCGAATAAAATTCATGCTGCATTTAAAAATTGAGTAACGTCTTATAAATAATTATTGAAAAATAGTCTACGATGGGATCAATATCGATCACAAAATCTGTAGAACCCAGCACGAAAGTACCATCTTCGATCCACCGAAGATCCAAGTTCATTGAAAGCTCGGCGACCATTGTAGCGATGATTTATAATGTCTCGCGTGATGTTGGCAGCCGTGGAGGCTCGCTCGCTCGCATAATTGCAAGTCGGTTGGTCCCATTTGTCCACCGGTGTTCACGGAGTTCCATGTTCCCACAATCGTCGTGCCCGGCCGGCGTCGGAATTGCGAATTAATAACAGCCGTTTTCGAATTCGTAATTATTTTCTGCGGCCGGCAAGAATGGCGCTTGGGTGGCGGCGCGTTCCTTGTAGGAGCGGTCATTAATTATTATACCGGACAGCAGAAGGGAGGTGCAGGAAGAGTAGGCGAGTGGGTGGAGGAAGACGAGGCGGCCGAATAGAAACGAAAAATAATCGTGGGGACGGTAACGGACGACCGTAAAAACATCCTGGGACAGATCTCGAATTGGCCGGGGCTCTCTGTCGAAGATCGCCGTCACATGGGCCGTTTTCATCCCGCGATTCGTGCCGTTAAAAAATAATTAAGGGTCGGCGCGTCCACCACCGTCTCCTTACTTCTTCCCCGTACCCTGTTGCATCCCTTAACGCGAATTTCCGACCGTCATCTTGCGGCGGACGCGCAGAATAATGGGGTAAAAGATGTAAAAATTTAATAGTGTTTTTCAGAAAATAATTGATGAAATATATTGACGAGTAATATAGTAATTAAATATATATATATTCTTCAATATATCAACAATTATGTACGGAATTAAAGGAAATAGGGGACATTAGTTGTAAAAAAGGATGAAAAGGTCGACGCGTTTCGAGGCTGATGTTTTGACAGATATAATTATACGGTCCAACGGGCGACCATAATCAAATTCAATTCGTCTCTATCGCCGGATCTAGCCAGGCGGGGTACGCTTTTCCTGCTCGGATCGCAGGCGATCGACTGGCCCGACACGGGGCACCGAATTCTTCGGGGAACCACGTGGGCGGGTCATCTTCGGGACCCAAGAATGTCACCCGTCATTACAGGAATTTACCCGAAATTTCGTGTCCGCTGTTACCTCACGTGTTCCTCGGAAATGTTATGATAGTTGGCGCACGGTCCGCGTCACGGTGGTCCAGCAGAGCGCTCCAGGTGTGTCCTTTTCTCGCGTATCTTGTTACCCGCACCGGCGACAACGTGTCAAATATAATTGATAAGCACCACGCTTCGCCATCTTGGCGGCCGTGTACTCCGCGAGGATGTTCGCAAATTAATAACGAGAATTTTATAATAATAATTCGACGCTTAAAATAACTTGGCCAGTTTCGGTGGCCTCGGTGCCACTTGCCGATGCTTCGAAACAATTGTTTATTACTTTCCAAGCCTCCCTCTATAATTTATGCAACTCTGAAGTCGCGGACAGACGTGTCAGATTTTTCAGAGTAATTTGGAAAGTATGTTGTAAATAATTCTTTATAAAAATTTTGAATCGGTCGTCGCATAGATTATGTACACCTGTATAGGATCATACTTGGATCATAGAGAAGTCTATTTTATATTTCTGCGGGGTGCTTGATATCATTTTGCTCAGAAAAATTAAGCCATTTATCCCGGCACGGTCAGGAACCGGCAGTACTCCTCCGACGAACCATTTTTCACGTCTCCGGTGGAAATTTGTGCTCCAAGATGAATATTACTCTAGCCAACAGCGTGTTCTTTTCAGGGTTCTTGACGTTAATACCTCGAGGCGCGTGCTAGACTGATTATTCTCTTGATATTTACCCTCTTGCGCGTGGGTCGCGAGCTTGATTCATTCTGTAACGCTGCAGCTTATTTTCAAGATATTTCGAAAATGTTGCAGAAAATTACGCTTACCGGAAAGCCTCGTGTGACAAGTACCGAGGATCCATTTTTAAAAATCAGTATTATTCGGACGAGCTATAAGACATCGTCGCAGGTCTTTAATCCTGATTTTTAACTGAATTGTTAAATTAATATTTGCCGAAATTAATAACAAACGTGTCAAACAAATAACTCATAAATTCATCTTCACGATCTGAACGATCGCAGATTCAAAAACTGAACCTACTGTTAACTGCTACCGTTAATAAAGATCAGCTTTGGCACTAAGTAGCGATTCTATCATTCCACCGATCGCACTGCCAGCTCGAATATGCAGCCGTAAGCGAAATCGCAGACATCGAATTGCCGTGTTTCACATCGCGCAAACGAACGTTCCGAAAATGCGGTATGGTAACGCTCACCGTTCCGTCCATTGAAACGATATAATCCCCGGTGTCATCGAGTCCGTCCGGCAAGGGTCGATGGGACCAGCTCGATAATATGACCGTCGATCTAGCTGTCGGTCCTCTGGAAACGCGTCGCGACGCGCGTATGCGAGCCGAGCGTTTACGCGGAGTGTTGGCAGGACCGGCGAGAAGTGGAACGCGGGTATCTCGATTCCCGGTGGAACTGACGGATCGACAGGTGAATATACAGATTACAAATAGTCCGGTACGAAATTATCGATGAATCTGACATTCACGGTGGCCGTCGGTATCGCCGAAAACCATCGACAACGGGGACCCACCTCCCTTTCATGAAGAGATCAGACGGGGAACCAGTTGGCCGAAGTGAATCACGAGCAGCGAGCATTTCTTCCCACCGCTTTTTCGCCTCCTTTTTTCCCCCACCGCCTTTCTCCACCCTCTCTTTCTCCTTCCCCTTCTCGCTTCCTTTCTCTCTCTCTCTCTCTCGAACCTTCGACGGCCGTCCGCCGATACGTCCGTCCGATTCGTCCACAACGAGCGGCCGCTCGATTACCTTGATTAACGACGATAACGCTCTGAAATACTCAACCCTTTCGACAGAGAAGGGGGGAAATGCGGCAGCGGTTACTGGAAGAGATAGAGACCGCTGAAAGGATTACAGGAGGTTTAAGTTTGTAATATTCTGATATGAAAATTACTGAAAAATGTTATTTAAGAATGTTTTGGAAATTAGTGTTCGGATAAATAAAAATAAAATAAAATATAGTATAAATAAAATTAAATTTCTGTAAATGTCGCTCTGACCCTTCACGCTCGAATGGGGTGACTCTAAGGTGGCGTTGAACATTTTAACATCGCTTCTAAGACGAATTTTTATCTTTTTAAAATTGACATTTAGTAAATGATTAAAACTTTAAATAAACGTATAAGCAAACAGGGTTACATCGTACATATAAAGTGAAAGTAATCTTAGAAAATATAAATGGTACCTTAGCTCAGAGAAAATGTCTTATTCTTAGAATTAAAATAGCTTCGAAGGGTTAACAATTAGAATAATCCCTTTAAATGTATTTAATACTCTTATTTATAGTATCAACTCGTTCCTCTCATAGACGCATGGAATCCGCAGTCTACTATTAACATTAGGGGTATGCTGAAATCGACCAGAGAGGAGGACCGCGACGAAATTGCGTGAGAGAAAAGGCTGGGGGGAGGAGAGGGAGAGAGAGAGAGAGAAGGAAGGATCGTTGCGGCGAAGAATTTATCACGGGCCAGGGACCGGCACAAAAACCGCGAAGAAATATTTTAACAAGGGACACTGGTTCCGAGCCGGAGGACCGCTTTTAGGCGTTATCGTCCTAATAGGACACGCGAGGCGCTCGTTTAACGCTCGAGGACCGGGCTGCCGGAGATAAATCGCCGGATAGAGGATCGGCGTAGCGAGCACTAATTTTTGAATAATTATCGAGCGCGTCGGAGTCCCGTGGAGGGGGCCAGCGACTATTAAAGTTCAATGGAACGATTTCGGGTGTTCGCCCGGCCTCTGGTCTCTTTCACGGATCGCTTTTTCGTCTGTTTGTGGCCGGTCGATAATGACGCGCGCTTTTCGACGACTCATTTCTGCCGGCGGAATAGGGGAATGCTCGGAGGACCATTTTTATTTTGCATACCGAGAGATCTGCCGCGGCCCACCAATTACGGGCCTCGACCTGGAAATTGAAAAAGAAGCAAGCCGACGGACGGGTGTTAGTACATTTTAATTTGAGAGCAGCGAATTGAGACGGTACGCTCGCTTAAGTCAGCATGTGCCAATGCCATTTATATGCTATAGTTATACCGCGGATTTCAGACATTTCTGAGAAAAAAGAAGGATTTTATTCCATCGCTGTCAACTCATCAAAATTATTGATAAAAAAAGGTAATAAATGTCTATGTGGTTCCTACCTTATATTTTCCATAAAAATCCGCAGTCGAACTATATTTAGCAGATTCTATGCGCAACAGGTGTCGACAGCTTTTCAAAAACTAACTTTGTTATGCATATGAAAGGTGCAAGTAGCTTTTCGAAGCGTCGTTGACATTAATTTTGTATTTAATTTAAACGTTCTATATATGCATTTAGTTCTAGGTATAGAGGATTAAATTAATACGAGAAACGATTAATTATTGCTATCGGCTGAAAGTATGTAGTCGAACGAGGAATGATACTCCATAACCGGGCCTTTTACTCTACGCCTATCGAGCGACGGAGTTCCTCGAGAGAGCGACTCGCGCGCGAAACTCCAAAATGAACGCAGGCGTTTGCACGTGGAACGGGACAATCTGCCCCGTATGCAAATGCAATTTCGTTGCTCGCGAGTCCGTTACGATTGGCAATATTTCGGGCGAAAGAAATGAGAGGCAATCTATATGTAAGTAAGGCCCGGGGTACCATAAGCGGGGCACAAAGTATCCTTAGGGGCCCGTTCGTTCTCCACCCGGCACGCCGCGACGGGGAGACGTGAACTGGCGATGGCGAGAGAGAGCAAGAGAGAGAGAGAGAGAGAGAGAAAGAGAGAGAGAGAGAGAGAGCCAGTCGGCCACTGGCGGCCACGCCGACGGATAAGATCTGAGGGATCGGTAGCCGCAGAAGCAGAGGTATAGATCATACTAATGGCACTCTCGGCCGGCGCATGCTCTATGTACCCGGCAACTGTCGATCGTTATCGATGGATCGTTTGTACTTACGCGTACGCGTCGGATAGATCCTTTCTGTTCTGACATTCGCTGCCAGAGGATCCGGCCCGCTCGGATCCGTGATCCTCGATCACCTACGATACCGCCGTGAACCCTATGCTTCCACGATCTAATCTCTCCGCAGTGTTCTCTGACAGAGACGGTAATAGGATTAGACGATATCCGAGTTTTCTGCAAAGCGGCTCGATTTACAGTTAACTCGACTGCGTGCCCGACGTGTATACCGTGTATATATATATCACCGAACGAATTCAGCGCGGCTGTGCATTGAGTGAGTTGTTGCACTAATGCAAAATGAAAGCGGGGCTTAGGGTGACCTGTCCGGCGAATGCCCACTCGAGCACCGTGTTCGAATTGTTGGAACTCGATTCGGAGTAATGTTAATTATTTTGTTGCATTTGCGCTGGATTTATAAACTTGAGACTGTGAAGATAGTATGCGAATAATAATTAAACAGTTTAATAATAAAATAATTAAACTGTGGATTTTTATGGATCAAGAAAGTGATCTTTATTTGATTGCAAGAAGCGGGAACTCCGTGGATATTTATTTATTTATTTATTTATTGTTTTTGCCTTGAACTATATCAGCAGCAGACTACAATTTTATATGTTATATACAATAATTATTAATAATTATATTTTTATAATTCTGGAAGAACTTGTGACACGATATTAATCCAAGTATCTTATCGGATTATGAATAGATTGCGATCGCTTTTGAATAATTTTCTACAGATTTGCAACTTCAGATTTTTATTTAAAATTGTACGTGCCGATGTTCGTTTTGCCCAAGGGGATGTCCGTGTTCCTTAATGAGAAACACGTTCTTTTAGGCAGCATTTAAAGAACTTCTGTGAAGTAATGGTCATCCATTCATTTCACTTCGTTTAGGGATTGAAGCTGCTTACCCGTGATGGTTTTATGCTTCTCCGAATGGGTGGTAATCACTGGGTGGTAGATCAGGTAACTAAAACGAATGTGGTAGTAATTTATACTTCAGATCTGCCAGAATTAATGATTCATAAAAAGAGAATGATCGTTCCTTGTGTATTAAGAGAGGCCTCGTGTACAAACCCTTTTCGAAATTGGTACCAACTCGAAACATCTCGTCTCTCTCGACGAAATTATCAAACCTTCCTCGCGAAAGAGCAATAGTTTGCAACGTTTTACCAGCTCTTTTTTTATTTAATAAATTCTAACCATTTCGATTACGTTTGTTGAAGCCTTTCCCATTATTATTAATGGCGTACAGCTATCTGTCCAGGAACGACGAAAAATTGTTTTCGACAGATGACGAAATAGCGGGCTGTTCAAAAGACTTTTATGCAAAATTAAAATTTGTCATTTGAATTACCAGGAACAGTAACATTAAATAAAAATCTATTTCTTCTTTTATTAATTTCAGTAAATCGAACGGAACTGTTTTTACTTTAGAAGAAAGCAACTTTGTCTTTACATTCCCCCTCTTACAAGCTGTCCCACTAGTAAGAGGGGGAATGTAACACAAAGCTGCCTTCCTTCCACGCGATATTAATAACAATGTCTATAATTTTTTAACCCGTTTACCCTGTGATATCTCATCCAGTCATCTCGGTCACAAATGCGTAAAATCCGCAGTTTAATAATAACGCACAACAGTTCTTACGTTGAACTCTGTTTAATTTTTATTTATCACCCCCTCGGTCCTGACCCAATTCGATTAACAACAAAGTGACCGATCGCAAAAATGTCTCCCTTCCCTCTCCTCGTGCGACAGACCGTTCGATCTCGGCGAGTTCCGTCCCGGCCCCGAGAAAAGGACAAGCCCCGTCGGGCGCGGTCGCAGGGAACCGGTCATCAGTCAGATCGGGGCGACGAAATTGCCAGTGTTCGCCGGCATTCGATTATGACATTACCGTTCATTTGTTACAACTGTCATTAAGTCCGGACCTCCGACCCGAACGAGGCGTCGAAGGGTCCCGGGATCGATCGTGGGCTTCGATCTCCTCGGAGGATTCGGACACGGTCGGCTGGGAGCGGCTCCGAGGGAGCCGGCCGCCGGAAGGGAGGAAGAGGGGCCGGAGGGTGGGTCGTTCTCGAGGGAGGCCGTAACAAATCTCGAAACAAACAGTCGCCGGTCGATTCGCCATTTAAAATCACAGCGTGAACGACCCGGCGACCCTGCCGGCCGGCCCTTAATTTGGAAATATGTCGGCCGATTAGAGCTCCCAGAGGGGGGTGAGTCTGCACGCCGGACAACGGCGTCGTCGCTCCGCCGTCTCCGGTGCTACACCCCCGTACCGAAACAGTAATTTATACGCCGAGGGATTCCGGCCTTTAAACGTCAGCTTAATAATAGACTAAACGGCTTGTTAACCTTAATTAGCCGTAAATCAGCCGCGACTTCTGGCCCGTACGCGCGGCCGGCCCGCGATTCGGCCGCAGATTAACAGCCGAGAGTGGAATTGCCATCAATAATACATCGCGGGCCGCGAAACAATGCTCGCTCGGATGCAACACGGCTGATTTATGCGTGTTCGCAAGAAACCGGGATTACATGCCCGGTGCCATGCCGCCGCGTTTCGGTCCACCCGGTCGCCTGTCCGCGAAGACGACGCTCTTCTCTCCGTTTACGAATGCATTTCCCTAATATTCATTCTGCATTGTCTACTGGAATTACGTTCGAGAAATCTGGATGATTCCTTCCGCTCAGATGAGAGTTATCTGCGACCCAGTTTGAGTCGCCATTGGTCCCCGGGCATTTCTGAGGTTCCGACCAGAATTACTAGAGTTCGAACGAATGAATTATGAACTAATTAAACTTATTGAAACAGACGTCTCGAAACTCGTGCAGACAATTTTCATTCTGCGTACGAAGACAGGCTTTTAAATTTCGCAATTTCACGATGACTGGTTCTTCCTTAGAACTTGGAAGCTTCAGGCTGTTTAATATTAAATAATTCCTGCACCCCTAAACCACCCCTGATTTCATAGGCATTAGCTATACGGTGTTCTCTGCGCGATCAAAGTGCCAGTTGCGGATGGCAATGAACGATCAATTTCGCGTCGATCGATGGATCTAGCGTCGCGTTCGAGGACGCTGCCGGGGAACGGCAGGGCTCGTCGTCGCCGTAGGAAATTTTTGCTTCGTTTTCTCGCCGATTACGGCGGAATCTGGGACGCAGGAGGTTGGATTGCAGCCATCTTGCCTGACCAGAAGGTGCAAGACAATTATGGGTCGACGGCCGTATTATTCATGTCCTGTCTCAGTGCCGCGGACCTGTACTTAACTTATCTCATCTACATAACCTCTTCTCCGGCACCTCGTTCGAAAATTTCACTCGCGGGGATCGAAAAGAGCGCCGCGCTCCGAGCCCAGCTACGCCGATCGTGCCTTCGCAATCATTATAAGCGCATTCGAAAGCGAAGTCTTTATTCTCCCGCGAATTGCTCGAATGCTCGAAACGGCCGCTCGCTCGATTATGCCGCGAGACGCCAGCCGTCCGCAGCCGCTTTTCACACCATTGTGCAAATACTATAAATTTACTTTTCGCTGGATTAACGTCACGACGACGCGAGCGCAAACAGAAGTTTTCATCGTCGACGGAGAAAGTGGCGTGGCGCGCGGACTCCCCGGTTACTATCGATGATTCATGTATTAGACATAAAGTACGAATGCGCGAATGGGCTCATTTGTCCGGAGAATTTACTGGGCTCAGTCGCCGGACGGTGTGCGCCAGGCTCGCGGTGAACTGCGGATTTTATGATTATTAGCGTATATATGGTGTGCGCGCGAATTATAGAGTACCGAACACGACCTGATAAATGCTTTAATAAAATTATTAAGACCGTTTAATTCGTTCCCCGACGTTACGACGATGTTTGATCCCGTGCTCGTATTTATGCCCCGCGCACCGAGAATTAACGAGACGGAATATCGATGCGTGCCGCTTGTTATTTACGCGCGACGCTTGTCTCTATTTATTTAATATCGTCGAGACGACTCGGAGCGATTCCTTTATCATTTCTTGTTTCGCCGCGCTACATCTTAATTATAGCAATCATTATTACGGGACGAGCCATTCGCTTTTAGTGCGCCTCGTCTACACGGTTCAAAGTGCCAATAACTTTTCTCCACTGTATCCTTTGTATCATTGTCTACGAACTAGTAATTTCTGATATTAATAAGAAGCACTGATTAAATATTAAAAATATTCAAGCTAACTTTCTGTCAGCTCGATTCAATATTAAATAATATATTTGATGTTAAAGTCGTCGGTGACGGCTTGCGTGCTTTCTCTCGAATTTCTGCGGGATTGCGAAACACCCTGCTAAAACGAGAATTTGCATAAAGACCCTGTATACTAATCGCAAAGACGCGCCATCGGCCGCTCTGCCTCGACGATCACTTTCTCGCTTGGGTTTACTTTAACGTCGCTGTCGATGCGTTAAGCGGTACACGTCGGCGAATTATGCGGCGTCGGTACAGCACTATCTCGCGTCCGATTAGAATTACAAAGCTCCCAGGCAGGTTGTGGGTGTTCCAATAAATATAGGCGCGCGATCGTGATGGGTGGCACGTATGGAAAAGGTCAGCGCGTCGCGATCCTCCGTAGCATGAACCGCGTCCGATAAATTACCGAGTCACTGCCGGCCGGCTGCTCCTCTCGTACGTCAGCCGGCAGCGTCTAGTTACCTTATCGCGCCCGGGCGTGCAGCTGCATCCCCACTGCTTCTAGATTGTGGAATTTCTTTCGACGAAAGTATCAATCCTGGCACGACGTTGACGGGTCTGCGGGGTGACACATCAGATACAAGGAATTAAAGAAATTACTTTCAGATAGAAAAATAAATAGTTGTTTATTCCATACAATTTTTAATTACGACAATGTTGGCAGTAATAGGGAAATAGATAAATTAATGGTAGAGAAATAGATGCTATTTTATTTTATACAAAATAGCTATCTGGAAAGTTTGACCGAAAAATGTCTCTTCCATTTCATACTTCTCTTCTGTTCTAATTCTCATAATAGCGCAGTTAAAAATGAAACAACTACCCCACTGCTGAACCAAGAACGGCGACTATAGTTTATCAGGTTTGAATTAATTTTGCGAATTTAATATACATTTGCAACTTGTACAGAACCATTGAAATTATAAGAAAAATCAGTTTCGAATTGAAACTGAAATTCTTGAATTGGATTCCACTGGACGCAGTGGAGACGCGGCGTTAGAGGCGCGAAGAGGATCTCCCTCGGCCTCGCCGGCTCGGATCACGAGGGTAGTAACGTCGCGATAAATTCCATCGTATTCGAAATGGTATCTCGATGCGATCGCTCGGCACGCCGTAAATGCCCGATGGAGGTCCGGCCCGGAGGATGAAGAACCGATGTCGGCGCCAGTCGGCTATTACAACTTCTACGAGGCGTTACGTATCGCCGCGGAACGAACCGGGGTGTTGCCGGTTCGCCAGTTTCGCCCGATGCCGTGCTACGCCATGCCATGCCGGAACGGCCTGCGTGCCACGCCGCCTCCTGATTACGTATCGCGTCGTGCGTTATTACCGTGCCACCGCGTAACCATAAAGCCGGCGCTGCACGCGTAACCGCGACTTTAAATAGGCGGTCGGGCCGGGCCGGGCCGGGACGCGCGCCGCCGGCAAATTATACGAAACGCGGTCCATTACGCTATCCTTCGGCGAATTTGCCGAGCCTGCTCTCTCTCTTTCTCGGTTCCCGATTCTTGTAATCTCCGCGGACATAGTATCGCTCGTTTTAACACGCTCCGGACTATGTACGTACAGCACGAAGCGTACAGGCAAGTTGTAATTGATAGGCAGAGAGCAACAGGGGTGGCCATTAGGAGCGTTTAGCTCCGACGGATAGCGTCGGCTCTCTCCTGTAACAAAATGGGAAATTGCGGGTACGCGGAGGAAAGGTGAACGGTGGATGCTGGACCGGAAGTCGAGCTGGGTTTCGAGCAGTCTTTGGAGGGGCTGAACAAGCTAGCTTCACGGATCGTTGGGTATTAGGATTGTTATTACTATTTATTTTCAAGCTACTAGTCCATTCTAAATTACACAAATGAAATACAAATGAAAGAGCAGCTAGTTACTACTAACTAGAATTCGCATAAAA
>CM052158.1:10591342-10647075 GCA_028455555.1 Augochlorella aurata | reverse complement strand
AAAAATCAAACGCATAAAAATAATTATATACAAATACAAATTATTAATAAAACATTCGAAATATTATTTTGATTATTTAATAGACTCCGATGCGTCTATTTATCTATTTAAAGCATTCTAACACAGTGGGGGTAATTGTAAGCATCGATAAACAAATACTGTAATTATTTGCGAGGCTATATAATTACTAAAAAAATTGAGAAAGATCGTGAAAAAGTATATAAAACTGTGAAGCATATGTCGGAAACAAAATGTCGGCGCGGTAACGTGGCAGTGAACATTATCCAAGGAGCATCTGTCGGTGGTATAAAACGGACCGGCAATAATTTCCGAGATGTCATTGTTAATTACTCCGTTTCAACAGAACCGATTAGTAGCCCGGGGTGTAATAGTAATGCTAACCTCGAGGAAGAAGGAAGATTAGGAGCACGGTCGGAATGAAGACGCGGCTCGGCTCGGCGTGGTGAAAGAGGGATCGGTTGGTTCGCGCGCGCAGAATGCCCGCGAGAAAACAAATTATACCGTTGTGTTAAGCCACTGTCGCGGACTCGTTTTATTGCCTTCAATCCCCATGGATATTTACGACCAGCGTTGCGTTTGTCGCGTGCGCTCCGACGCCCCCGGACGTTTGTTTTTATTGTGAAAGCTTGGGAAACGAATGTACCGAATCAACTTTCACGTGCCATTACCACGCGTACCAGGTTCGCCGCGGCGGGCTCGCGGAAAACACGAATGGCGAAGTCTAATTGGATTCTAATCGGCGGAAAGATCATTTCACGGAATGCATTTATTTCCTTTCTTTTCCCTCTTCGTTCCTATTCGTTTTTCTATTGAGAAAAGCGCTGAGTTATCTCTCTGTTTACACGTTGTATATAACGTAACGCGTCACCGTTCGGATAACTGAAAATAGTCATTCTCTTGACCGCTCGTGAAATTTGCATTAAAAAATCGTAAATTTTAGTCGCGCGATTATAATTTAATTTAACCGTCTGGCATTTCGAAACAGTCCGGGCGATATTGCGTAAATAAATACAGTTAAATACTAAACATTAAAATAATATCTTTTACTAAAAAAAATTGTAACTTGCGCTAAATTTTAGAACAGAATAAAACAACGTCCGCGAGTTTGCAGAAATGGCCGCAGTCCGGCGAGGTCCCGGAAACCGTTTGCGCGACGGAAATTTGCATATTGTAGCGTGTAAAGCTCGGGTACTACGAGTCCGAGGCCTTAGAGAGCCGCGCGATTGTCTCCGGCCGGCGAGAATCTTTTCCATCAAGCTTATGGGTTCCCCGCGAAAGAATCCGGCAACAGGAACGTACGTTAATTATCGACCGGTCTGAGATCCCCAAAGGGTTCGTGTCCATCGAAGTCTGCTGCTCGGCGACTCGGCTTCCGCTAGCAGCCTCGTACCACCGATCACCGTACACGGCTCGTACGGTGTTACAGGGAGTCGTAACTTGTCCGGTGCGGTACGTTAGCCTTCAAATGAATTGCGCGAAGCGGCCTTCAGGATTAGTCCATTTCGATAGCGGACAGCTCGTTACTTCATTGCCTCGCGCCGCTTCACAATTAGCATGGCGCAGAGGATGTCGTGCAATGTCGGCCACTCGTAAGTCTCTGTGGAGTATAGTCTCTGTATTCTATACTCTATATTCTATATTCTATAGTCTGTATTCTATATTCTATATTCTATATTCTATATTCTATATTCTGTAATCTATATTTTATATTCTATATTCTTTAATCTATATTCTATTTTCTATATTCTGTAATCTATATTCTATATTCTATATTCTATATTCTATATTCTGTAATCTATATTCTGTACCCTATACTCTGTTCTTTGTATTCTATACTCTGTACTCTATACTATATATTTTATACTCTATATTCTGTACTCGATACTCTGAATTCTATACTCTGTACTCTATATTCTATACTCTATACTCTATACTCTATACTCTGTACTCTATATTCTATACTCTATACTCTATACTGTATACTCTATACTCTATACTCTACACTCTACACTCTACACTCTATGCTCTATGCTCTATATTTTATATTCTGTAACTCTATACTCTGTAAACCCTACTCTATACTCTGTACTCTACACTGTGGGCTCCGGCTAGCGTCGGCAGCGGCGCCAGGCTCCCCACCAAACCGTGACGTCACCGCGGCTAGGATCACGTGATGAGCTAAGGAGCAGAGAGTGGGAGAAAGCCACCTGCTAGCTTCAGCTATTACCAGCGTCGTGGCTCTATGTATTGTTATGTTCCACTTACAGGAAAAATATATATATGAAAGATAGACTAGTGTACAAATGAAAAGGAACTAAAAATATAATTACGTTAACTAACTATTAAAAATTAATTAAAATTTGCTGGAACTTTTTACATTTAAGAGAGAAACACTATTGGCTCCGACGTCTTGAGATCGATGGATACAACGTTTATTTCGCATTAAAAATAATGATTGCAACGCAACGAGAGGATCGAATTGAAAAATAAGAGATGTGACAAATCACTCTCACGTTTCAGAGCATACGTATCATGAAAGTACAAGGAACATCCTCGAAGTATATTGTACGAAACGATCGTATCAATTTGTTTATTCAGCCAACATGGCAGTCGGCTATCAGTCGAAGCGATAACTAGCTTCGGTCATTATTATACGTCGGTAAATACCGTAGGTCCCCGACTTACACACTCGATTGGCCGAGTCGGAAAAATCCGCTAATATGGCCGCTCGGCTAATTAATTATCCACTTAACTTCATGCTCGGGGCTCTCGTCCGCTCAGGGCTCTCATTGGCAATCTTTGCAGGCACAATGGTTAATAAGCTTTTAAAGCAATCGTTCGAGCATCGTCTTTGTGCATGTAAACCGTCCGGTTGCTCGTTTTCTCCGCCGGCATTCGTTTCTATTCAATCACCGCGCGCAATAAAACCGTTTAAATAAATATAGAAGCTCGTGAAACGTTGACGGGACAAGATCATCGGTCCTGATCGCCTCGGTACACTTCTGTCCAGAAGTATTCCGTACCTTCAGAGATACCTTAAATCGATGCGAGAGATTGTTCAGCTTAATGTTAATTATTAATTTTTCACCGTTGTGAATTATAGCATAATTTAGCTGAAACAAATACGTATGAAACTGTGGGGTTATTAAGCGAACGCCTGCGAACTTGATATATACGAATAAAAAAGGACCACCACTCTTATAATTATAATTGAACCGTGGATTTTATACGCTTATAGCCGAGACGAACATGCGAGATTAAAAACAGTAAAAAGTCCCGGAGAATTTCTACTGCTCCAGAGAGAACGAATCTTCTAGATCACTCTAATTCCTCGCAATCGGCGGAGAACATTTTTATTCTCCGTAAATATCCGCCATCCAATTACAATTACGTAGAACGACTGTCGTCCGTGGAGCCGGGAAACATAATTAAGATATAAAATAATTCTAAATAAACCTTCTTCTCTGTTTTAACGATGACTCGACGTTTCGCAATCTTATTCAGTGTAATTAGTCCAGCGCGACCGCGGTTATTGCCGTCGTTGAGTCCGAATCGGAAATTTCATCCGAGATGATCTAATATGCGGTCGAATTATTCTTCTCTCCCGATTTCTGTAAATTAAACGTGGATTAAAAGAAAACGCGCGTGTGGGAATCTGTCGAACGGAATAATTACGAATATTGCGAATTAGGAAATCGGCGGAGGGACGTCGAGAGGGAGAGATGGGATTCTTTTCGAGGACTGGTGCGTATTCTAATACTTCTGATTAGGGATGTACGCGGCCGTCGTCGGGCGAGTTTCTTTGAATCGAAAGCGCCGGGGCCTCGTCGCGGTCTTATTGTTCGATTAATTATAAACGCGACGGAAACGGTACTCTCCGGTGCGCGGTTCTTAATACGGCGCGGCCGGTTGCTCGGCCCGGCGCATAAAGATAACGCGACACCCGAGTATTTCTTAATTCGTCGGGGGAGTCGTTAACGAACCAACCGGGCCCCGTCTCGAAAATCGCTCTTCAAAATTCCCGGGCTGCGATTATCGTTGCGTTTATCGCGCGCAATCTATTCGCGCTCGCCGACGCCGCTCCGAGCGCCGGGAACCCGCCTCCTATGTCCGAAATTGTTTCACCGTTATTTCAACGGTCATACTTGTACAGTGGTATGTAAAATGAGACGTTGGATTTGCCTAGAAGATTGTAGAAAAATATATACATCGAGAATATATTTTTTAGAATTTAATCTGGAATTTTTATAACCGAATTTTGAAACTTTGATTTCTTAAACTTCGCGTTTTGGAACACCGAGGATTATAATTTATTAATTTATATTTATATATAGTTTTGTTTATATAGAATCCTAAAATAATAGGATTTGAAAAATTACTATTGCGGTTACAGTTGTATTAACGTTGATACCGTCGAATTAACCGGGCCGCTTGAGAACGCGACTTAAGAACAGAAATTTACAATATGAAACCGCAGTATCGTTCCAAAGTTCTACAATAATGGTCCCTAGGAACGGCTCTTATCGGAACGAAGATGTAATTTATGCGAGACGAGGTTTTCAGAATCTCGGAGAGCGTTTATGCAAAGGCCGCGAGAGCGAGCTTGCACGCGGTCCGAAAAGCTGTCGAGGACACGGTCTAATAATTATAGGAACATCGGAAGACCGGCCGATATGTAAATTTATGATAATACATTGCACCGTGGCGTACGCGATAATTAGCGATAATTTATCGGCATTTTTCACTCGTTAAGTCGGCCTCATAATGATCGGTCTGCCATCACCGGATTGTTTTTTGCTTGCCAATAAACCGCGCCTATGTTAATTGTGCTCTGATGCGTTCCGGGTTCGATAACTTAGGCTCGTTTCTCTGTTGGGACCGTTCTTCGAGGTTTAATTGAAACATCAGTTGAAACAACGACTACTTGGCAGTGACATAGTCACGCCGAGATCGCTATGCGTATTAGAATTGATGAAATAATTCTTTATTATTAGAGTAGGGTAATTCTTTATTATTGGAATTAATAGAATAATACTTTACTATTTGAATAAACAGAATAATTCTTCATTATTTGAATAAATAGGTAGAATAATATTTTAGTATTAGAATAAATACAATAATTGTTTATTGTACGAATATTCGAATAAATAGAATAATATTTTACTATTAGAGTAAATACAATAAATCTTTATTGTACGAATATTCGAATAAATAGAACAATTCTTTATTATTCTAATATAACAAAATAATTCTTTATTATTCCAATAAACAGATTGAAGTATTTTGTTCTCTAAAAATTATTCGACTAAAGAATTGTTCGAATAAAACATTCGTCTAGAAATGATTCGTTCAATTAGCGAAGATAAATCTTGATTCGAACCATCTTCGTCCCTTCAACACAAGCGAAAAGATAAACATTTAGTACCGCGAACCAGTTATTACCGAAGTCGCATAAAAATCGACGGGTGTCGCCCAGAAACGATGCCTCGTAAGTACACGCTGTCGACACGGGGAGCAGAGCGAGCACCCGAGGAGGGTGGGTGCTCGCGAGGGCTCGGATCTAGCATCTGTACGTACCACGGTTAAACGACTGTATTATTATCGCGACGGTAATTGCGGACACTGGCAAAACTCGGCGAGAACCTGCCGATGCTCGCATATAATTAAGATCCGAGTTGTCAGCGAGCCACAGCTGTGTTTCCAGTCCCCTTCTGCGTGTACGCGGCCGGCGCAAGGCACACGCGTGCCGGTACGCGCGATCCTTTCACGTTCCACGCGTGCTTGCTCGCTCCTTCCACGATTACGGTTCACCCGACTCGCCGTTCTATTGGTTGCTTAATCAATTCCGAGTCCGGATTCTCCAAGTTCCTACCGACGCGTCGCTGAACTTTACACCGGCCGTTTAAATGGCCGTGAACGCGGGCTAGGCGCGTTCGACCATTTCGTTCGCGCGCCGTTCGTGTATAGACAGTATGCAGAGTCAATTAACGCAGCTTCCATCGTATCCGAGTGATTTGTGAGTCGGCCGAGAGGCTTTTTAGCCGGGAGAAACTTGTGTCCGGTGATGCGGCTCTGCGTGCTAAGGCACGTGTCGTCGGGTCTCATGCTGGAGGAATCTGTGGAAATGGAATTCGTTAATGTATCCTCTTCGAACGGTTTTATTGGTTCCGTAAGAAACAGTGATTCATGCATGGAATCGGTGACACGATTATTTAGAGCTTCAGGTGTTAGATTCAACTTTCTGATGTTCGAAATCGCAACCACGCTATTTTGCCATTAAACTCGTGTAATTGAAATGATTGTCCTATTTCAAGTAATAATGCTTCGTACCTGTTCTATTCATAAATTCCAAGGCATAATTTATTAAGCAGGCATACGACTACTTTCGTATAATAAAAGTAAAAGCTCCTATCTCCTTATTCGATGCAAGTTTATAAATCATTTCGATACAGAGGGAGTACTATTTATAAATAATATTACTATTTAATAATAATAGTATCACATAATACTCGTGCGACACCTAGACTCCGCTCACAAAAGCCAATTACTCGCCCCGCAACGAACCGATCCACAAATGTTCAGTAACCAATTCTGAATCGTTCGAGACGCGAATACGATGAATACGCAATAGATACCAATCGTCCCGAAGAGATACATTGCTGCGAAACCGAAGCCAGACACGAGTCGGGCCCAACAAGTGGCACCGATTCGAGAAACAATCGCCGAGGCTCGCGTATGCGTATGTAGACACAGTGTTCGACGGAAGCAGACGAGTCACTTAGGCGTTCCGGTTGTTCCCGGAGGAGAATCCGGCGTCATCGCATGACTCTGCAGCATGACGAAGGAGGGTGGCGGCGCGGCACGGGCTGACAACCACCTTTAACCTGGCACGGGCGCGAACGTACCTGTTCTCGGAGCTGCCACTACCGATCTGCACCGATTTCGTCCGAACGTCTTCGCTTCTCCTGCCGAGAGCCGGCTCTCCGTTTCCCCACCCGGCCTGCCCCTCGGCCACGCCAACCACGATCTCTACCTACCACGGTGGCGACTACCACGCTTACTTCGACTCACTTAACGCCGCGGTCGCAGCTTCCATTTGTATCTGATCTGTTACAGATACCGAACGCTGCTTACACGCGCCTGAGACACTTAACTCACGGCCCACCTGACGATCTCGTTTCGCTCCGCGCTACGGATACCTGCGATAACGCCTATATCCCGCGCGAGAACATTGTCCCGGATTTCGTGCAGCGGCCTCGATTCCTCTCCGATTTCCATTTCTTGTCGCGCGAGCCTCGCCGAAACGGGTGTTGCTCGGCTTCCCTTGGTTTTATGGCTTTGCAGTCGGAGTCGTTTTTATTGTAATTGTTAGACGACGGATTTTATGCATTTATGAGAGAAATTGGGACAGTAGAAGGATGGTAACTATTTAATGATATCGATGAAATTATTAGAAAATTCCATGCCTTGCAATTGTGATAAGACAATCTTATTTCGCACCGATCGGCAGTATAATAATTACATAGCTCAAGTACATAACCCCTAAATCTCAAATCAAAGTGTATATTTTACTCAAGACTTCCTAAATCGCCTCACGGTTAATTCCTGAGACCAAATATGTACTCCGGGCGGAAGGAATGAAAGAAGCGCCGAAAGGAGCATCTCCGTGGACAACGCGCCTCGTCGGCGGATTCTCGCGAAGGTACAAATTATTTCGGCGGCGTTTCGAGGATCGGTATACCGCGCATGCAAATAAGGCGAACGAGATATCCGAATGCCTTCGAGAGGCCGACATTTCTGTTCGTCGAAGCGGACTATCGTTTCGTGACCGAGAGAGCATGTTTGCCCAGAAGACGCGTTCCTGGTCAAACACTTCAGTAATGGCCGCGCATTAATGCGCGTTATACAGCCAGATGTCCGTGGACGACAGAACGAAGCGTGTACGACGACTGACAATGCGCGACGCACGCTTACATCGTAATCAAGGCCCGAGAGGAATTCCACTTCCATAAATTTCTGTCCACGGTTCGCCGCGTCGCTGTTCGCGTCGACCCGCGAACAATGCCCGCGCCGCTGGGAACAGCCTCGTCGAACAATCGACGCTTCTTTCTCGGCTAAGGACCCCGTGGTTTGCGTGCTTGCTCCGTCGAGAGCCTGATGACTCAATGATGCATGCGATTGATGTTTCAATCGCGGATATATCGTTTCAGGAAATTGAGCAAAATTCGCTCGAGATTTTATCTACGAAGTGGCTCTTCGTGGCTCGTCGATTTATTTCGGCCAGATTTTCCGGATTGTTCAAATAAGTAAATAATAAGAATAAAAAGAATTATCGGAATAAATGAATAGAATAATTTATGACGGATAAATAAATTATTCGAGGAAAATATTCGCCTAAAAGGGAAACAGCATCCAACTCAGGTAAAGGGTTACTATTTCGCATAAAGACCTGCGATGTCAACTTATGCCTTCTCCGGTTCGTTAGAACTGGATTTGAGCTTCGCAATCCAGCTCCGAGATACAGTGTCCTCTTTTTAGCAGCCCGTGCACGACTGACGAAGCGTGAACAGGTTAAAATCGTGCTCGACGACTCGAACGGAAAGAAGAAAGCATCGCCACCGGGATAAAATAAGCAGATCCGACGGACTCGCGGCTAAAGACGGGAAACACAACGGTGTCGTAGCGAACGAATGAAACTGGTTTCCAGACGCGTGTCATAAAAATATATCCACGTCGCGAAGACCGCCTCGGACCGACTCGTGACTAATGGCGGGGACGGGGGTTGCTTTTATCCTTTTACAGCGAAAAGCCGAAGTAAAAAATCTTGTACCCGCCGGGATTAAAGGTTCTTACGTGGCCTAATAGCCCCTAATTGAAAGAGCCTTCTCGGTAGGAAAGGGTTTTATTCGACGTCTTTATGCGGCGTAGACCACGTGGTTTTTCGACCGCGTAATTCCGCGGTTTGGAGGAAAATCCCGATGGAAAAACTGTCTCAAATAATTATTAACAATAGTAATAATAGTAATTCTATTATTCGTACGAATTATACTAATCACTATAATATATACAATATCAAATTTAAATTTATAATCAAAAAGGCTTTCTATTTTAATATCACTTAAATATATATCACAGAGATTTACTATTTATAATTACTATTAGGTATTGTATATTAGTTATATATAAATTTATAGATTGTTCTACAGCCTAGAAATAATAAAATGGAGAAATGGAAAGCCGATCGATCAAGGGTGGTGAATATGCAAAGCGTAGAAACCGAAATATCGATCGACCGGTGGTAGCGAGTAGGATCGAGGCCCTTAGGGCAACGATGTCGAGTATCCCGAACAAAGCTGGTAGCCCTCGCCCTTCCCGTTTAATCCCCTGATTATAAGCTGCCATTAATTTGACGAGCAGCAAATGAATCCTCTGCTGGCTCGTGACTGGCACTCGGGCAAATGCGAGAGGAAGTCCGTTCGCGTCTCCTGGCCGAAGGTGGATAAGAATGATTCCGTGAATAAATCTTCCTGCCACCGTGCGCTCAAAGCCCACGATCCACGGTGATTTATGAATCAATCATTATCACTTCCAGAGATCCGGGGATAGGGATGCCGCGCGAATCGAGAAGCCCGATGGGATGGGACGTATCTTAAAATCCATCTGAACTTCTCCTTTTAAATCTTGGGCACCCCATGACGATGTCTGGGGTCGATCCCTTTTAATTTTTCAATACGATCTCGTCATTCTATTGCAATCTGATATACCCTGTGTTAAAGTAGACGCTTCAAACTTTCATTTCAGCTAAGTTGCATAGAAATAGCTCTATGGGAATGTATTTTAAAATTCATCTGAATTATCGCTTTTAAATCGTGTAATTTTTCTTGTCTTTTCCTGGGTATCAGAGGTCGACTCCTTTTAATTTTTTTTAAAACGATCTCGTTATTCTATTGCAATATGATTTACCCTGTCTTTAAGTAGACACTTCCAGCTTTTATTTAAGCTAAATTTCATAAAAATAGCCTCATGAGAACGTGTTACAAAATTCATTTCAATCTTCGCTTCGAGTTCGCGTAATTCCCCTTGCTTTTTCCTGGGTATCAGAGGTCGACTCCTTTTAATTTTTTTTAAAACGATCTCGTTATTCTATTGCAATATGATTTACCCTGTCTTTAAGTAGACACTTCCAGCTTTTATTTAAGCTAAATTTCATAAAAATAGCCTCATGAGAACGTGTTCCAAAATTCATTTGAATCATCGCTTTGAGTTCGCGTAATTCCCCTCGTCTTTTCCTAGGTATCAGAGGTCCGCGAACGAACTCGTTACACAACCCGATAGAATCAGGTAGATCCTTTAATTTTCTCTCATATCTTGCCCTAAATAAACGCGTGCCGCGTCCATGGCATCGTCTGAAAAGTGGCAAATTAGTAGACAGAACGTAACAACTTCGAACATCAGTACATCGACATCACTAAACGTCTCCAATCTCTCCACCGTATCAAATTACACACAGCCATTATTACAAATCGTTCCCAAACAAATGACACGTTACGTCTTATACGAAAAGTGTGTTCCATCGGAGCCGCTTAAGACGGTCGAGCATCCCGACGCATAAACTCCGCGGTGGAACGATCGGCGATCGTAAAGCGGATTCCAGTAGGCGTCGAAGTTCGCGAAGTGGTCGCCGCCGGGCGTCTTAATTAGGATCCAGAATTTCATTAATAGTCGAACGACACGTCCGAGGTCTATTCGGAAGCGTAACTCCGTCTCTCGTCGTTCCCGGCGACTTGTTAAGAATAAATTCCTGCGGCGCGTTCCTCCCATAATCGGTGCGGCCGGTGGCGCGGGCTGCCGGCATAAAAAAGCACGCGTTGATATTTTCTGCGACGCGTCGACCAGTAAAAAGCCGCGATAGTTCATTAAGCGTGTCGGCTCGAGGGGCATAACGGCGATAAAAGCAGCGCATCCAGGGATACGCTGGAGAACCTGCGAGCCGATTCGCGCGTTTCGGCGCGGCGCCGGATTTCGCGGCGTAACGGGCGCGCGACGGAACCGTTTTAATGTAGCTTTTACGATCTGTTAATTCCAGCCGCGTCTTAAACGCGCCTGATACCCTCGCGTATCTGCGTATTAACATATTAAGCGGCGGATTACACGTTGCAACGTTCTTGCCGCGTCAGCGTCTCGCGCCGCTCCGCCCGCTTCCCGCTCGCTTCCCGCTTGCTTCCCTCGGCGATATTTCAAAATTCATTAGCAGAAAAATACGAGTCCGCGCCGCTAATAAGATCGGTATTCCGAATGCCGTAATTATACTTATCAGCGCGTCTCGGGACGGGACGCCGGCCGAACAGGCTGCCGGGTAATCGGTTTTATAATATGTACGAGCGCGGCGATCGCGGGGATAGTGTAAACGGAAAACCGTGGTTGATCGTCGACTGCTGCGATTCTTCTCTTTTCATCCGCCTCTCTCTCTCTCTCTCTCTCTCTCTCTCTCTCTCTCTCTCTCTCTCCGCCGTCTGCGGCCGGCTTTTCCATGGAAAGGAATCGGATGAAGATAGAGAGAAAGAGAAAGAGAGAGAGGGAGGCGAAAGACGCAGAGTCAGACGCAGGTGCGTAGCCGAGTGCCAGGATAAGGAAAACCGGGAACGACTATTCACGGCAGTATCGAGGCGCATCGATATCCCAGCTGCGCCGACAAAAGCGGTCGTACCGCCGGGGACGGTGCGCCATTATTGCCTCCATTAGTCGTTAATATATGCAAAATATCCTTATTATGTTCACCGGCCTGCGTGCGAGCCCCGTAGGAAGCGCGCGCTTCGAGCATCCCTCTGCCGCGCCGTTCCATCCCATTCCCTGCCATTCCCAGCCATTCCGCGCCATTCCATGCTATTCCACGCCATTCACTGGATTCCCGTCTATGCCATAAGCCATAAGCGATACGAATCTGTCCGGCGAAGCGCCGCGGCGCGGCGGTGCTCGTATCAACGGCCGCGGCATGCCCGATCGAGTTAAGCCTCCTCTCCTCCTAATTATATTGTGCTCGGCGAACTGGCCGCTTATCAGCGCCGATTTCCATTGCCGCGGTAATTTAACGGCCGCTCCTCGGCTACCCCCTCGATCTTCTCTCCTTTTCCGGAACTGCGGCCGTCGCCGCGGATCGGATTTAAATGCCGCGTGCACGCCCGCGAAACGAGCCGAGAGCAATCTCTCTCCTCTCTCGCGCCGGCTCTCAGCGACGTTCCCGCGGCTTTCTTAAACGGGATTATCCGCTTCACGGCTCGCCTCTCGCCGCCGCGCGCGGCAGATTTTAATTAAGCTGTGACACTTGCCGCCGACGTCCTGTCGTAATAATTTGTCCTTATCTACCGGATAAGGGGGACGCTATGCGGGTGGTGCGAGCTGCGACTCGTGTCCTTCGTCGGGCGTAACTCTTTGCTACACGAAGCTGACCGAGTTGCGATTGGGAAATTTTTCTCTGCGAATCTTTGTCTATCTAGTAAAAGTTAAGACACGTCTTGTATTGGTCATCATTTTAAAGCCTCAAAGAAGAGACCTTTAGGCTTCTAAGACGTTTCCAGGCCGTTCATAGAACATTCGAGACGTCTTAAAGACGTTCAAAATCGGAGTTAAAAGAATCAGTAACCTAAAAAATACTATAATAATGTAAAATAGTTGCGAGTTGCAATTGGAAATTCTTTATCTGCGAATCTTTGTTTATTTATTTTTAAAATTTAAGACACGTCTCGTATTGGTCATCATTTTAAAGCCTCAAAGAAGAGACCTTTAGGCTTCTAAGACGTTTCCAAGACGTTCATAGGACATTCAAGACGTCTTAAAGACGTTCAAAATCGGAATTAAAAGACTCAGTAACCGGTCATCGTGACCGCTTTAATAATTTTATAATAATATAAAATATTCCAAAGAGGAGGAGACAATTATCGAAAGTATACTCCCACCCCTCGATATTCGATATTCTCATATAATTCATTCTCCCTTTCGGACCTTCCGCTCTCACTTTCCCCCGCATTTCCATAAACAGCGCCGTCTATGCCGTCCGCGTATATCGCGCCGCCGAGATTTCCCATAAACGTCCGATCCGAAGGGGCTACGGGGGAGCAGCGTCCCGCGGAGCGATACGAATACATGAAATACCGGTGGAAGTCGGCTGAATGGAATTTGATTTCGAGGTCCTGCACGGAGGCGACGCGACGCTCGCCGTATCGTCGTCGCGTCGCTCGGAGAAAAATCTACGGCTGCCGGTTTAGGGTGTGCTCGAGAAATTACGAGCGGACGGGGAGGCGCGCGATCGGCTCCGCTCGAAGCGCGGAAGCGGACACCGGAATATTTGTGGCCGAGCCACTGTCCTCCTACGTGCGCGACTCTACGCGCACCGGCAACGTCTTCCTCGCGGCCGCTATTAACCCGACGATCGAATCCCATGGGGTTCCCAAGACACAGGGAAATGTGTTTCCTCTTCTCCAAGTGCACTGGCCAAAATGCAAATTTTGAACATTATTTCCACTGCAAATATTTAGCTCTTAAATGGCACCTTTTATTTTAAATTGCATGTTTTATTTCAAATTGCACGTTTCATTTAATATGTTCAGCGCCACGTCACCCAAATATGGGTGACGCTAGTTTTTAAACAATTTTGAAAATTCATGTTTATTCTAATATATCCGAACAAACTAAATTTGACTAGGACGTTTCGGATGCGAAAGAGTTGTAATTCCATCCCCTACATCAATTTTAACTTTCTAATTTCGCTTTAATTAATCAAATTCCTTTGATTTTGTGAAAATTTTGGTGGTCGATTGTTGGCGACGAACGTGTCAAAACAGCACCTTTTATTTTATCGAATTAAGAAACAATGCCTGTGCCAACGCTGTCTGATTTTTAATAATATATTCAACAACCCTAAAAACATAATAGCAGCGAGTCCCGTAAAGACTCCATATAGAGTTACGAATTTTCTCCAAATTTTTGGGAAGGGATCCAAGTACATTCTCCACACTCCGCACAAATATCTCGTCTCTCTCGCGGTCATTTCACATTGTTGCACCGACCGACCGTTGCACCTTGTGTGCAACATTACCGTAAAACATCCGAGTGATATACCGCGTCGAATGGTCGTACTCCCGACAACCCACTATTTCATCGATCTTATAGCGCGATTTAGAAAAATCGGCCGGCATTCGACCGCCCTCCGGACGACCGCGATTCGCCGCTGATCCATTTTTCCTCCAACCCTTTATCGCCCTCCACTGTGCTCGTCTCGTCGCCGCGTTACCACCTGTTGAGCGAACGCCGCCCCTCCGTTGCGGTTTCGTTGCTTTATATTTCCTAGCGACCCATGTACACTGCTTCCAAAAAGCCTCTATTTTTAGAATCCGTCCTCCATTTTTCTCGAGGATGTCTTTGAACAGTAGTACGTATTTTTGACACTGAATATACCGTGATTGAAATGATCGCTTTCTTATTTTACAATCCTGTGAGGTTTAGAAACTATTTTCAACGGGAATTATTGGATTATTTATATTATATTATATTATATTATTATATTATATATTGTAATATTAAATTATATATTGTAGTATTATATTATATTATTATATTATATATTGTAATATTATATTATGTTATATAATTTTATTATATATTGTAATATTATATTATATTATATTATATATTGTAATATTATATATGCATATATATTATATTATACATTACTACATAAAACCTAGCAAAATCTAAGCAAACTCGACCTTCTTATTTTCGACCTATTATTTCGACCTTCTTATTTTACCTTCGTATTTTCAAAGAAAAGAATTATACCTGAAAAAATCAGGATACTAAAAGTTCTTTGATCCCGGCACAGAATTATCATTTAGCCTCACCGTGCTCTGTCCAGTAGAATTCCAAGACACTCGAGATTCAACGATTCGAAGGCCAAAAGGTGCTGGAAAAAGGTCGAAGGAACAGCTAGTCTTACACAAACGGTCCAGTTCCCATTAACCAAGGGGTGGTCCCGCAGCTGGCGAACAGTAGTAGACGCGGAGAACGCGGTTGAGTTCCCACCGGCTCGCACGTTCGCGGTCGAGCCGTAACTTTCCATATACGTCGGTCCGTAAAAGCCGGCGAGAGCAATAATCGGCCGAGCCTTTAAAGCATCGAGGCGTTATTGGCGTAACGATACGCACGGCGTCCCTTAAACGCGGAAGGTTTTTCAACGGAATGAAAAGGCCCGGCTAATAATCGCCGGTTTATCGGCCTCGTCGCTCGCGTATGCTCACTTATCGCCTGATTGATTCCTGTTTGCTCTTCAGCTTCCACTTGGCCCCGAGACGCTTTCGACAGCCGCGGCTCGAGAATTCCTTTCGCGGCGCGTGGGACCCGTGACAATCCCATGAATCACGCGGATATTTATGCCGCGACGGACAACGTCGACAGAGTTTCTTCGATTCTGTATGGTTAATCATGGCGTTGTTAATTGCGAAGTATCTTGGTCGCTGAACATGCCGTTGATGGTTAATAATGGTTATGGTTTATTTATTCTGGTAAATTTTGTTGCAGAAGGAGAAATAAAAAGAAAGAAATATAATTTAAAATATATATATGGACTATTATTTTATTGTACTCGAGCGACGGCTACATAGAATCTCTTTTCTTTTATTTCTATATATTTATATAGATAAAAAATAAGCAAATGATAAAGATAAATCGTATATAAATGTTATTTGAAATAAATAATTAATCAAATAAAACGGTGCTTACAAGACTAATGCCAATATTACTTCATATTGCAACCCCAGTGGATAGGACAAAACACGCTCCAAAGAAATTAAAAATAAAGCAATTAAAAATACGAGAAGCCCCTCGACGCTATACATTCTATTAGAAAAAGGATCGATCTATCGAATGCAGCAAACCAGAATTAAATATCTCGCCCAGTTTCCTCGTTATCTTATCCTAAACAAAGGTGTCCCGTTAAGGGTAGTTGTTCTCCACCGAGGACGCATTCCTCTCGCAGCTGAAACTCTGCTCGAGGAGGGTAATAATTCTTGCTTATCCCGCAATGGTATTCATAAAAAGGCAACGTCGTACCAGGGAAAAGATCACGAGCCGCGCATTTTGATCGCAAGGGAGAAGCAAGGGAGGGAGAGACGCGATCATAGCGGCCGGTCCTCGTTTCGTGGTAGCTCGCGGGAGACAACTGCGAGCGCTCGTGTGACTCACGGTATCCCAGTGGGATGGAAAAAAGGGGGGAGCCGGGGTGGACGTGGTCGGTATGTGGCGAACGAATGGAGAGAGGGCGAAACGTGTCGAGGAAGAAAAAGAGAGCGACGGCGGAGGCTATCTACCGACTGTACGGGCTCGCCCTCGCAAATCACGCCGGTGTATGCATTGAAATGCGAAATGGTGCAGACCGCCCAGCTACCATAACTCCGATTAGTTAAGACGCGCTTCGGCAATGTAATGCATGTGTGCCCGGCCCGGCAAACATGTGTTATATCCTGTGTCGTCACATATTTACGAGGGTAACGCGTCCGCAACAGCAATTCGAGACGCGGCTCCTTCTTTTCTCGGACCAGTATCTCGCCGTTTAATTAATCGTAGTTCCCCGGCTAATATACGCCGCGTATTTGCATACCCATCGAGCCGTGTTCCGAGATTTTGAAATAGCACGACGACGGAATAGTCGCCGCGCTTCGGCGTCGATCGAAGTCGAATCGCTCCTCTTATTGCTATACCGTGTACCTCGGAAAAGTTCGAGCTATATTAATTCAGCGCTGCGATTTTTATTACGATTACATGAATTTCCCGATGATAAAATTGGAGGGAATACCTATTAATTATATATAATTCGAATAAATGAATTTGACAGCATCGCGACCCTTAGAATTATTAAGAAAAGCATATTCCATTTATCCTAATCGATGCAGATAATTTTCATTTTACTTCAAAATCTGCGGTCTAGTAATTACTGTCACCCATTCGCAAAAATTCGCGAAACGTTCGAACGACAGCTCCAATTGTAATTGCATCGGCGAGAGGGTTCCGCGCGACATGGTCGATAATGATTTCCGAATCGGTCGCGGTCGATAATTCAAGCAGCCAATTATTTTATCTCGGCCAAAGATCGTCTCAACGGTAACAATGGTCGATGCTCCGAGGCACCGGTCGCCGAAAGGAGCGGCTTTTGGCCTTCCTTTTTATTAGAGGAGGTTGCTTTCCAGCCACCCGCGCAGTCTCTTATCTTCTGCGGCTCGCACGCCTGCCGCCTTTACCGCTTTTAATATCCAGTAATTGCTTTCCGTTTGCGGCCTGCGGTGAAATATTTCATACCGCGCTAAAAGGGAAGTCACAGTGGTTCGTCCGCCGCGAGATTCATTGGCCATGAAGCTCTTAAATAATTTCGTGGTCGCATTAACAGGCCCGCCGCCGCCGCCGCGGATCTCCCGCGTCCCGTATTAACGTTATTTGTTTTACCCGCGGCATGTGTAAGTGCTTTCGACCACAATTTTTCAATTAATTATTTCGGAAACACGTTTTATAGATTCGAGCTCCGGACAGAAACGATCCCCGTTCGCGCGCGTAACGATCCGTATATCAGCCTAATGACTCCTCAGGCTCGAACTCAGGTTCTTCAAATTACAGCACGGAATTACCGAGAAGCGAGACTCGCGCATTTTTACGTCGTTGTTTTTTTGTGTATGCTTGTTTTTGTCGTATTTTCTTCTCTATTGTTAGTGGACTACCGCGTTTAGTAGAAAAATGGGTAGAGTGAACACTGTTGGAGGAATTTAATAATACGATTGCATTATTTAAAACTCGTAGAAATTATTTGGTATCGAAATAAATAATTATGCATTTCTTGTCACGAATATTTGTTCTTTCGTGTAAAGATCGGTGGTTCAATTATTATCTATTAATTTATTATTTTTTAATTTTGATCCAATTGCATTGTAATTCGTAATTTTAATTCAATGACATGGTAATTCGAAATTTTAATTTAGTTACACTGTAATTGATGTGATCCAAGTACTTAGTATATTGTAATCGATGTAATTCGATACACAGTGTTTCAATTGTGCTCCAATTGCAATCACAATTCACAGTGTAATTTAATTAAACGGTGATCCGAATTACGCCTCGCAATGTTTTAAGAATTATGGCGTAATTGTTTTAAGAATTATGACGAACTTCTTGTAAGAATTACGGCGCAATTGCTTCTTGAACTATAGCTTAATTGTTTCAAGAACCGTAACGTAATTGATTCAAGAATTACAACGTATTTGACTGCCGTGGTAATTACAATTCCGCGAGTAACTCGATTTGAATACCGCGCAACTCCGTCGAAGGAGAACGGCGGGACGTCGTTAACCGGTAAAATATCGCGGCGAAAGTTATCGATATCGCCGCGAGAAATTTCTCGGTTCAGAAACCGTAAGCGGCGCCGGTCGTTTCATTTCCCCGGCGACGTCTAAAAAATATTCCTATCGGCCGGCACCCGTAATAACTTAATTTACCAGCGGATATATCGATACGAGAAATTTACTTGACAACCGGCGAGATACTTCCGAAATTACACGGCCGTAACACGGCGTTAGTTATTCCGTGGCGGACGGTTTCGGCGGGCCCGGGGGTCGCGGGGATACTTAACGCGGCCCCGTTTCCCGCGATAACATAATTCCGCCGGCAGTTTCGTGGTATTGACGCGTCTCGGAAAGTTCGCAATCTGCCTCGTAAATTTCGCCGGCATGCCGGCGAGGCACTCGCGCGATCGCCGCGGCCGCTGTCATCCGGGGCCCGACCCGGCCCGACCCGGCCCGACTCGGCTCCGCGCGGCCTTTATCAAATATTTCGCGAACGCTCGTTTTATCCGTCGGCTATCCGGGATTCACGGGACAACGGGCGTGGAAAGATAAAAAACCGGGCGAGAACCGGGGATAAGGGGCGCGGGTTTTCCCGGCCGGATCGCTCGAGGGCCCTTTCGCCCTGCCGGCGTCCGAATGTGGGCTGGCGAGGACACTTCAGCGGCATAGCGCGGTTTATAAGGACGCGTGGTCGTTGTCGAATTGTCTCGGCCGAGATAAAAAGTTGATATGTGTGCGTCCCGCGCGAGACGAGCAGATAAAAGCTCCTCCCAGGACGCCCTGCGTCTCGCAAGCCGCCATCTTAAATTGGTTTCACGAATTTATCGCCCGACCCGACCCGACCCTACCTTCGACACCCTCTGACAGTCTGTGACGCCGTCGTTTCTACGGGGTGTCCCGAAAGCCGCAACCTGGAAACGAGAGGTTCCTGAGGTCATTTCAAGCAACTGTTTCCTTTACAAAAATTTTCTCCGAGGCGTCGTTAACGAGTTGTCAACGAAAAACCCTGGCCAATGAGAGGCGAGCTCGGCCGACGAACCCTAGCTCGCCTTCCATTGGCCACTGTTTTTCGTTAATAACTCCTGAACGGAGCCGCGGATCGCAGTTGCGCCAAGGACAAAGTTACTTGAAATCACTTCCTATTCCCCGATTTAGAATATCTTTCGCGACACCCTGTATACACTCTACTTGTTGCCGCCCGCTCGATTTCCTAGGAAACGATGATTTTCTTCCGCGCCGACCCGACCCGACCAGATACGAAAGCAGGGATTTACGATGTGATCGACGATATCCTTGGATCTGTAACCCCGTGTTCCCCGGATTCCTTGTAATTTGCGGCGGCGTTTCCGGATGTGAGTTACTGCTGCCCGAACCGAGAGAGATCATCGTGATTAGTTATCTAAATTGTCGTGGACACAAGGAGTCTCGAAGGAGGACGCACCGCAAGCATTTCGGGGTTGATCAGGTTCCGGAGATAATCTCCGCTTTGAACGATTTCGGGGGTGTAAGGGAGGAGCTCTGCTTTCACGTTTACATTTACAAGGGTGTAGGGAATAGAGTGTCGTTAGACGCCTTTGTTCCGGGAACCTTGTCACTCTTCGAGTCGTTAGAAATTTTCACTGTTCTGCGATTCGTCCATTCAACTTTTATTCAATTAAATTCGCTTCTTCTTGAGTGAAAAGGCTGCGGATTTTTATACAAAATAAAAATTGCCTTCGTCAAGAAATATATACTAAATAACAAATTCCTTTTTTCCTTTATAATTTTAATAGGTTGAAAATTGTACATTGATATTTTTCAATTTTCCCATTTGTCCACTATTTTAAATAACATCTATTATTTTTCTTCTTATTATTATTATTATCATTATTATTATTATAGTAGAATTTTAGGGTTGTTAATTATATTTGCTTTAATATTTAATTATTCTACAAACATAATAATTTCTTTTCCCTTTTTAAAGAAATGATTCCAATCAAAAATGCTCTAATCCTTGACGCAACCCTGAAGATAACGCAAGGGGTTAATTAAGCAAAAAATACCCTTTAGATTTCAGAATATAATCTACACAGCGGTTCAATTCGAAAACAGAGCTACCGAATTTCGCCGTAACCGCGCTCCATTTCTCAGCTCCCGAATTTCGCCGGCGATCTCCGTGGAATATTTAGCATCGCCTTCCCGCCGTCCAAGTTCCGCGCAGATCCCGCGTCCCACTCAATTTCATTACGATCCACTGCACTTTCGCCGCAGCCGCGGTATCACGGGCCCGCAAAAGCTCAGCGAAAAACGAGGACCGAGTGGCCGAAGAGTGATTTCATCGCTTAATCGGTACCGTTGCGAATCCTTTTAGCCGGGGCTCCTTTAGAGGAGATTTGCCGGACCGATCGGTGTCGAGATTGATAAAGTCATTCTGTAACTGGTTCCGTGTCAGATTGATGTCGATCCGACATCGCGATCCCCGTTGCCGCGGCAAAAGGAGGGCACGTCGGGCGCCGAGCCAAATTCGGCGACAGGCCGATTTGCCGGAGGAGAAAGAGAGCTGCCCGGGGACCGCCTTTCTATACGGAATGCTTGCATTTTGAAGAATTTGTCTCATCGAGCATTGGAATCGAATACTTCATCGAATTATCATCAATTTCAACCCTTCGCAGTCGGGTGGCGACTCCGAGATTAAAATTCTTATGCGACGTCTCGAAATAATTTTAACTTGGAATTTTCTTGTATGTAAAACACTGTCAAAAGCGTAATTAAGCATACGAGGCACAAAATTGGATTTTTTATATTTTTAAATTGCACTCGGCCCCTTGCCAGTCCCGAGAATTTCACAAACACATGAGGGGCCGGTTCCTATTAACTATTTTAATAAAATTTATTATGCTATTTCGATGTGAAAGAAGTGGATTCAAGCGGTATATAATTTTCTTTCACCTAGAAAAATTAAGAATTATTTATAAACAGAATTCAATAGGGGTTGAGCGAAACAAAATGGAAATGCTGCCGAAAAAACGATTTAAAATTCGGCTCTAAAACAGCCCCGAGTGCTTTCCGAAACCGTGAACCGAGATCATTTACGATCATTTTACGCGGCTAGTATTTTTTTTCCATTTCGAGGGTGCCTCCGAGCCGTTTACCGCGGTCGCCTCGCGTTGCCGATCGGTTAAAAAATTCATCGGAACATAAATATCGTCCCCGCCCAGGCAAGCCCGGCGGATCGCGCGCGTCGGAAGCGTCTCGTTTGATTTTTCCCGTGGGGAGGAGGGTGGCCAAGGCGCTCGAACGGCGTTATTAATATGTAAAAGGGCACGGCCGTAGCGGCGCAGAGGACCGAGAGACGAGCGATCGGTGGAAGCCGGGCAGGCTGGAAGGCGAAACACGGGTAGGTAGCTTCCTCGCGCCGAAAGGAAAAACGAACAGAGAATAGTGGACGCAACACGGATTCCTGCGGTGGTACAAGTCGCCGGAGAAAAGGAGGGTAAGGGAATAAAAACGAGGAGAGGAATGATAACGGTCGGAAGAAGCGGACATAAATATTGTCCACGCCCAACCCGTGAATTCGCAGCCTTGCCGAGAATTTCTCTCCTACCATCTCGGCGCCTTTTCTCTCCGCTCGCCGAGCGGACCGCGAAGAAGACCGTGCTCCGCCGTCGTCGTCGTCGTCGTCTTCGTCTTCTCCTCGACCACTACCATACTGGCATACTGCCATCGCGTCGCCGCCGCCGACCACCGCCACCGTCGTTCTCCTCGTATCACCGTCACGGGTGTCCACCGCTGTCTGCCACCACTACCAGCCGTTTCATCGTCATCGTCATCGCCACCATCGCTGGCCCCGCGCGATCGCCATTGCGGCGAAAACTAATAAAACGAGAGGAAAGCGGCCTGGCGCGGCCTGCCCGACGACGCGCAACGGTAGATACCTTCCCCGCAACGCGCGCCACGATTCCCAAACGATTCTTATGGAAATATGCTGCTAGTGATCTTTGTTATAATCGTTTTCGAGCTTTGTAGTTCCTTGGGATTTTTGATCCTTTTTTTGTTTAATAAAGTGGACTCCCTTTGTCGGATTGGAGTTCGCAAATGCGAGCGAGAGAAAGCAGTTTAGATCGACGATTTTGTGCATTTAGTTTTGCTTAGGTGCTGCAATTTTACAGATTTATATTCGCTTTATGCTTTTTTATTGATGTAAAGAGAGATATGTTAGATGGTTTTAGGGATCGTTTTAGACTAGTGTTGACGATTGTGAAAATTGAAGAATGAAAAATTCAAGAGAATATTCGTTGTTTTAGGTTTGTTAGAATGCGGATTCTTATGCAGAATCGAAATTGTCTGCGTCAGTTGCAAGGCGTAGAAAGCAATTACCAATTTCGTTCTTCCTTTAATCTTCTTAATAGATCAAAAATAATACATGGACGTTTTAAAACGCTTCATTTTTACATTGTAACTAACCAGTTTTACCATAAATAAATGTAGAATAAACCTGCCCTCGGAGTGGTCTACAAAAAAAAAAGAAAAAATATTTCTCGTATTTAACAATCTGGATAAACAAACATTTTCTCGCTCAAACATTTTAGAATTCGAACTTGGCCGCGTTTTGGGCGAAATCGATCACCGTGCGACTACGAGTGAAAGAGCGATCGACGGGGTGCGGTATCGTCGTGTTCAGAGGAGGGGGAAGGGCCCAGGCCCTCCAGAAGGAGAGGGAGAGGGAGAGGCCCTTCCGTCGGGTTTCGTTGGTGTGGTCCTATTGAAAGGCGAAGGTAAATTTACAGCCCGGGCGGAGAGGGTGAAAATTTACTACTGAACGATCGTCTGCGGGTCCGCGAACCCGGCCCGACCCGGCCCGACCCGGCCCGACTCGAGACCGGGCGGTAAAACTTGCCCGAAAATCGAATAATGACGCTTTCGGCCGCGCCGGAGATACAGCTCCGGTTGCATTAGGCGAATAAATAACCGCGAAGCCCGCGCCGCGCCGGGAATTTATTTAAATTTTTACTGCGCTATAAATAAAGGCTGTTTCGCTATTGTGCCCGTCGTTATCGGCCGCGACGCGCTCCCCGATCGGCGCTCGATCTCCCTCGGCGCGTACCTGGCGATCGAGTGCATCGTCAAACGGATTCACCGGGATTATGACGTTCTGCTTAAGGACGCGGCGCGAATATATTCTCGTTCCCGGCAGATGCTCGGAACGTTACGGACAGTTTCCGCGTCGTTTTACGGCCGATCCGATGCGAGCATCCGAAAGCTTTAACAGCGCTACTAATAATAATCGCGACTCCTTTCGTTATCCCGCGGTCTCTAATCTATGAATCCGCACGGCGTTCTTCGCGGCGTTCGCGAAACGCGGCGGCTCGTGATGAACGGCGATGATGATGCCAGTCGGTGCTGCTATCCGAGATTCGTTCGGATTCCTGCGTTAACTGCGCAATTTATTGGATATTTCGCACGACTGACATAAATTTGTTCGGCGAGAGAAACAACAAAAGCGCGCGGATCGAAGTGGAAACTCAGCGGGTCGGCTATGAGGAAGCGAGCATGAATGGGATCAGTGGAAGATTTAGTCGTTCATTACCGTTTAGCAGATACCCACCGTGATCTCTTTGTACGGACCGACAATTTATTGAAAGGACGATTGCTTGTTCCACCGTTGATAAATCGAGCTTCGTTGTTGCGTCGCGGATTAGGAGAAACGATATCGATAATGTTTAGAAACGACAGGGGACATACTTAGGCTTACCATACGTCCCGGTTTGACCGGGATAGTCCCGGTTTGTGTTGTTTGTATTAATTGTACTTTGTCTCTTTTTCTTTTTAATAAAAAATACATTCACATTTATTAATATGTTTTCAATTCATAATAATTTTGATTGCATTTCAAATATGAAAAACACAAATTAAGCGGAAAGCAAAATGAAAATGAGCCTCTTTTCGGTAGTACAGTATATATGAGAGGGTTTAGGCATGTAGACAATGTAACCAATGCATGCTAAAATGTTGAGAAGTGAAGTTAAATAAATTATAAAGTTACTCTAAATGAACTCAATTGTAAATTATCTTAACAACAAATTTTGGTTGGTAGACAATACTTTCTTCTTGCAATGAGAGATATGTGATTTACGCCACTATGCTTTGAACCTATTCGTATGCAAGGTATAATACAAGACAGCCTAAGATACAATATATAAGATAATATAAGATAAAACAGAACGCAGTAAGCGTTCCCTCATTGAAAAACTACTCCGTCTTCTACTTTCCAATAATCTCAAACATTCGCGAGATCCATTGCTCCCTTTACAAGAGGCCAACAGAAAGAGAACGGCACAGGTTGCGTCAGCAACGCAAGCGTTTATCGGCGAAAAGTGCTCGGCGATTTGAAAGCCGCAGGACTTATTGGCCGGCCCGTATATCGGAAAAACTAATAGTTTAATATTCGCAGGCTCTCGCGGCATTCGAAAGGAAAATAAATCACTATTTATCGAAACGCTCGCGGGATGATTGATGAACAAATACTATTCCGTCCGCGCGGAACATAAATCGCCGGCCGTTGTACAAGAATCGGCGCGGCCGATTTTTGTTCGCGATTCTGATTGCTTTTTAAATACCGCGCGTGTCCCGATCTATCAGTAGATTACGCCGCCGTTTGCCGAGCGACCGTCCGATTCGGCCCGGCCGGGCGTCCCCGATTTATAAAACCGAGGAGATCGGTATCGGTTTGTATATTCGATTGGCCCGGCGCGGCCGGAGCATCGATTACCTAATTGGGTAAAAGTTAAACGCGAGTCCGGGGAGATCACGCGATGTCCCGGAGATCTTAACGATCGCGTCGCTAACGAGATAGGCCAGTTCTAGGTAGCGGCGCGTTAACGACGGTCTCCCATCGTCCGAAATATTTTATATCCCCACGGATACCCCGGCCGCCGGATCCGCCATTAATTTCCGAGGCACCGTCGTTTCGCGCCTAATAAATGTTCCCTTGAAAGAGTCCCGGGATCGTCAACGCGCAGTCGATTCGATAATTTACTATTTTCGCCGCCGTAAATAAGCGCATCGGTTGCCACGTTTATAGCGCCGACCCCGTCGGACCATGGGGTCCCGCCACGAAAACGATCATCGCGAACTGAGCCGGAATAAAACTGGCAATCGCTGCGCCCCGCTTCGATTACGTGCCGCCCCTCCCCCTTCCACCTTTTCCCCCGTTTTCGTCTTTTTATACGCGCACCTTTTCTCTTTCGTTGCGCAAAATAAACCCAAGAGGGTGAGAGCACCTATTATGGAACGGTTTTTGGGGGGCGGAAGATCATCTTCGATTTTATCGCAGCTGAAATATCGTGCAATATTTATATTAGTGTTCGATGGATATTTCTACGTAACGTCGTGAATTGTAAAACATTTATTTAATGTGGAATAATAAAATAGCATGGATAAAATGGTATAGTACGGTTATGTACCTATTATGGAACACCGTTCTCGTACCATGTCCACGTGTTTCATTACTGGGGACGATGGGAGGGTTGAAGCCCCCGATTTGGAACAGTGTTTTACAGACGATTGTTAAATATTTATTTTCAATGCTGATTGTTAAGTAACGGTATTTGTGGCAGTGGATTTATAAAGAACGATGCTCGAAAACATGAATAGTATTTTTACATTCACTGTTTCTCTTTTCATTTTATAATTTGATAACGATCTATCCGCGGATTTTTGCGATTATAATAAAATCGGGTGGGTGAAATTTCAAAGAACGAAGATATTAAAAGAATTTAAGGATAAATTTTTGCTCGACCCGTCTCTATAGCGATTGATAAATTGAATTTCGCACAAATATCCGCAGTCGAATGCCAGAAATTCAGAGGTCTCCCGCAGTGGAAAGTACAATCTTCGACGAGGAGTCGCGCGAAATGAATCGTACCCGCGTAACAATTACCGGAGCGTCTGCCGCGGGTGTCCCGGTCGTCGCGAAATGTAAAAAGAAAACCGGCGGGAATAAAAAGCGGCGGACGCAGCGTAAAGAACGGCCGGCCGATACCATCTTTGTTAGCGCAGTCGACGGTGAAAATGATAATAAAACGTGCGCTAGCCTCTTTGCCGGGTTCGCCGCGAATTTACGGGCAGATCGATCGTAAAATACAAGGCTTGTGAAACCGAGGCAGCGATAACTTTCGTTCGGTATTCACCGGTCCCGATGAAATACGCGGAAACTCGAGCGTAACTGTCGGCCGTCCGATTAACGCGCGGAGATTTCCAAAACGCCGAGTTTATGCAGACGGCCGCCGAGGCGGTTCGTATGCAAATCCTCTAACCTTTCGAAACCCGTGAAACCACAATGAAATTCTTCGCCCGGTATCCGTCGGCCGCCGTTCAAACTAACACGCGCGTTGCACCGGCGATCGCAGCCGCTTTTTCCCCGATCGAACCGTTATCCGAACGCGCGCCTTGTTCGCCGGGCTTTATTATCTCCTAATTACCGATCCGGCCCCCGAGGCTCGTAAATTACATATCCGGCGCGCGACGACCGATTCCCGCCACACTGGTTCCAGGAAACCGCTCGATAAACACATTACACCGGCGTTTTCCGCGCTCGTTCGCGTCTAGCTTAACGAGCCGAGCAGTCGCGAAAATCGAGTTAACCCGTTATCGGCTGAGACCGCGGCGCGTCCGCTCGCTGATGCGTTATCTTCGGCTCGCGGAACTAGTTATCTTCGGATGTTGAACCCGGCCACGGGCTCCTTGCCAGACGCGAACGGGCTCTCAGAAGTACCCGCAGCCCGTAACGGTGCTGTCTTCGGGCGGTAATGCAGTTGGCTTCTTTGCCGTCCATTGGACAGCAAGGGTTCCTCGAGCCTTCGATTTTTCAAAACGATTCGAAATTGTTCCGATTTTTGCGATTCTCTGAGCCGATGTTTTTGCGAGGACATTTTCGCGAGTTTCTCGAAAACGAAATTTTGTCTCCGTATAAAATTTCGCGGAGTTCCTTTTTATTTTAAAAATCGGGGCGATTGTTTAAATAAAATGAGGACGATCTAGGTTGTTTATTTAGGTTGGGTCCACGATGCGACGGTTTTCCGCGATAGCGATTCGCTCGGCTTTTCCGCGGCAATTCGGTAACACGGGTGTCGGGTTTGGACGATTTTTGTCCCGCAATTGAATTCTATAGCGCGATTAAATTTCCTTGACTGTTTTACAAACCGTAAAGCGGAAGTAAAGCGATACCGTGTTTCCCATCGGTGTCGCGTTTTATCTGAAACAAACTTTTTTCGCTCGCATTGTTTACAACCGGCGAATGGGAAGCCGCGAGCTTTCGATTCGACGACCACGGGCTCCGAAATCAATTTATTCGTCTCCAGGCGTTGTTATTAATGTTATTCGGCGATAACTTCAGAAATTGCGTAGCACCGATGTAGCGTATTTAATTAAATTAAATCAAAACTGCAAGGTATAGTTGTATAACATCGACTACTTTCCAATCCTCTGCGTAGAGATGATATTTCAAAGCCGAGTAAATAAATAATTACATAAATAAATAACGAAATAAAAATGAATAATTAAATGATGAAATAAAGATTAAATAATTGAACGGACAAATAATTCAGTAAATATACAGAGAATGCGGAGGAAATCCTCGTTGAAAATTTGCATTATTTATTTATCGCTCTATATATAATTTTCTGCAACAGTCGAGAGAAAGTTCGAGATCCTGTCCAAACTGAGAAAAATCCAGAGAAAAATGCGATCATTAATTCATTTTCCGTTGGATATCGGACGCCATGACAGTGGAAGGGTTGTTCGCCGGGGATAAAATCTCGGGAAGTCGGTGCATAAGAATCGCAGTATGAATCGAACGTGTTGAAATACACGGGAGACGTAAATTCGACGACGGATAGATTCCTTTCAAAATATTCTTCCTATAAATCCTGTTCGCCGGGTCTCCTGAATACGCGACGACTATCAAGCTGGTCCTCGATTTTATTACCTTTCGACGACAAAGGCTTTAGCAATCGTAATATGATATAATGAAATTTGAACGGTGTCGACGAGAAGAGATTTTCATGGCGTCTCTAGGTAAATTCTCGCGAACTGTAGAGCGCGCGATCATCGTACTTCTTCCGCTGCTTCTTCGCCCTCTCCTTCCCTCTTCTTCCCTCTACTTGCTCGTCGTCTTCCAGCTCGTCCAAACGCCGTCACCTCTATTTTCCACGTTCGGCCGGGCTTTCTTCGCGCGTCTGCAAATCCTCTAGTCATGCCTCGGAATCATAATCGGAGAGATGTGCCCTATCCCCCGCTGTTCGACAATGTCTTCGATTATCCCGCGCTTCTCGCTGTTTTTCCTCGCGATCATCGATCGGGAAGCTCGGGGAAATCGATAACAATTGTTGAGCAATAGCTTCGACAATGATAAAAAGACAAGAGACATCGTCGGTTTCTTCATTTTATTTTAATAGCAAAATTAGAAAAAGGTCCTTTTGTTATTCTAAACAAATTTTTTATAATAAATAAGAGATAAATAAACGGTTATTAATATCAACCCTTTGTACCCGAGTGGTAAAATAACTTTTATATTATCAAGGTTTAGATTTAAAATATTATTAAAATTGTTATCGTCTCAAGACTGTATTTCACTTGCATAAAATGCACTTTGTCGTGTAAAATGGAAATGCTGCATGTCAGAGAAGTTATTTTAGAATTATTTTAATAGCAAAATTAAAAAGAGGCCCTTCTGTTATTCTAAACAAATTTTTTATAATAAATGAAAGATAAATAAACGGTTATTAATATCAACCCTTTGTACCCGAGTGGTAAAATAATTGTTATATTATCAAGGTTTAGATTTAAAATATTATTAAAATTGTTGTCGTCTCAAGACTGTATTTCACTTGCATAAAATGCACTTTGTCGTGTAAAATGGAAATGCTGTATGTCAGAGAAGTTATTTTAGAATTACAGTTAGAATGGCTTCGGGTGCAAAGAGTTAAAGTGCGTTGCAAAGGCTGTTAGAGAAAAGCTCCGGTAAAAAGGAACGCTTCCAGCGAGAGGAAAAGAAAAAGTCGAATCTCTGCAGCGATTTGTATCCCTGAAAAATTCTTACACTTTGCTGCATATATGTCGCCGTTTATTGTCGGAACTGTTTTAAACGTGGCACGTTCGGATGTGAAATATTGTGTCAGAGGAGGCTTAAAATACTTTATATCCTGAATTATGTCATTCATGCATTTCACTGCTTTATTCCAGATGCTTCAAAACCGTGCGAGTAACGCGGAGCCCGTTCAGCATAAATATTTCGTGGAAATAAATCCGCGCGGGGGTGTATTAGTATAAGTTAACTGAAAAAGCAATCTCGGTATTGCGCGCTTAGTATAGAGATCGTTCGTATAAAAATGGAACTATGCTATGTACGCTTCGAACGATTCGCCATTTTATTCCCACGTCTTTCCAACTTATTTTCTCGGCGCACTTTATCGTTTAGCTTTAACGAAACGCGTGCAAATTAATTTACTTGATATTCGAGCGACAATTTTTAAAGCGTGGGTCCAGGTAGACCCAGGTTGACCCCAAGGTTCCCGAGCTGTTTCAGTGTTAACGGATGCGTTATAGTTTAATTAACGCAGCGATAATAATTTTATTAATATTTATTGAAATATTATCTACTGAGATTTATCACTTTTAATTGTTAAAAGTACAATTGTTGCATGAGAGAAGAAAATGCAGCGATGGAGAATTATGTAAAATGAGAATGTTTGGGACTGTTTTGGATTTCGGGTTAACACAGCTTCCAGCGCAAAGGGTTAGGGTCTGCGAAACGAGGGCAAAGGCGATGCAAATTTTTGTTTGACTAACTGCGCCACGACCCCCGAACTATCGCGTGTTCCGTCGACGGGAGGTGGAGCGACGTTTAATCTGAGCGTGTCACCTTTAATCTATCAAGGTCTTACGGGATGGGGTGTTCTATTCAAAGAGAACGCAATATTCTTCGGTAACGCGGCTTACACCAGCGACCACGAATAAAATTCGCAGGAACCGAGGAGCCGGCGGGGGTGGATGGCGGAAGAGGTTCAATGTCTTGCGCTGGATCATCGATCACGTCTCCCGGAAGGGGAACCCCTTTCTCGTCTTATACGCCGCTCTCTCGCTCATTGTCAGGCGATTCCTCTCCTCCCTCGCCGGCCCTTAGAAATCCCGATATTTCGAGGAGCCTGATAACAGGACCATCCTCTGGCAGGGTCCTCTTGCCTTTTTCGAAAATATACTCCTACTTCGAACGCGACGCCTAAAAACTATACTGAAAATAAAAAGATTTAGAATTAAATTTCACAATCGAAATTTAAAATTAATTTCAGTATTTTTCAATTCCAATTTTTAATTCCAATTTTTAATTCCAATTTTTAATTACAATTTTTAATTTCAATTTTTAATTTTAGATTCTAAATCAGTCAATGTCTAATTCGTAGTCTGTTAAGTTGATTAAAAGAAGAATTAACTTACTATTTAGTTGCTACTTCGTGGACACATTTTTATTTTGCATAAAAATTCGCAGGCTAATTATCAATACCTAGGGATGAAAGTAAGCGAGGACACACTGGAGAGAAAAATTGTCCGTCTGAGAAGACATTGATATTTATGAACGGGATACTGTAATAAAAGAGTATAATATTAATGTAACGTAGAGTACTATGTAGTAGAATAATGGGGTGCAATGTAGTAGACTAATGGGGCGCTATATACAGAAATATTTCACGAAGTACAAAGAATAATTTCTTCGGATAACTGGATTACGTACCAAAGACTCCAACAAAGGAAAAAGCGAACAATATATCCCGGTTACGTATAAAATCAAATATTTCTAATTTTTATTATTTAACAGATTCAAATCATACGCTTGAAAATCACATTATCTCCAACTTCTGAAATGCGGCGAACAATCGCGTTCATACTAAAGCAAAAATAGAAGTAGCAAAGTCAACCCTATCACCGTCGAGTCGAAGCGAATCCGAACGCGAAGAAATCACAATTTCACAGATCCCGTGCAATTATCTCGTCCGCGCCGGTAAACAATAATTTCGAGCTGGAAAATAAGAGCGACCGGTCGCTAAACGAAACCAAAGAAATCCCCATTTTTACCGTGCTCGTTCGTTCCGGCGCTCTCCACGTCCCGACGTCCATTTCGCGAAACAGTCAGCAGACCGGAAATAAGATTTATAAGGCGGAATGATTTAAGATCTCTGAAACGGATAAATTTCTTGTTTCCACGGCTCCGATAGATCGCGATACCAGCCGGCCTCTCGCCGGCTGTCTTTCCGTTCTCCTATCGCGGAAAGCTACCCCCTCGCGCAATGGTCGGTTCGATTTTTCTAGGAATTAAGAGATCGAATACTCTGAAATGAAATTTTATTATATTCTATTATCGAGTACGTTGCTTTTAGTTAAGAGTCGTCTCGGTTGAAATTACTTTATTAAATGTTATCTCTCGGCAAGAATTATTAACTCGATTGAATAAAGTATATAGAAACAGAATAAAAATTTTTTTAAAATTACATTATACGTATTATATTATTACGTATTATACTCGTCAGATTTATAATAGTTTTTAATGTTAACTCTGATGGCATTTTTCTAAAAGAAAGGTATCAGTTCTTACGTTTGCAATATTTTTAATCGCGAAGAAAATTGTTTCTTAATTTTTAAAATTGTCTTTCATCTGGCAGATGAACCAGCGTTATATCCATCGTTTATAAATTACATAGGAATTTATTTAGCGTCTCGAGCAAGGTACAACCAGCAAAGAATTCGGAAAAATTGAATTTCTATTTGCTGGAATCGGCGGTCTTGTTCTTTTCCGTGTTCGAGGTTGTTGCCGGCGTGCCCGCGCGAAGACGGAGGTAAGGGCGGCGAGACGCAGTCGCGTGATGGCATCCCCTCGCTCGGTAAATAAATTACCCCGACCTTATCAGGGGTAATAGGAGCGCGCACGACACAGATTGGTCGGCGTCGGGCACGCGAATTAAAAGTTACTGGCCCGCCACGGCTCGCAGGCCGTCCGGCAGGAACGCGACAAGTACCTATCGGCCCCGGTGTTTTATTAAAGATTACAACAATCCGGGACTATCCCTCGGATCGTATCGGCCTCCCCCGCGTAATTATTTATGCTTATCGTCGCAGAAATTAGAGCCGTCGTTATTATTCCGCGCGACGTTCCCCGCCCTGGTGATCCGTAATCGCCGCGGACCGAAAGCGTCCCCGAAAATAGGACGATTCACTCTTGTAGCGGATGTAATAGCGGCGACCTAGATCGCGCGGATTATTTTAGACTTTGCATTCGCGATTAGAGCGCCGAGCAAAGGGCGCGGAGTAATGGGCGCTCCGCCTGCCGTTACGAATCTTGTTACCAGATTTCGGCACTGTGCGTGTCCGTTCGATTAATTCGCGCGCAACCACCGTCAGCCTTAGGCAATTTTCTAATGATTTCACCACCTGCCGATTCTCATTCCTTTTGCCGCTGGTACATTCATTGGCTACCACCGAAACATGCTTTTCGCGGCCATTATCTCGCTCGCGGCAATCGCAGCTTGTATTTATTCCTTGCAGCGCAATTTCGTACATTAGTCTCGCGATTACAATGTTTTATTACTAGACTGTAAATCTTTATGCAAAGTAAAATTATCTTCATCGATTGCTATGGAGGGGACATAAATTTATGTTCCTTTCTTTAATAATTACAGCGTGTCGGAAATAGTATGTAGACGTCTTTAAATTCTGATACTTTCATTACTTGAAAATATTATATATTATATCATATATTATTATAAATTATATTTTATTTATTATATTGAATTGTTACAGATGCAATCTCGGTTCTCCAAATATACGGTTGCTTTTACTGCAATAAATTGCTGAAATCTCATGCGAAACTAGCGTCGAGTACTCGCGAGCCTCCGCGCGTCGGAGATTTTATGAAATAGGAACGAATCGCCGATTAGTGTAGCCAAATAATAGGAGAGACTCGGTGCACTCGATTTAGCAGGTTGGCCGTCAATCATCGTTTCCCGCGGCGAAACATCGGCGCGCCGAGAATTCTATCTTGGCAGAAGAAATCGAAGCGTTCTCGATTCGTCGCTCACGATTTCCCGCGAATATATTTCACTGTTCGGCCCCGACCCGGCAACTTCGTTGGCACGTATCTTGCATAAGGATACCGTTCGGCCGAGCTGCGAAACTTTCCCGTGTTTCTTCTACTTTTTGCTCGGATGTCCCTTTCCCCGTCATTTCCCTATGCACCACTCCCGGGCTGTTCGAAATTTCTTCTCGCCGGACTTTCTCGCCTCCCTCTTCGCCCCCTCCTTCTCTCTCTCTTTCGCTTGTCTCTTGTCTCTTGTTAGTCTTCCGGGTATTTCTCTCCTTCTCGTCATTTCTTTCTCTGTCTTCCTCGATATTTCTGTCCTTATTTTTCTCGTTATTCCTTTTTACGCGAGACAAAACTGTCGTACTACTGTTAACAGAAACGGAAATGTAATAATATTATAATATTATATTATGTATATATATTAAATTAAAATAATATTATAATATTTTCACTGTTCTGTGTTTTGTTAACATTATTGCTAATAACAGATGCGTTCCAATTTACAAACTTTGCAATAGGGGGTATTTTTCACTCTATTTATGTGATCACTCTGATCCTCCATCTTTCAATGTCCATAAATATTCTTTTACTATTAAGAATTGAGAAATGCATAATTTATTTGTCAACTCTACGTTCCAAGTTATTAATATAATGTTACAATTTCACAATTTGATAACGAAGGAGAAAAAAGCGGAACTGGTTCTATCACGTACCGTCGCCGAAAGAGGGGGGGAAGCCTCGGTCCGAGTCGGGCCGCGTTTACTTTTGCCCGATTGCTACGATTTTATTGGTCCGCCGCGATTTATCGACACGCTGCTTTGCATATGATTGATCCACGCCGATTCGCCGGTTTCCCCGATACGAGGCGCCGGGCTCCTGTTTACCTTGCTCCCCAGTCCCCGACGTCCTTCGGCCCACTTCGAACGCTGTCTATTTCTCTCCTGTACGTTCCATTATCGGTTCCGCTAGGCGATTGTGTCCTCCTGTCCCAGATACGAGCATCGGCTGCGAAATAGTAAGACGTATCCCGTTGGATTCACCCTTGCAAAGGGTGGGGGACGCGACGGTATCGCGCTTGCAATGGGCATTTTTCAAAACACCGTCCGAGAAAATGGAACTCTTTTATTGAATCTGCTTCTCGCCCTTTATTATAGATCGTGGACCATGATCTATGGACGGATCGCGAGAGAGATTGCGTAGTTGACACTTAGTCTACCGAATAGGGAGATCTCCCCGTTTTAAATGGAGTCGTTGGAGAATTTTTCACGGTTATCGACGTTATAGTTTCTTAATTTTATCAAGATTTTTACGGGGTACGAATATTGAGGAAGTAATCGATACCAGACAAGTTTGTTTTATAATTTTTATTTAATTAAACGAAGCACTTTAGTTTTATGAAATCTTTTAGGTTCCTGAATTTATTTAGACTTTCCAGAATTTTTATTGCGATTAATACTTGGACTAAGATGTTGAGTCAGTTATTTTCTGTGAAACTGAGTTTATAGTTACAACAGGCAATTCGTTAAAAATCTTGAATATTTCCTGCATTATATTATCGTTTTATTTAATTTAATGCTTTTAGTTTTATTGCTTTTGGCGCCTGATAGGTTTCGTGCTAACGTGTCTTTTTATAGGGTTTTTGATAATTTATGCATAATCTTGAACATTTCCTGTATATTATATTACGTATTACGTTGTATTATGTATTACATTATACCATGTATTATATTATACACTGTACCATATTATTTCCTATATTATAGTAACGTGTACTTTGTATAATACTTGTTCTAATCGATCGTTCGGCGGATATTCTCGTGAACCTCGAGAAAAGAAATTTCCGTAATTCGTAGAGAACTTTGACGAAGTCGACCGTATCTACCGAAAGCTCCAGAAGAAAGCTCGTTTCGAAAAAATGTCGAGTTAAAGAAGTTGAATGCCGCCTCGGAAGCATCGAAGTCGGGAAGCTTTTAGCTCCGAAGCTCGGTATCAAAAGGTTGACAGTGTGAAGCATCAGGTACAAAAGTTTCGACTGTTGAATAGTAGTACAGCCAAAGGGCCGCTTTCCTTAGATTTCGCGAAACCCATTGTGACGGAATGATGTCATAAAAGTGCGAGCCTGAATGCGATCAGAGCTCGTCGATATTAATAGATTCTTAAATCAGTGCGGAAAGCGAAGCAGATGTTTTTGTTAAAAATATTCGACGAGAATATTTAGCGATATATTTAGACCAATATCGATGCTGCGTTCATCGCGCTGTTTAAGAGACTGATCTGGATAAATAGAATAATTTATTTATTTAAATATAAATTAAATTATTCGCTGATTTAAAGCTGATTCAAAGCTGATTTAAAGCTGATTCAAAGCTGATTCAAAGCCATTCAATGCCACCCCTATGAAAGTCAACGTGATATCTAAAATATCCTCCGCGGCGCCGTGATTTATTTAAGTTAAACGTATTCGTTCTCTTCTGTTACAGGTGAGTCGGTAAAACAATCATATTCGTCATCCATGAATTTTTCCGGGACTAATGGAAACTCCTGTGGTAAGACCTCTCCTTGATTTACGAGCCCGGGATATGAATGTGCAGGCGGAGGTTCGGTAGAAGTGTCGGGGGGCGTGAGTTATTAGCTGAAAAATATGTTTTCGCGGAAACTTCGGTTTAAATTGACAAAGAGGCCAAGTTTTCAACGTTGCAAATCGCGCGACCCACCAAAAGACGTGATTTATATTCGCATTAAGGGATTTTAAAGAACGTTTCGACGAATCCGGCATAAATTTGTCGACTAACTGCCATCGATTTCTTGCCATTCATCCCGCGGGCTTCGAGCGCCGCCCCGCTCTATTATGCGCTATTGCAATTATTTAAATTCGTGTGACAGCTTAATTAATTTGCCCGTCGAAACCCGGCACCGACGAACGCGCTCCCTCCAAGAAACCAGATAAAACTCGATTTTCTCAATTTCGCAATTTTAAGAGATTTCAAATAGCGCAATAATATTTCTCAAACTGTCATACTAATTAACTTCATTATTTTCAAACGCTTTTTGAATTTTTCAACTCTTCGTTATTTCTGTTACAAAAGCATCAAGTCTCCTTATATATCTCTCTGGTATCTTATAAACTGTTAATTTCTCATAATATTTATATTAATATATATATAATAATTTGTAACAATATTCGGTAATTTTATTCCAATATTTAATTAAACAAATGAGCGATCTCGAGCGATCATTAAACGAGCGATCTTTTCGCAAAAGGTAATCGTTCGCAGTAAAGAAAAGAGACAATTACGGGGCTCGTTTCGGCCATACACAGGTGCAATTGCATTTCTTACGCGCAGTTCCCATTTTAATTCCGAGCCCGGCAACAAACGTGTCAAGTGCTCGTACGATTGCGCCATAGTTTAGCGGCAGCCGCCGGAAACGCATGCAAATCTCGACGTGCCTCTCTGATCTCGCTGATCCTTCTTCCTTAATTGCAATTAATTCTGGCTCTTGCGATAGTTCTGCCCTATACAGTAGCACGCAGCGATCGCTAACAAGGGTAGCCCGGATCCCTATTTTCCCCACGACCATACCGGGTGTCCCGGAACACGCGATTAAATGTTCCTCGTTAACGGCCTTCCGGTCGAAATTAAACTGACCACGGACGAAACACTGTCCGAAAGTGTTGAATTGAATTTTTAAAGTTTTCCGGGCGCGGTGAACGCGCGACCTACCGCAAAGGAAATTATAACGTGAAATTCGATAACACGACTTTACGAGTGGATCACGAATTTTAAGCGGCTTAAAAGTGTGATACAGCATTATAAGGTTTCGCACAATATGATCGCTGCGACTGAATTACGCTTGTTTCTCAACTGAATAATATAGGCTAGTGGAGCCGGTTACCGTGGGCTGACCAGTTCCCTGCGCCTTTGCTTTATTTCACAGCATAATTCGCTTTATTTTTATCAAATACTAAATTTCTGTATTAAAACTATATATAATTATATTATTTATATATATTAAAATTATTATATTTATATATATATTAAAGTTATTATATTTATATATATTAAAATTATTATATTTACATATATTAAAATTATTATATTTATATATATTAAAATTATTATATTTATATATATTAAAATTATTATATATAACCGACTGCGCTACCCTAATGTCTAGCAATTTATAATTTATATCAAAAATGTGAAACCGCTCCGGGGGTGGTGCATTTACTATTAAAAAATTCGTAGATCCAGCGATTAGAATTTTCGATTACCCCTATATAAATAATAAATTAAAGTCTGTCCCCAAGGGGATGGTTGAAAACGACTTGTTGCAAGACCTAACGACGGTATTAATTTTCGCCGGAAGGGTGACGCGTCCGCGGACCACGCCAACGCCGGTCATGTTTAATCGTACATTTAACGCGTAGTTAGTCTTGCAAATTTCGAGAGATATTGTCAGAATACGCCAGGTCAGCCGGAATTATGTAAATGTTTAGCTTCCGTTGTCAACGTACGCGCGCCCTCTGTGCGCGGCCTCGACGCGTCGCGACGACCACCGTCGGAAATAACTGGCATTTGTCGATGCGGTCGCCGACTGTTTGGAGCTGCGGCATCGGCGCACCTAAAAGGAGCAAAGGGCGAAACGGTCGGAGGGGGTTGGGGGTTCGACGGGACCGAGGAATATCCGGGGAGACATCGCGAAACTTTCCGGGGGATGGGTTCGTTCGACTAATACCGGCGAGGTCTCGTCTACTTTAACGTAGATCTAACTTAGCCTTAGATTAGACCAACGGAGGACTATGTACTTGTTCGCTTGCACCGTCTTCACCGACACGGTCCTCGAGATAATCGTACCTTTCCGGTACCTGCACTTTATAGGGCAGTGGACCTGGTTACCGTGGGCCAGCCAATTACACCGCCTTTAGCTTATTTTCTGGCACAGTTGACTTTATACTGACCGAATAAGGGATGTTAGATACTCTTACATAAATTCAATTAATTATTTATTTGTTAAAATTTAACACAAGATGGACATTTTAAAACAAAGAAATTATTAATCGATTTTATTATTTATTTGCCGATCGCCCGAGATATTGTACAGTTATTTTGCAATTTAATAATTAGTAAAGGGATATCTGATTTTAGTTTATTCATAGAAGACTTCACAAAATATTTTATTCAATTTGCAAAATTTTATTCAAAAATGATTTGTATCACATTTGCATCGTCGCAAATTGTTAAGAAACTTCGCCTTCAAATTGTTAAGAAACTTCGCCTTCAAATTGTTAAGAAACTTCGCCTTCAAATTGTTAAGGAACTGCAATTAATTTGCCGAAGTTGTTTCCAGTATTAAAAACTGAAGTCCGGTAACACGGCACAGTAATTGGTTCCTCCACCTTACGCAACACTTCCCCAGGATTGCAGCCTTGTTCGCGTTAGCTCCCGTCGTGTTCCCGCTCCTCTTTTTCAGCTTCATAGGCGCGTTTCTGTTTTCGCAAGTTCTTTGCCGGACTCGTCGAGGCATGTTTCGGTCGAATTGGAAATGAGCGATGATGTTGGTACACGGTTTTCTCCGACGCGGCTGTTATTAGGTGAACGGTGGGCTCTCCGAGAAGATCCAAAACATTTTAGTTGCTAATTGTTTTAATGAACTTCTACACGACTTTCCGGCGTTTTGAAATTACACGCGCGAATGTAGCCGGAGATGTTCGCGGTTTACTTGATGGAAATTATTTCCTATTCTTTTCACGCTTGGGATAATTTCGAGATTTTCTTTATCCTGTGGCATGACGAAATATTACTTGCAAATTTTAGAAAATGATATAAATTTTTACCGGAATTTTTAAAGCTTTTTAAAGGTTAATTTGGGAATAATGTGAACGTAATATGTTATTATTTATATATTATGTTATTTATATTATGTATGTCTCTATATCTCTATCTTAAAGCCACGTATTTATTATTAGTATTTATTATAAAACTAATTTATTAATTTATATAATACTATAACTATGTTAAGGGTGTTAGGATACAATGTGATGTGTAACACCTTCGAAATATATACCTGCATTCACCAAGGATGCAACTGCGAGACAATGTAGATATTTGACCCACATATTTTCTAAATTAAAACATTGCCTCGCGACAAACAACCAACAAGTGAAAACAAATGTCATTACCCTAAGCGTAACAACGTGGAAAGGAAAAAGGTCTCCATAGCGAAGCGAGTCGAACAAAAGTTAATTCCCTTTTAACGAGTTAAAAACCGTATAGAAACGTCGAATCAATCGATCAGTCCCATCATTCGGCTCCTAATTCCCGTCGCGGAGCGCACTATTCGGTGTAATTCAAGTTTTCACGCTCCGAAATCGCGGTCCCTCGATCTCGCGCTCAATCCTCGTGGAGTTTCCAGATTAATTCGTAATCTGAGTGTACGTTAAACGCCGGGAATCTCGATTGTAAGTTGGTCAGCTGGGAGAATGGAATCTTAACCGAGATCCAGCTCGCTTCATATCCGAATTAGTTTCGATTCGCACGTCTGCCGGCACGTCTACGGGCTCCGTGGCCCGCCTAATCCTTGAAAAGTACATAACGCCCCTTTGACGGACGCGCGGGATCTGTAGCGGATCCTGCTTTGTGTACTTAAGGAATCGACGCCAAACATAATTAGAGGTTTCGCCCGTTTGCTACCGACAAACACACTCCTGGCTAATACGGTCAAACACATTCCTCTGGATCCTCCAGTTCTGAACTTCGTCCTCGATGGTAGAACGCGACGATGATCATTAAACTGCGTTTGTATCCGCGCATATCTGCGCGACAACGATCCCTCAATTATTGCGAAATTGAGACGACCTGGTTACGACGGATCTGTCGGCCATTGAGACAATTTGGGAAGAAATCTACGGTACGCGGGTATTAGGAGAAATAAATGTTGCTAAATTGTTGCGAGGCGTTCGCGAATTTTTTCTTAATTTTGTAGCCTCTGTATTGCAATATATATTCATTTTGTTAGGGTATATTTATCTTATGTTGGGGTAGATTCATTTTCGGTTAGGGTATATTCATTTTAGGATATATTTACCTTATATTTATTTATATTATCTTATATTATTTATGTTATGATTATATTATTATATATGATCTTATATTATTTATGTTATGATTATATTATTATATATGATCTTATATTATTATATATTATTATATATGATCTCATATTATTTACATTTTACACCGAGGAATATTTTGCACTGGTTGCAGAAATTAATTCTCGGCTTTTTCCCTGGAACAGCCGTCCTTTTACAAATAATCAAATTACTTGTCAATCGACGAAATACTCGCCATCAGCGTCGGCGCATTTCTCGAAGATTTCTCGTTGCTTGGAGCGACGCGTTGAATCGAAATCTATTCGTCGAATCGCGTAGCGACGAATTGAATATCGTTTTAATTTAACAGTTCAATTTCCGATACTGCAGGAAACTTTTATTTGAGAAAAATGATTTCAACGGGCGTCAATTCCCGGCTGTTTTTGTTCCGAATGTTTCCCCGACGTGTTTTGATTTTATTCCGCGTTCTGTCCCGCGAAATTGTTTCACTGTGAAATTCTCTTAACGAGCACTGGAACGTTTGCAATAATCATCGCTGGTATTATCGCGTTATTGCACAGCGGTGAGACACGTTTAGTTAACGGACGCGGACAGGTGAATTTAGCGTAGCTTGTGTAAAGCTTGACGCGAAAATGAAAAATATATTATAATGTAAATATATGCTCCGCTAAATTTAGGGCACGGTTGTGGAAGTCATTTGTTTTAGAGAAGTCTTTTTCGATTGTAATAATTTTTTAGAGGAGAAAGAAAATTTTGATGACGAGAGGATAGAATTTTATTGGGAAATAAAATAATATTTATAATTAACAGGGCGTTGCTAGAAATCTCTATCGTGTGTCACACTCGTCAAAGGGTTAATTTTGCATATTTACATATATTGACATAATTTTCGCTAGGAAATAAGAATAAATAATTAGAGCCTGTTTCCAATGCGTGGGGAATAACGGGCGCGTAGTTTATAGTTTATTCAGCCGCGTTTCCACCATTTGCAATTACCGTAAACACGATACCCACTTGCGCAACACAATAGTAGACTGGTTTACTGCTTGAACAGAGATTACGCTTACAAGTTCGTGCAAGGAGATAGGAGATAAAGTGGAGGCAGAATGCTGTAATGAGAGTTGCCCTCCAATACCGTTGAGGGATTGTTTAATTAAGTGCTCGGGGTGATTAGTAATCGATCTTACGAAATTCGCGAACGCACCTCCCATTGACAATATTTATTATTCTCACATTCGTATACGTAACTTTCTCCGTCAAAAATTAAAATCAAAAATATTTGGTAAACATAAATATCTGATCTATATTTCCTAATTGTTAAGATCGCCGAGCAAGAGTGAACAACTGCACGCGTTACACTGGAATTACAAAGATTCCCCCGCCAATTTCCATTCCTCCGTTGTTCTCGCCGAGATTTTCCGGCGTCAGCTCGAAACGTGTTTACAAACGCGAAGATAAAGGAAGCCGGGAAATATTTCATTCGGATGCTTCCAATATAAAACATTTTCCCCGGGACGAGGCATTAACATCTCCTTGAATATATTTGAATACATCTCTTGTGTATTTTTACAAGAGAAGCTTAAACTCCGCTCTTCCCAAGAAGAATCCCGGCGCCACCCCTCCGCCGCCCACCGGCCGCATAGTTTCGCTTTCGCGTCGCAACTTCTCGGACCCCCGTTCCACCCTCGTTCCACCCTCGTTCCACCCCCGTTCCACCCTCGTTCCACTGAAAAATGAAATTTCCTCGAAGGCGTCGGCGAATTTGAATCCGCGGCCGGCTATCGCGCAACGAACGAATCACGCTCGCGGAGCGGCTGTCACATATAAATCTCCGGCGAGCGGGCTGCAACATTTATGGGGAACCGGTAGATCCGCGGGAGTTCGCGTCGCCGACAGCCGCATAATTAGGTCCTGGGAGGACAGTTCCAGAAAGTCGCGTAACTTTGTAACAGAATTAAACCGCCATATCTCATTCTATCTTCGCGCGTTTATTCGCTCGCTCGTTCGCCACCTGTTCGGCCCTCCCCGGCTCCAGTTACTCCCTTCAGAATCGCTGAACCCTTCCGAGCACGGTGCCACTCTGTTCCCGCGCCCAGACCCGCTTATTAAATTCCTCGAAGTTTCTTCTCATTTGACACAGTAGCACCTCGTGTCTTTACGGCCTGTAGCTGCGTTTCCGGCCGTCACCCCCGCCGCACCCTCCTGAATTTCACCGAAATCGTGGGCGGTCCTAATAACTCGGTAATTACTCGACTCCGTACACCCTCGTACGACTGAATTTATATTATTTATTTATTTATTACCATCGCCTTAAACCATGTAAGGCTTATACAGTAGTTAATACGTTTCACTGTAAAGTGATATATAATTTTAACCCTTTGCACTCGATGCGATTTTATTTCAAGATAAAAAATAATTTTTCTGACCTACAGTATTTCCATTTTATATGCTTCATGCAATTCTTTATATAAAAATAAATTTGATAATGATTTTAAAACGCGATGTAACAATTTTTAGTGGCGCCTCAGGGCCACCACTCGAGAGCAAAGGGTTAATTATCAGGTTCAGCTAGGGAGGAGCTAAGGCAAAATTTATATTTTAAAATTCGCATCTTGAAACAATTTTCTCTTTTAATTTTTAATTTCAACGTATGAAACAAATTTTTATTTTACTTATTAGACCCCTCAATGCGTCGAAAATATTAAAAATTATGCGACAGTGATGCAAAAATTATAGAGAACTATACAGAACCATCGATAGTTCCAAAGCGTTAAAATTTGGAAAATATACAAAAATTATTCAGCGAATTCGCATAACTCGTTCAACGCAATGAAAATGGCAAATTTTCTTTGCCGAACGTTGCCGACGATTTCCAGCGATTCCGGCAGCGCGCGGCGCGGAATAAAGCGGAGCGGAGTCAGAGAGCCACCCCCTCGGAGCAGCACGACTCACCCCGCCGCGTCTCCACACTTTCCCTTCGTCCTTGCCCCGCGAACTGTGACCTTCCAGCACATGCTTGACTTAAGCGCAATTTAATATGGTTTAAGTTCGTCGTAAGGAGCCGGCGCGGGAACAAGTTGCCCCCCGCCCCCCACCTAATCAAGCCTCGCTTTAACCCTGGGAACCGCTCCCGAGAGACGTTGGAAACTACTTGTCCAACTAATAATCGCGCGGGATTTCTAAACTGAAAGTTAGCGCGCGCGCTACGAGCGTAGAGCTCGGATCCGCAAACGCTCCGAGCGTGTTCCCGACACCGTCCTATCAATTTCCGGTGCCCCGGGATGCCTCGAGACGCCACCATTTTTCCCTTGTCCCCGGCCCCGTTCAGTCGCGAACCTCCGATCATCCTCGACGGGTCGCGGCACGCCGCTTCTCGGCGGCGGCCATCTTTTCCCAGCCCGGATAAATAGTAATAATGGTAAATTGTCGTACTAAATGATATTACTGAATAATAATACTAAATAATAATACTGAATAATAAATACTACATAATAATACTGAATAATAAATACTACATAATAATAATGATTAATAAATACTACATAATAATACTGAATAATAAATACTACATAATAATACTGAATAATAAATACTACATAATAATACAAAATAATACTAAATAATAATACTAAATAAAATAAATAAATAAATAATAATAGATAATAATACCAAATACTAATTGTAGATAATACTAGTAATGTGACACTATATCGCACAATTGTTACGAAAAAGAGAAAAGGAAAAGAAGTGACAGAAGAAGCAATTAAACAAAGTGAAGAATGGAGAAAACAACAGTCTCAGAAAATTTGTATCATCCCTAAAGAGGATGGCAGTCCAGTTGACATTGCCGCAACAGTGTTCGAGAATTACAGATGGGACGGAGCGCGGTACCAGAGGCGATTCGAAGCAACAAATGTTCTTGCGTGCGATTTCTCACAGTTTTCGTCGCAGATCTGCGGAAACTGTTCATAGGAAACGGGAGGTCCGCGATTACCGCGAGGAATAAAAACAGAAGCCGGAGATGCAATTTCCATCTACTAATATCCAGCAATGGCGAACGCGGCGTGCCGTATCGGCCTGTTTTATTTCCATCTATTCATCGGGCCCGAAGAGGCGGGGGCAACGAAGCGAGGCCGGAGAGCCCGGCGCAAGAATCAGTCACGGGAATCGACCGCGAATCAATATCCATTGAAGAAAAGATACGACGCGATAATAAGTTTAGCGGAAGTCTCGGCTCGGTTCCGTCCTATTCGCCCGCCGCGGATAAAGCGGGAACGACTGCTCTCCCTCCTCCCTCCCTCCCTCTCTCCCGCCCCCTCGCTTTCTCCCAGCCAGGAGCTCCTCTAATCAGAGAGACCGTTCTATCAAGTTTGTTCTATGCACTTGATTACGTAGAATGCGAGGGACGGTAACGTTGTTACCCGGTTTGAATCGCGATATCGGGGGCGCGACTTTAATTAAGTCAGATTTATGGAGTAAATATCACGGACGAGGAGCCGGCGTTAGGCGATAGAGAGAGGAAGCTCGGGCTCCATTCGATTCTCCGTAAATTCGCGCGCAAACTTCCGAACGATTGCGAAGTAGAGTGGACATTGATCACTAATGTATCGAGCTCGGCGCCGCTAATGGGTTTTCGTGGCGCCCGTATCGCCAAAAAGTGCAAACTCAACTACCGGTGACACCGAACACCGAGCGGGATCTTGTTTAACACTTTCGCCGACCACGTTAGTCGCGCAACCCCTTCGTAAACGCGTCGACGCTTCCTTAATTAAGGTAGTCGACTACAAAATGTATCTCTTTATACGAGGGTATATTTTTGCTAATGACGTATTCGATGTTTCATTGGTAGTAAACAAAAGTGCAATTTAACGCTGGATATCATCGCCTTGGTCGAAGGGCCGTCTCGCAATTCTTATTTTCGAATCGGTGGTATACCCCCTTTGGAAATACGTCGACGCTTCCTCAATTAAAATATTCTAACAAATATATTTGATTATAGGAGAATATATTTTACCAAATTATCAACATTTCATCGACGATAAATAAAAATGCAATTTTACTTTAGGACAACCCCCTTCCATTTTTCAGCATAAATAACATCGCAGGGTTGCAACTGCCTCGATATAAAATCTTAATGGTCAAGATATTATATATTATTTTCAAAATAGAAAATATAAAGTACGACGACGTGAGCTAGGAATTTTTTGATCGTTAAAATTACGAAGATCTTTTTCAACCGAATCGAGTACTTCAATCAACGGATCCGCTGTGAAATCTCCGTCGCAAGTCCGCCACGTTGTTACCGAGTGGTCATCGTCCACGGGAGTCCTGCAACCGTGTTTGTACGTTCCGCAGGATTCCCCGAAACGGCTGTTCGAATCCGGCTAATATTTATCTAGGAGTCCAACGAACGAATGAACGAACGAGCGAACGAACGAACGGCGGTGTTTCCGGTCGTCGCCGGCGAAAGTTGCTCGGAAGTCTGTTCCCCGGCGGTAGGGCGATATATTTTGGCGGGGACTTACGACTTCCGACAAATTTAAACGCACTTCATACTTCTCCGGCGATGGGTATCGATTTCTGTGCGCAGGCTGCCGGCACGGACTCGATATAATCGCGTTATTCCGGAAGCCGCGTCGTCGCGTGCTCCTCCCGCTTCCTCGTTCTCCTTATTTGTCTTGTCTTCCGTTCTGCTCGCAAAAGAGAGCAACGCGGAACTGAATATCCTTGCTCTGGAAGACACACCGGCGAAGTGGGCCGAAAGGGGGAGACTGGAGGTGGAAGACGGAGACGGCCAGCGAGAGAGAGCGTTGGTTCAGAGAGCGAGAGAGACAGAGCGTTAGTTCAGAGGGCATGAGAGAGAGAGAGAGAGAGAGAGAGAGAGAGAGAATGCGTTGGTTTAGATAGCGCTGGAAAGAGAGCGCTAGTGCAGAGAGTGCTAGTTGAGAGAGAGCGAGAGACAGAGAGCGCTAGTTGAGAGAGAGCGAGAGACAGAGAGCGCTAGTTGAGAGAGAGCGAGAGACAGAGAGCGCTAGTTGAGAGAGAGCGAGAGACAGAGAGCGCTAGTGTAGAGAGCGCTAGTTCAGAGAGAGCGAGAGACAGAGCGCTAGAAAGAGAGCGCGAGAGACAGAGAGCGCTAGTTCAGAGAGAGCGAGAGACAGAGAGCGCTGGTTCAGAAAGTGCGAGAGACAGAGCGCTAGAAAGAGAGACAGGGAGAGCGCTAATTCAGAGAGCGCGAGAGAGAGCGCTTGCGAGAAGATAAAGGGAGAGAGAGAGAAAGCGAGAGAGAGAGAAAGCGAGAGAAAGAAAACGAGAAGTAGAAAGCGAGCGAGCGAGAGAGAGAAAGAGAAAGAGAGAGAGAGAGAGAGAGAGAGAGAGAGAGAGACCGAGATCGGTAGAGCAAGTACGAAGGGACGCGTCTATGTGAAATACAGCGCGCGGGTGCCGGCAGGCAAAGAGCGGCGGAGGGGGAGGAGTCGGAAGGAGGCAATGGAATTTGATATCGTGCGCAGGACCAGGAAAATAAAGTGGAAAAATTCCATCTGGTCAGACGTATCAAGCTCTGTGTCTCTGTGTCTCTCTGTGTCCTTCCGCCGGGACGGGGAGAGGAAGCGGGACAACTCTGGTAGACACTCAATACACTTTTCCTCGATTCCGCGGAAAAAGGAACGCGCCGCGACGCGCCGGCACGGGGGGATGAAGATTCACAGCGCCGAGCGGAAAATTTATTACGCTTTTCCTGTATTTCCGGCCGGGAGGAATACGCGCCAGCGAACGTTAGTCCGTGGAATGTCGTTCACGCGTTCCGTACACCGTCAGTTTCGCTGACACATTTTTATGGCAGCTGTTTACGCCATTAGGCCACCCTAACTAGGATAGGAGAGTGGAGCCGATTACTGTGGGGTCACCGATTCTATTCGTTTCCTATTAACTTTACATTTGTCGAATTTTTTTATTCTTTTGTTTATCTTTTACTGGAGGAATTTAACACATCTTAATCGATAAACATAAATTATGTTATATGGATTATAATATAGTGTAATATATATGTAACATAATTAACTTTACATTTATCGAATGAGACGTACTAAACTTTTTTAATAAAAAATTGACAAAGTGAGATATATTTATTTATATATACGTGTATGAAAAATAAAATAAATAGAAATAAAACGTATATCTATATGATTTTTGTTAGGGGATGTTTCTTTCTTCTCTTACGGGTGCTTTTTGCCCCCACTGTGCGCCGCACCACCGGTCCGAGTGTTGGCAAGCGTCGTGTCGTTGATGCTCGCCGTCTGCCCCGCACCCTTGTCCGCTCCTCCGTTCGTTTCACCGGCCCCTGGCGAAATTAAAAACATTTACTTGCTGCGAAAGAAACGCGAACCGAGCGGGCCGTGCGCTCTCATAAGCCAGGGACACATCTTGTAGCCAAGCCGGTCAGGGCGGCGAGGGTGGGCGTCGTAACAGGACGAGTAAAAAGCTCGCGAAACCGGTGGAGCGATGCGGACTGCAAGTGGCAATTGTGCAATGACTAAAATACTTCTTTTGTCATTCCGCTATTACTTGGATCGACGTCGCGAAAGAATACAGAACTCACGGAGACGTACAAAACGCATTTCTCTTTTCACAGGATTTTTACAGGATGCTTTTGCTTTTTATGGGACGCACTTGCGCGTCAAATTAACATAACCTAAAAACGGTTAACGCGTAAATTACAGTTTTTTAAAATTGTTTAAGAGAAAGGGACGATCGCGTTTGACTCCCACGTCTCGCAATTTTTATTTCGAGATCTGATTGCGATGCACCCTTGGGTACACGTGTACGGTGCACGAGGCGTGTAACTTATCATAGGCGTAGCCTATTCGGGATTCGTTCGCCAGATTACTTTTCCTCGTTCGGTGGGCCGGCGCATGTTTTATTGAGAAAAGTGGAATAACTGTTTCTCCGTTCGCCGAAATGCATCGCGGAATTGTTGGCCTATGCGCGTTTCGCCTATGCCAGTTTATGACGTACGAAGGCAGGAATTTTAATTTTCAAAGAGCGTTCCATTACGAGCTATGACCCTGGAGCATTGTTCCACGTGCAACTCTGCTCTACCGACACACTGACACGAGATAATGAATGAGAAACAAAGCGATTGAAGTCCCGCGACATTTTCTGGGACACTTCTGTTTCTTTCATTATGATTATTGGACTGTAGAGTCTCGTGAATTTAGGCGAAAGCCGCGCGGATGAACGACGAGAGGGTGATTTTTGGCAAATCTATTATTTATAATACAGCGAGGGAGTATATATACATAATAATCGTATAATGTACCTAAAATTGCATTTTAAAAATTCATTACACTTTCATTTTTTCCAAGAACTATAATAATAAAAATAAATAAGTTTAAATACAGACATGCAAAGACATTAAAATAATTTAAGAACACGATCGCATTATTATTGATATATTGACATTATTAGATGAAGGAATATTGTGTGTTTATTTAACTTCTGTGTTTTACAGTTAACATAGAAATATTTTATTTCATAAATCCATAAAAATAATATAAAAAGTACCAGGGGTTGATATATTATCGCGACGGAACAAAACAGAATTTTGCAGGAATTATAATAGACGTACTTTCGGACGCCGAACTATATTATTAATCGCGAACGGCGACCGTCGTTGTTAATTAAATCGGACACACGCGTCTAGAAATATGTAGGGTACAGATACATTTATTATCCATGAAGCAGCATGTCACTGTCGTTCGCTGTCACGAGAGTTACAATAATAACGTTTCACCCCTGCCCGGCCGCTCCGCAGCGAGGACTAATAAAAACGCTGACCCAGTTTTATAGACAGTACAAGTCGCCTTTCTCGGGCACCGTATTTTCTGACAGCTGCTGTCTACATAACTCCGGGTCACCGGTCGCGAGTCGATGTCCAAACTCTTTAGACCTTCGCGCCGCCTGAAGAGCCCGGGACAATGCCGCGCTCGTCGATGAATCTTTCATGGACCAAACCGTCCGAGATTCGATTCGAAAATTGCGCGGAGATTCTCGATACAGGTAAATCGAACCGTTCGTTTCATTAACCCTTTCACTACGAGAGACGTAAAGAGGTTGTCGCAAAAAGGACTCGTAATTGGGAAATGAGGGATTCCTGAGATCATTTGAAGCAACTTTTTCCTTTAGAGAAATTTTCTCCGAGGCGTCGTTAACGAGTTATTAATGAAAAACGGTGGCCAATGGGAGGCGAGATCAGCTGGCGCGAAGCGGCTGGGCCAATGAGGGAACTGGGTTTCGTCCGCTGATTGGCTCGGCCGCTTTGCGTTAGAAGAGATAGTTCCTTATTGGTCAGTGTTTTTTGTTAATAAGAGCATTTATATTGCGCAAAGAAGTTTATTGAAAAATACCTCGGAGAAACATTTTCATAGTATTGCATCCATTGCAATAATTAAAAACATTTCTCTCCGTGTTGAATAATACCATCAAATAACGTAAATTTTTCGCGTCGCGTCTCCTCAATTTCGTCCACATCGTTCCGCCGGTATCGACGGTTTTATCACAGCGGCAGGGCGCAGTCAAAGGGTTAACGAGACACGGCCACTCTTACTTTCCCCGATGGCAGGCAGCTCCGCGTCGACTCGCAGCTCCCGTGAATCCCTGTTTAATCGGCGACCTCGTCAGAACGGAGCACCATCGAGCCGAATTTCTGTGCGCCGACGAGCGCCGCGATACACGACCACGTGACACGTAACAGGGATGGTTCGCAGGAGCGAGGCGGCTCCGAAGCGATCGAGGCTGCGTAAGCAGATTACGCAACTGTGTAATTGAATGGGCACTCTAAATACCCCGGTTGCTAATTAAGAAGACGATCAATCGATTATCCAGCCGGCATCGATACACGTCCCCCAACCCCCGGCGCTCCGCCGCGGCTCTTCGGATCCGCCGTTCCAGTGGCGTAGCCGTGACGCCGACCAGGGAATCGTAACATGGTTGCTCGGTACCGGAGGGGTTTTAACCCGGCCTCTGCTGGCCCCTCCTCGCGCCACTTGCCGCCCCCGCTAAGTCTGTTATCAGCAAACCCCAGCCTCATCGGAGACTGGTGCTCGGCTAACTGCCGATTATTGCCGGCGGCATAACCTTCGATTAAAATCAACCCCCCGGCGCGTTTAACGGTCTCTTCAGCTTTCCCAATCAACGAGCCGGGCCTGAGAAGTAGGCTCAGCCGCTTTCAAAAACCGGTGCTCACACTTTCTTACTTTTTAATTGGAAATCCTAGAGATCGGAAGCTGTCCGTTTTCTTGCTGTCTATCCTTTTCTTGGATATCTTTGATCGTGGACAATTGTCCTGTGGTTTCTTTTGTCATACTCGAGCGGTCAAATGTGACTCGAGAGGGATGTTATTTCAAAGCGTTTAGAAAGCAGCGTCGTTTATTATATTATATTAGTCAATTATTCGCGAAAATTAATACTTTAGCATAAATAAAAAGGCACAATCTTTTGTTTATTTATTCCTAGAAAATTTTGCAGTAAGGATTTTTATTTCAACTTTTGATATGTTATAATAAAATATATTACAGAAGAACGTTCGGAGCGTTAAGGGTTAATAAATTAGACAGTAAATTATTTAATCTTCTTATTTTAGTCTTAAGGGGATGCAAAGTGCTTGGTTCCAGATTTCTTCTTCCGCAATTCCTCAAGTTATAAAAATATTTCTGCAACAAATTTTTATACGAGCTTCCTTATTCCAACAAATAATATCAGAAAAATCGTGCGACTTATAAATAAACCTTGTCGTTGCTACACATTTGTCGCTTTCAGGGGTGGGTAGTTCCAGCGTCGAATACTACTTTCCGTCCAACGGAAGTTTCCGGTTGTTATTAAATGGAATTCCCAGTCTTCGCAATTCGTCGATGAATTTATTATCGAGTTCACGGACGGCGTCGTTCGTCGGAACAATTACTTGCACGATCGACACCGCGGCCTGTGAATTCTACCAGTAATTTAACCGGCCGTTGTTATCCGCGGCGGGATTAACAACGCCGCGGAGGGCCGCGGAACGCGGTTGAAAAGCATTTGAAATATTGAAGCGTTAAGTTCCGCGTTTAGCATTTTTCAAGGAAGATTATACCCCGCGTCGGATACCGAATCCCACGGGCGGTTGAGTTTTCGAGGGATTTAAGAGGCGGATGATAAATATTAAAATAACAATTTGAATTCCAGTTTCGTTCAACCCCTCCGTTAAAATCCCAGGGCGCGCGCCGCGGCCGCTGCACCAAGGTTTTCCCGAGGAGAAGCGAGGAAAACTCTCCGCCGTGCGGGAACTGTAGATTCATGCAATAATCATCTTCCACTTTCTTGATCTAGTTTTGAGTGTTATGCTCTTTCTTCTTGACCTACTTGCCGTGTCGGGAATCGGGAATGAGGGTGCTACAATAACGCGGCACCTCGTACATCAGTGGGACATGCCCCGTTGCGAAATTATACGGGCCGAAAAATATGATTTATTAGAAATATGGAGATCGCGTGCCGCCGACCGAACATAACCTTAAACCTACCATTTTCTAAATCGACTCGCCTGTGCCAACACCGTAACGACCGCGTTTATTTCGATTTTTATCGACTTTTATTAGCACGTGTGCTTGGACGGAAAATATTAAATTGCTTTTTATAGAAGCTCTTTTTAGAATTTCAACAATTTTAGACGAAATATAGGGATCCTTTTGACCTGCACAATAAATATATACATACTATATATTATTGTATAATAAATGTTACTGCGAAGAGGAAATAATAAATAATTAACTGTAACAAATGTTATGCAAGAATTAGGAGAAGTTAGCTAGGCTATTTCGACTAATCTTAACCTTTCATCCGACGCGTCTTTCTATTTTCAACATATCGGGGGAATCGAATTGTTTAAAAGTCGAATCAGTTTTTCGACAACGAGTGACGCGGCGCTATACATTCGCAATGCTTAAATAGGTCTCACAGACAGTACCGTCATACATAAAGAATAAACGCGGAGGCCATTGCACCTATCAAACTGTTCTACCATGGCTGTATCGATCTGACACCGTGCAAAGCTATCTATTCGAAGATAGTTGTAAATTCGCTCTGTTTTCTCGTTCGTACGAGCTGAAATGGACCTCGGCCGTACTACGCGTCCTCGATTATTTTCGAAATTCTGCAGGATTCGAAAAACGACTCGCCTGACTTTCTTTCCATCGTCACCGATGTCCACGGATGAAGACTTAGACTGCTTCTACACTCTTGGTAAAACCGAGTAGCAATTGTTTAAAATAGTAGGAAGCTTGAAAGAATGTTTAAAATAAAATTTACTATAGGGAGAAGGAATTTATTTCTTCCAATTTATGCAGCGAATTTTCCGTTCGCATAAACATACTCGTCGCAAGTCAATTTTAATTTAGACACACCCTCGGCTCGTGGGTTTTGAATAATCCTGATCGAAACGAAATATTTCGATGGGCTTTGGACGCAGAAATCTGCGGTTCTTGAAATCTTTCAACGCCTACAGCTCGACTCCGGGTTAACCGGTTTCGATCGAATATTCAGAACGCATATAAGTCACCGAGAAAAAGGAGAGTCTCCTTTTCGTCGTTGCAAATAACGGTAAAATTGTTCGTTGCCCAATAGACTAGTCCCTCTACAACTTAAAAAAACATTCAGGTCGTTCGGACCATTTTCAAAAAAGTTATCGCGTTTCCAACCCCTTGGGTGGTGACTCTAAGGCGCCACTAAAATTGTTTAATTAAATTCCAAGATAACTATTATATTAACTTAATTATATTAATTTAGATTTAATTTTTGTACGCATAAAATGCACTTTGCTATATGAAAGGACATGCTACAAGTCGGAAAAATGATTTTAGATCCACGGTTAAAGAGTTTCGAGCGCAAAGGGTTAAAGATGCACGATCATTTTTGTCTGGCACACGCTATATGTTCGCCGGTCGCATCGCAGACACTCGTTACACGTAACGTCGGTCTGGCGGTTAGTTCTGTGCTGGATTTTCCATCGTTTCACCTTGCATCGACCGATATTTCAGCGAACCGCCGATTACAGAGGGGGTGAGCATTAAAGCGACTGGTTAGATGCTTGGATATCAGCGTGTCCTCGGGGGATGGGGAGAACTCGGATGAGGGTTTCATGGGTTAGAGGGTAGGTTGAGCGCGCGAGACAGGGCCGGCGGGTGGGTGGGCACTGTTGGTCGGCGCATTCGCGACAAAGGCTAATTGCAAAGCGCGGGAGAACCGCGTCGCAAACGGGAACAAGCCCATATTACGTCGGAACACACAAGCAGTCATCGTCACCCCATACGCTTCTCTTTCCTTCTCTTCCATTCTCCTCCCTTCTCTTTGCCTCGCTCTCCTCTTCTTTCTCTCTCTTTCTCTTTCTCTCTCTCTTGCGGCTGCTTCCGACCTCTTCCGTCGCGTCTATTCCCCCCAGAGCGCGACGAAACGACTCGTCGGCGATCAAAAATCTGCAACCTGGCTTCCCCTTTGTTTTTTTACTGAAATCCGTCTTTTCGACGGCTACACTCAAATGCGATTTCTTGCAAATCTCTTTATCTTAACGTGGAAAGCCGTTTATGAGATATCTGCTTGCAACGTTCTTTTTATTTTTCCTTGTTTGTTGTTGTTTTATTTTTGCTATTCCGCGATGAGTGAAACTACTGAGTGTAATTAAGCGATCAGTCGATTCGACGGATTTTTATAAAAATAATTTTGGTGTCACCGAAGGCCTTCGCATGCAGAGTCCCAAATAGCAGAAGGATGTCTTTAAGACGTCTTAGAGTCGACTCGAATGTCCTACGAACGTCTTAGAAACGTCCTGTGCCGTCTTTCAGTTGTCTGTTACGGGAAGTCTGCTTTGGACGTCTCAAAAACGTCTTAACAACGCCCCAAAGTGGACCTTCTTTTAACGTCTGAAAGAAGACGTTAAGACCTAAAATGGACGTCTTTAAGACGTCCTCGTCGACAGCCCTCGAGTGCACAATAGCCTCGCGTAAGACCCCAAAAATTGTGATACGGCCCTGACCGCGCATCGCTCGCTATTTATATTTCGTGGCAGCCTCGTTGAACGAAATATAGCATCGTCTAGGACAGGGTGACATGGTGGACGAGGCCGAGGTCAGGTGACGCCTCGAACTATGCGTCCGCCTAACAGAAACGATCCCGGCCGGTCGAGCATAGCTGAACTATGGCCCATCGGCTCGGCAGCCCGGCTTGGTATGGTACACGCGCAAAGCATGCTGGCACAATGGTGCGACCAGGTAAACCCCGACCTCCAGACCGCATCACATACAATTCCTCTGTCCACCTTCCGGCGATCCCTTTCACAGCGAATCCGACCTTCGAACCCGTTGCTCCAGCGCGTTCTACGGCCGTCCTCTTTTCGCCGGGATCCGCGCCCTCGGTATATCGGCGTCGCTTTACCTCCCGGTCACGTGTTCCCGTATTCACGCCTGTCCACCGCGCGCTCTGTGTGCCGTGTGCACGGACCCCGGCCACGCTGTGTACACCGGCCACCCTTACAAAGGTGCTAATTGACAGTATCGCCGGTGTGCGCGTTCAAATTGCCCGGAATCGGCTTAAAATCCTAGAAAATGCATTAATGCGTGGGAAAATGATCCGGCGCCGGCTTGCGAGCGATATGTACCGGGTGGTTTAGGAATATAGAGAGCCGTAGGGGTACAGTCGATAATATTGTTAAGATGGCGTTGAGAAGAATAGAAGGAGGGTAATCAAATTTAATTTTGTGGGATTTTATCACAGTCTGGTAATTTATATTTGATAATTCGAACGATGGGGGTGGTAACTCTAAGGCACCGTTAAAAATCGTTCCCTCGCATTTTGGAACAATTTGTAAATTATCAGACTTGTTTATATTATAAAAGAACTGTTTAAAAATTCGATTTCATGCGTCTAAAAAGCATTGGGTTATATAAATTGGAAATATAAATGGAAAACTATTCTGCTCTTAGAGTTAAAATGGCTGCACCGTGTAAAATGTCTCCACCGTATTAAATATTTCCCTCGCATAAAAAGAAAAGTCGCGGAAAAACCATTTCGAATTCATAGTTAAAATGGCTTCGAAGGG
>CM052158.1:10579715-10591242 GCA_028455555.1 Augochlorella aurata | reverse complement strand
CCTAGAAAATGCATTAATGCGCGGGAAAATGATCCGGCGCCGGCTTGAGAGCGCCATGTACCGGGTGGTTTAGGAATATAGAGAGCCGTAGGGGTGCAGTCGATAATATTGTTAAGATGGCGTTGAGAAGAATAGAAGGAGGGTAATCTAATTTAATTTTGTGGGATTCTATCACAGTCTGGTAATTTATATTTGATAATTCGAACGATGGGGGTGGTCACTCTAAGGCACCGTTAAAAATCGTTCCCTCGCATTTTGGAGCAATTTTTTTTAAATTATCAGACTTGTTTATATTATAAAAGAACTGTTTAAAAATTCGATTTCATGCGTCTAAAAAGCATTGGCTTATATAAATTGGAAATGTAAATGGAAAACTATTCTGCTCTTAGAGTTAAAATGGCTGTACCGTATAAAATATCTACGTTGTATTAAATATTTCCGTCGCATAAAAAGAAAAGTCGCGGGAAAACCATTCGAATTCATAGTTAAAATGGCTTCGAAGGGTTAATCTCTGCTCGAGAGAGGGAGCGTCGAAGCGGAACGAGTTAGAGCATTCTGTTGCATCGTCGCGTTTCGCACGCCGTACAGGGGCTGTTCAGACCGGCTGTACTTTGGATTACACCGCGTACATAGGCGTATTAACGACTAATATGTCCCCGGCGCGTCTCGAAAATCTCCTGGAGGCGGCGCGGCGGCTTAATTCGATCACAATGGGCAGCTTTGAGCGAGATTTAATCGAATCGAGCCAAGCGATGGCTGTTTAGTCGAAATATTGCCGCAGCTGTGGAACGCCGTGCGGCGCAAACTTCGTGCACGGTGTAATTATGGCGAAGCGGGCATGGTGTTTCGCCGCGAACCGGGTTGCCCGCCGCGGCGCGGCGCGGCGCGCCGATCGAAGGCCGCGCGCGAAGGCTACGCTGGAGAAATCTTGGCCGCGCTTCCGGGACCCTTGACGATTATGGATCGCCCTTCGTAATTGAATGGATAATTGAAACGATCCTTATCAAAGTTCCCGAGCCTTATGGAGCACGGTCACGGCAAACACGAGGCTCTCCGGTGGCCCGCAACCGCGCCTCGACCTCTTTCGCCTTCTCTTTCGATGCATCGCGAATATTCTCTGGCCCCGGTAAGCTCGCCGAGAATTAATCGGTTAAATATTGATTGGCCAACGGGATTCTCATCTTCGAGAAATTACGAATGTGCTCCGGCGAGAAGCAATCGCGAGTGCTCCATCGATTTTCTTTTACCAGCGAACCAAGGTCACTGGTACACGCCGATTCGCAGCGAAATTCGCGCGATCGCCGCGGCGGAGCTGCATACTTCCTTCCAAGGAATAGTATAATTTGACGTTATAATCGTTACTATTTAATACATTGTTGACGACGCATATCGCAAATATTGTTAATCGATATTTATCGATGAACTGTAATGATGTGAGAGCTCTAAAATATTAACGATTCTGTTCATTAATTTGAAACACTTTTAATTGTTCTGTATAAGTGTTAGAGGGATGCAAATTTTCAATTTCGTGCGTCATTTTACAAAAATTAGGATCACAGTTTTCTTCGTCGATGGAAAAATGACTCGTTAGAAAAAGAGAAAATAAATCTGATATTAAATCTCGTTAATTTATACGTTCTATTGCACTTTAAAAATCTGCAGGTGTCATAAATGGGTAGAGGTCCATAGCCTAATCGATCTGTATACATTGAGAAATACATTTTACAAAAATACATTTTAACATTTTAGTATAAAAAGATAATAATCCGTCTACACAATTTTCTCAACATGGAAGTAGAAGGAATATTCAACTTGTCTATTAAAATATTTAACAAGAAAATATTTTCTTAGATAAGACAATTGTCCGCCTCCAATTACACCCCCAAAATTATGACGTCAATGGCGGACGATAACATTCGAGCGAGAGTAAATTATGATTTATCTACGAGCGCCCAGTGGCAATCTTTAAATTGGAATGGTTCTTTGGCCGTCGGTCCTCGATCCATTTAAACGGCCATCTTAGAATTCCACGATATTCCACAATATCCCAATATCCCGCGGTATCATGACCAGGCATTGTGAGGAGGCCAAGAGGATCGCGAATGATGGCTTTTAGCGGTATAGAGGTTACGACAATCCATTGTACAAGTTGTGACGCCGAGAGGATTATACTTTTATGTCGTTTATATTAGATTGCCCTGGAGAACCGCTTTCCGAAAACCGGTCGAGTTGAGGAACATTTATTTGACAAAAAAAATACTTGTTAGTCCATTATCGAATTTCGTATTATTTTGTTATCAAATAAAATGAAGCGGTCGAAGCGAAAAATAGACAGCGAGTACCAAAGGGGTGTAAAGAAAGGGTAGATTTTAATTGCTATCCTGGATTAACATAAAATTTACAGCACCAAAAAATTTAAAAGTATAAAATAATAGAACACGATAAATTAAACTTAAATAAAATACAATAATTTATAAAACGAGTTCAACACTGTGCTATTATTATTTAACCATTAAACTATTATTAACTATAACATGTAACTAACAATTATGTATTTGATTTCCTGATATAATTTCTAGTGTTTCCGTATTTTACATAAATAATTTTAACGAACAAAAAATTAATTGAATTTAAATCAAAGCGAATTATGCTTGGAAATGAACACGAGTCGAAGAAATCGGCTACTCCATAACTGCATTGGCCTAGTACGTTCCGACATGGACGGTGCGTTTCCAAGAAATAAGGAAATAAGTAGGATACATGCAGCCGCGGTTAGGTCTGAAGCCATTAGGGGAACGCAGTTAGACTCGTCGCGGCTATAGAAGAGCGGTGGCCGATATCGGGAGTAGCTTCGCCGGTGTTTCAGACGTTTTCTATCTTCGTCGTTCGATTTCACGATCGATTACTGTTATCGGGCCGTTCCGTACCCGCGACAACACCACTTTTATAGGTGGACCCGTGGAGGTCTGGCGCGGCGTAAGGCGGGCGAGGGTACTTGGCATGCAGGACGAGGATAGTCGGGTCTGGAATTCCGTATGGATTAAGTAACCTCGTGCGCATAAGCCCGGATAAAATCGTGTACACGTACACAGGGCTGCATGCTCCCGGAGCTTCGCACGTACATTTTTAAGCATCGCGCCGCGACTACCCGGGCAAAAACTTGATTTATTCGCCGTTTAACAAAACTTGATTTTAACGAGAAACGCATCGCGTCGCGTTCCACTCTTTCGCTGGGTTTTCAGGGCCTCGCGATAAATTAACTGTACGCGCCTTTTTCAACGTAAAGTTTCACGATTTTACAGTTATGTAACATTCGAATTGTATGATTTTTTTTAATTGTTATACTTAGGAACCGAAGCGTCGAATAATGTAAAAGCGAATGCCGAAATCGACGAATATGAGACAGTGTTTCAGTCAGTGGAGAACAGAAAGCAGAATTTATTTATTTATTTTTCTATTTGTTGAATATATATGGGAAGTTATTATTTAGTTATAAAATTATAAAAAGGAAAAAGATTCCTTCTAGACTTGGGTAGAAAGTAATCTGATTAATGACAAACGATGATAAATCGTTAGTTGTTATAACTAATTTATAATCTTTTGTAATAATTTATAATATAAATAATAATACAGCTATGTAATAATATAAGTAATAATATGGTTATATAATAATAATATAACTAATAATATAATGTAGTATATATTATTAGTATAATATAATTATATAACTTATACTGATTGCACTGTACTAAAAATATAGCTTATATTAATTATACTGTAATAATAATATAACTTATACTAAGTATAGTACAATAATAATATAGCTGATATTAATTATATTGTAATAATAATATAACTTATACTAAGTACACTATACTAATAATACAGCTGATATTAATTATACCGTAACAATAATATAACTTATAAACCAACATCCACTACTAAATCCTGTCGATAAAAATGACGAAATAAAAATGATCGCTCCAGACAGAAATTCGACACACGTGTTCGAGATCTCGAAAGCCGGGCACGCGCACTAAATTAGACGCCGCTTTCTCCGGTCTTAGTTGCATGAAAACTGATATTAATGATATCGGACCCCGGCGCGATTCGATATTAATAATACCGTACTCGTATAATGCAGCGTAAGCTCCCGGGACACGCAAGACAATATATAAACGGCAATTGACCCGCGCGGGATCTAATGCAGCCGACCCAAGAACATGCAAGATGCAATATTAACAATAAAGGACTCGCGGGACCCCGATAGACTTCGCCCGAGCCATAGAAGAGACCCAGCGTTTCAGGATAGGGAATTTCTGAGAACACGATTCGGATAAACCCTTCGACCCTCGTGATCCCGGACCCTCGAGGATTGTCGGACCTCCCGAGGACCCTCATTGTCAGACCTTCTTTCACGCTTAAGAACCTTCGAGCCGCTTAGACTCTCGAGGACACTCAGGACTCTCAGGACTTTCTGATTCTCGAGAAGCTGCAAACATTTTGCAACTTCAGACTTCCTGGATCCTTCGAGACTTTTCAGACATCCCGGGCCCTCAGACTTACGAAACTTCTCCGAGACCCGATGAATCTTTTATGCGCCTATTGGATCGGCCCCGAGGTTTCGCCGATTGTTCTCGCTGGATCGATCGGATCGCTTGCCACTATTTTATTAACAATTTTACTTTGTAATGGGTAACATAAACATTCTCTGTTTCCATTCCAATTTTATTCTATTATTATTTTATTATGTATTTTATTATTATTTCATTATTATTTTATGTTTATTTTATTTCTATTTTATTTCTATTTTATTTCTATTTTATTTCTATTTTATTTCTATTTTATTTTTATTTTACTTCTATTTTATTTTTATTTTATTATTGTTGTATTTTTATTATATTTCGTTACTTATTTTATTATTACTTTTATTTTTATTTTACTTTATTATTACTTTATACATCACTAATAATATCAGTCATAGTAATATTATATATAGATTTCGTCGTCTCCAATTCCCATGCCACTTTCCTCGAATTCCACGGCTTTCCGTGGCCCTCCATTAACCGAATTAAGTTATACGGACCTCAGCCGCCTTTATCGGGCCCTTTGTCGTCTCCGGTTGATCCTTTAATCTACGACAGCCTGTATCGAGTCCCATTGTTCGAGATTCGATTTCTATTGTCTTATATGTAATCTTGTCTCGCCCATAGCGATCCCGTGGGACCCACAACGTCTTCAAGGTATCTCGCGATCTTTATTCAGTTACTGGATTTATGGATTGCCCGTGTTACGTTCCATGAACGCGCGATTGTCTCTATCGAACTCTGCAATTCTTCTCCCAAGTACAGTCAACGTCAAAATTGAAGCATCGCTGATTTCCGGCCTCGGAATTGTCAATCTTCGAACAGCTATAACTCCGTCAAAAATTATCGTAAGATCACGGGTCTTTTTTTAAATTGAAGCTTGGAATCTCTAATTTACGATGTGATATTCTAATTTTTAATATCATGCATACCCATGAATGTACTAACCTAAATCCGAGGGCATTCTGCGATACCGAAAAAGCGCGATGTTTAACGCCTTCTGCAGACTTAGAAAAATTTTTATCGAGCTTGCCGTTTACGTCGTCGTAAAGTTCGGACTTTCCCCTTTAGTTTAAGAGCTGAACGAAGTCGCTGCGATTTTTTCTCGCGAAGTTGCAGCTGTTTGAACGAGAACTGTGCCGCGGGCATTAAAAAATCTGAGGTACGAGCAGGTCGCTCGGTTGGATTTGTACGTTATTTGTGTGCGTTCCGTGTGTGTTCACTGTATTTATTGTGTATTTAGTGTATATTTAGTGTGTATTTAGTGTATATTTAGTGTATATTTAGTGTAAATTGAGTGCGTGCAACTTCGAGCATATACTGAACGGAGTGAAGGAAGTTACACCTGTTCGAATATCGGCAATTTTTCGGCGACGAGTTAGCGACGTTAATTTCGCCGTTGAGGGTATTGCGACGGGTATCTGGGCGACGGAAAAGTCGACGGTGCTAAGCGGTGACAACTTTCAAACACACTCTCGAAATTCCAGCAGCTCCTTTTTCCTGACGCACGCAGTTCACGCGACTTTCTTTGATGGTTGTCAACAGGTAACTCGTTTGCACAGCCATAATATTTCTGACGGCGCGGAAGGGTGTTGAAATCTTGTCAAGTCTCTCTCTCTCTCTCTCTCTTTTTCTCTCTCGTTCCACGCGCGAGTTCCTGCGCGTTTTCTTTACAACCTCCCCCACCTCCTCGTCCCCGTTTTTCCCTCGTCCGTCCTGCTCCCCCGCGAGCGGCGAGTGCTCGACCTGCAGCAGATAGAAGAAAGGACGAACGAGGAGAAGCAAAGTGACAACGCAATTTCGTCGCGGAAACAGGTCGGGAACGTATAAAGAGATTGTCTTTCCCCCGTGCCGCTTAAAAATCCCCGCCGAACCACCCCCGGCCGCGAGCGCGTGGAAATTACGCGCGGCCGGATCGACGCTCCCTTATGTTTGCGCGCGCGATCCACCGTTGCTCGTTACCACGCCGGGATAATAAACCTTTCGTCGCCGGCAACTATAACCAGTACGCTGTTCCCGGTTATAAACGTGTCCTTTATTCACGATCACGTGTTGCCCGAACGAACCACCCGCCGCCGCCGCCGCGTTATCGTTGCCCGATTAAATTTAACCGGCGACCCGGTGACAGAGCCAACGAGAGTTGAAGTTCTTCGGGACACCGTGTACATACGTTCCCGCTTAAGAAGCTCGCGGCGTTTTACGAGCAGACACCGCGCCGCTCGAACCGTCCGGCAGCTACAGTAATTAGGGGCTGCTGGATCTTCGACTAGTCGCTTCTATTAGACCATGGATGTTCCGCCGAATTTACATTTTTATGGGCTCCCGCGCTGGCTCGGGGATTCGGGAGATTTCCATCAATTTTTCGTGAGTGGGTTCTGCAGGGTTTTTCGTTACATTTTCTTGGCATTTTTAATGTTGCCGGAGATATTCGCTATCGCTTCTGAAAGAGTATGTAATACTCTAATTCGCTCATTTTTTTATGCAATTCGATATTTCTGTGCTGGATACAATTACTCGAATAATTGTTTTATTAATAAATAAGCGGAACGGAGGGGTGGAAAAATTGAACGCGACTTGTTGGATAATTATAACCAATTTATAGTGATCCGTAGTACCCAACGAGTTGTAATCGTTGATCATTGATTATTGTTAGCCCAATTATTATAAATTAATTACAACAACCAACGAGTTATCATCATGAATTATGACTACATTTTGCCCATCTCTGTGTCCAATAATTAATACCATTACGACGTCTTCGAATCAAAAATCAATTCGCAAAGCAAAAACACGATCGCCAATACCCAATAATCGATTAAAAAATCTCGATCGTTCAGAAAATCGATTCAAAATCGCTCTACCGCATTTGTAATCGCTGCTCTTCGGCTTACCGGGAAAATGCGAAATAAACGTGGCCGGTGATCGATGCGGAGGGTCGGAGGGCGGATCGCGGGATCTATGCGAAGGCACGGCTGGTTCGGCAGCGACCGGCGACCCCTCGACACTCATCGGCGTCCCCCGCGCCGCCCCACGCACATTTCGCATATGCTGACTCGTGCATTTTCCTATTTATGTCGGAGCAGCCGTTCGCGGTTCGGTGGCGCAGGTTACATCGATTTAGGCGAAGCGACGTTTGACTCGGACGAGCAACGCGTACCGATTCCACCCCCGCGGCACCCCGGAACAGGAGCCGGAAGGCGGGGTTCGCGGCGGAGGGCGCCCCGAGGCACCCCGAGGCTTTGTTTGAGCAGCGAGTTACCTTACCCTCGAGCGAGTTACCTTTCTCTCGAGCGAGCGAAAGCGCGCGCGTCCTTCCATTCGGATGCCGATGAAATCTGACGACGCGCAAACTTCCCGGCCGATATTATGCATGGGGCGAACTCCGGCCGAGCTGCAATCCCACTTTTAAAGCCGACCGCGAGCGGCCCGACGATATGTCCGTTTATTTCGAAAGCGGTGCAAGTTTATCATCTCTTAACACTTTGCCGGCCGCTGTCACGCTGGCGTGACTTTTGCTCGCCGACGGTTACCGGCCGGAGTCACGTACGCGTGACATTGGCTCAGCGCAGCGTCGATGTTTCCACTATGCTTGTAAGTGCCTAATATTTTTGAGCTTAGGATTTTTTGACTAACAGCTGGTGTGCAATTTAGACATAAATTAATTTCCCTGCCGAGAGAACGCATACTTTATTGCTTAACTTTAGGATTCGCTCGTTAAAAACGAGATATCGCGTAATTTCTGATCAATTTGGTGTAAACTTTTTATCTATAGCTAGTTAACATCGCTCTGTCGACAGCCTGTGAATCGGTTGTCACGGCAATCGATAATTTGTTATCTATTATTGAAATAAAAGTGTTAGATTGCACCATTGTAAGCTCCAATATTATTATATAATTTTTTAAATATTAGATACCTTCCGCGATTAACAAAATAAATAAAATTATCCTATAATATCAGAACGGTCAGTAAAGTGTTAACCATAAGCTCCTACACTGAAACAAGATGTCTACCGATGCCTCGGTGCTGCTATTCGACCGCAAGCGGCGACTAGATCACACTCGCAGCCCTCCAAGTAAAATAAAATCCACCCCCAAATCCGCGCATGAAACGACCGCGTCGCGACGCTATGGAACGGGATTCCGGTTTACACGGGGATCTATTAATCACGGATCGGGACCCGTTGACTAAAAGTTAATAGCGAGGAGCAGGTGATTAGGTAGCGAGCGGAGCGTGACATCGTTCCGCGGCGCATTCGGACGGTCGCTAATCGCGGAGCGACGCACATTAATCTATTTCGCGTCTATTAATAATTCGGATGCACGCGTTGTAGCCAGCTGATCCGAAATAAACCGGCCGGGTTTCGGGCCCAGAGGCAGGGACAGGCAGAGAGACGAGGCGGAGAGGCGAGGCGGAGAGGCGAGGCGGAGAGGCGGGATTGTCGACGGTGGCTCGGTCGGCTTCGGCGACCGGCAATCCGTGGCTAATGCAGCGATCGACATTTTGCCGGAGCCATCGGCCATTAATTAACACAGCGACTGGCTGATTAACATATTATCGCGGCAAGACAGCCGACCGGCTGCTGCAGGCGGAGGTAAGCCCGACCCGGTTGCAGAGCCCGCGGAAGCGAAGAGATTGCGTGGGCCCGGCGGTGTGGGTGCGCGGAGGAGGAAGTAGGAGGCTGAATACTGAGATTCAGCCTTTCAGAAACGAACAATAATGGTGCGGCGGGGTGCGCCGGGGCGCGGCGGACCCAGGCGAAGGGCAGGGGGCCGACGGGGGGCGAGCTGGGTGGCAGAGGCAACGCCGGAGAATCCCTCCAGGCACGTTCGACTATTAACCCCACCGAGATTCGGAAACGCTCGGCAACTGAAACCACCGTCTCTACAATCCAACCCCTTCTAGGACGTTTGAACGAGACTTCTACCCAGCCGCAGTGTCTCCGTAACAAGGGTGAACTCAATCCCCGAGCAGCCAGACACTACCCCCGGAGCCTGAATCAGTTTTCTCCGGCTCTGTCTCGCCGTTTTACTTCCGTCTCTCTTTTTCTGATCCTCGCCGACGGACCGGTCGTCCTCCTAGCCCTCCTCCTCCTTCTCCACCTCTTCTTCCTCCTCCTCCTCGTCCTCGTCGTCGTCGCGACGCCTCGCGTCCGCAGTTGGCATGATTAAAACGAAATCGTCATCGCCCGCCGTCAACCTAGACGCCGTCTCTGACGATTTACGAGCACCGTCGACGAGCACGTAGCCTGACCGAGACGCTGGAAATTTCAATCCCTTTGCGCGAGACCACCCCTGTCTCACCCCGGATCGTCTTTACTTTGACAATCCGTTGCTGTATTTTCTCGCCTCGCTTTCTCCCGGAATCGGCCCCGCGTTTTTAAATAACAGCTCCGACGCGGCCGGGGTGGAAATCTACGCCGCGAGTCTGCGCCCCGGGAATTATTTAATAATGTTGACGCACGCGGCTCGAAAGGGAATTCGGTGTCGAGGTTGGCTTAATCCTTTCGACCCGGCGCGGGGTATAGAATATTCCTTTAAAATTATGCTTGATCTCCTTTAATTTTGTACGAGGCATTAGCCTGCTACGCAGGTACGAGAGCCCTGTATAAATCGTAAAAATTGAAGCGGCCGGGTTTCAACCCTTTGCCGAGGAACTCGACTCCGAGGCAAGACTGCATCGTTTGTTGAAGCAATTTTTATATTGTTAAATTAGTTGAGAGTGTTGTGGAGATTGTAATAATTAATAAATTAAAGCACTACTAGTCCAGACTGAAAGACTAGTTTTAAAATCGAAATACCCTCGAGTGCGAAGGGTCGATTATGTAAATATTTGAACGACATACTTTTCTATCAGTTCGTCCATTGCAGTTGCGTACGCGATGCATTATGTTTATAATTTAATAACCAAACACGTCGATCGTATTTAGTTGCAATCATTTAAAATTGACACGCGAGGTATCAATTGATATTATATACGCGAGCATTGCTGTAGGAGTAACGCGTCATCGACGCCACTTTTTCGAACGACTCGCGTCGCCGGTGGATATGGGTCACCCGCGAATTTCAGAAGTTCCGGAACGCTTTGTCCCCGTATCCGACCATCGAAATTTCCTCCCGTCGAACGCACTCCGAGCCTTTGTAAGTCTAAAATAACGACAAGTCCCCCCATAAATAATAAATCGGTGGAACACTTTCGGTGATTAAACGTCCGAAACGGATCTCTTCCAACACCGTAAAAGATGCGATATTCTTCGGACAATTATCATCCCACACGAGCGTCCCTTATTTAATTTACGGCGACAACCGTTTAATTAAAGAACGATCCATTTCACAAATTGAAGCGTTAATAATGAAATGCGCTGTACTGTTCAAATTTGCACGGCTCCATAAATATCTTATCTCGCAGCCATTAAATTATGCTTTTACTCCGATGATATCGGTCGAGGCCTAGAACGGTACTAATTAAAGTGTTTCAAAATCGTCGGCGCTTAATCGAATTTTTGTAAAATCGATGAGGGGGTCCGACGGCCTCCCGCCGGGACATAAATAATTATTACTTTGTCGCGGGTCTCGCCGCGAAATAGAATATTCCTGGTAGAACCGCGCAGTCCTTCTCTCTTTATTAATTTCAGTAAAGGAGCGAGACTAAATTCTAGCGAACGACTCCGTTTTCGATCTCTCCGTTTCGACCGGCATCAGTCGTAAAACCCGCAGTTTAATCACTATACTGTAAGGATGTCCGAAAAAACAATATATTCGGGTTTAGAAAGGCGTTTATTCAATATAGTTTTCCGCTCGCGCTGCAACGACAACCTCGTTGCTTCTTTGGCCGCGTTCTTATACTAAACGGTCTTGTAGGCGGTTACCGCTAAACACCAATAGCATTGCTTAAAAACTAATATACATCCTCCGAGAGGCGACAAGGTGAGGGAAGCTGGCCA
>CM052158.1:10555191-10571349 GCA_028455555.1 Augochlorella aurata | reverse complement strand
TTAGATTTCGACCGGTAAAAGTTGATTCCCCGGCGAAACGTCGCCGAATGTTCCGGAGCGACGATGAGGTGCACGCGCGACCGCAGGGGTCGTTCCCCCTCGGCGACAGTTGGGAGGAGGAGGAAAGGAACCTCGCCGGCCTCGGCGGAGTGTCTAAAAGCCCGACAAAGTTTCATTTAAAAAGCTAATTAACTTATCCAATTACCGTCTCGGCCTGGAGGCTCGGCGTCGCGTCGCGAGAGAGAAAGATGGAGGAGAGAGCCGGCCAGGACAGCATCCGGATTCCATCGGTGGAATGCCATGGGATTTCTCGCGAGCCTGCAAAACCGGCCAGGGGGGAGGGCACCCTGGGAGGCCAGTTTCCCAAGAAGGAAGGCGGGAGGGGGCAGGCAAAGACTCTGAAAGAACGGGGGGATTACTCGAAGAAAGAGCAAGGGAATCAATTTAGTCGCGACCAGCCGATCTTTTATGAGAAAGTGCACGGATTACGGCGCGCAAGAAATACAAATCGTCTCGGGGTAACGGCGTGCTGATCCCCTTGATTAATGATTCCCTCTTGGGCGCCGCTTCTTCCTCCGGCGTGCCGCGAAGGGCTGCGCGAGGGTGCACGCGCGACTGCATGACACCGCGACGCACCCCGGCGCCCCGCGTCGCGACGCGGAACCGCGTCTCTGCCTTGTCGCGTTGCCGAATCGCGAGGCGAACGACGGATATTTTATTCACGAGACACGGTCTCGTGGATCCCCTACGACGCTGCAGCCGGCGCAGGCCGGTCATTCGAAATATACGCCGCGTCTTTCGGTGCGTCGCGTGCATTCCGATGCAGATTTAATATTTAAACGTGATAGATAAAGGATGCTCGCGCGCGCCTTTGATCTTTCTTGCGACTTGCGACCCTCCCGACGGGTTACTCGCGACCCCTGATCGGTTTATCGACTATGGAAGCTTGCTTCTGTGTCGTTGACTCTTGTTTCTGCGTTATTGTTCCGTCTGGGGGTTGGGGAAAGGGCTGACTTTGAGAGGTTTTTTATGCATTTATAATATTATTGGTTTAGTATATTAGGACTAGGTAAAATAGTTTTAATTGTATTTAAAAAGGATAGAAAAAGGGAGAAAGATTATTTTTATTATTATTATTATTTACTTTAGAAGCTTCGTAAGCCCTTTCAACCCTCCCTCTACCTTGCTAAAGACACAGCAAGCAGAGGGGGAAGGCTGCAAATATATATCAGTAAGATATCAATGCGAGTCAAAAGTGACTTGAACGCGGGAGGCCGCGCTACAGTAACCAAAGGGTTAAAGTACAGTCTAAACAGAGTTGTTTATATCAATTAATATCGTGAGATAGAAGTTGTTAAAATAGACCGCGGATCTCCATATAAACGAAAAAAGGTTGTTCACCAATTTCGAGGAAACACAGTTAACTAAAACTCTTCTCTGAAATTATTCTAGAATTGTTTATTCCGCGTTACTATTTTTCTCACGGATGTCATAAAATCCGCAGTGTCTAGCTATAACTCCAGGCTCTCTATAGTCTTCCGCCGTGCACCGATGCAATGGAACGCCGATATTTATCAAAATAGGTTTTGCATCGTCAGGAATCGATCGCGGATATTCGGGCGTCCGTATTCGCGGACACGGTGTTTTTAAAAATCGCTCGTAAAACCTGCTCGGCCGAAAATAAAAGTTGTTGTCTGCATTCATCGCCGGACGTAGGTGCCAAGCACAATATTTTTGTTCTATTTAGACAGCGGATCTTTATGCGGAATACAAATTTGTTGCATCCGTTGCGACAAACTGGAGTCGACCAGCGGCGTATTCTTTCTTTCAATATTGTCGATAAATTTAGGAGAATATTCTTTTAGACGTTTCTAATGTTTTCATTGTTTCATATTTCGTCTGATCAATTGTTGCACAAATTAATACTATTCGCAATCTTGTAATAATTTTGATAAATTCTAATTTATTAATTCGACATTCTTGATATTAATTTCTTTTATTATATATATATAGAATTTATTTTATTAATCTCTGTCAGAAATTTATAATATTTACAGTCTGGTAATGATTTTGATAACTTCTAATTAATAAATTAATATTGCTAGTTTCTATTACCCCTTTCACTGTATTAAATTACGTCTAATAATTCCTGCCACTAATACATGAAGTCCATAGTCTGATAAAAATTTCAAGAAATAAATAAATAATAAATCGACACTGTTAGTTCCTCTTAACCGTTCCACTGTCCTAAATCACGGCTGTTAATTTCTCTTATAAATATTAATACATCAAATCTGGCAACAATTTCAGAAAATTCTGATCAATAAGTCACCATTGTCAGTTCCTCTTAACCCTTCCACCGTGTCAATTCACACTTCCTAAATACATAAAATTCGCAATCGCAAAAATTAATTCGAGCGCCAGATTCCTTCGCCAAAGCCCATTGTCCCGGAACGAAATTTATGGCCGGTCTGATTTTTGACCACCTCGAAATATCGCGTCCGCGGCTATGCAGTTAGATGGACTGCACCGTATAATGACGCGCAGTGGTGCGAATCGACGTGCAGGCAGACCTGTCTGGATTTGCGGGTCGTATATCGGCGCGTGAGAAAATATCGTGTTTACTATGCCTGATCAAATACAGTGAGAGAGGGAGAGAGAGGGAGAGAGAGAGAGGACGCGTTCGTGCATCGGCGTACGAGCCCGGCGACTCTCCGCGCCCCTTCTTTCCCTGTCGCCCGAATCCTCTCGTGGAAACGCGGCCGCATGGGCCGCGTCTCTGTGTCTCGTATCGCGCGAAGAACGCTTGACGGACGAGGATTCGATTCTCCGGGCGACGTTCGATTTGTTCATGCGCGACGGATACACTTCGGCTACTTTGCCCATTGTGTTCGGAGCAAACAGACGGAACCCGAGCGTCGGCCGGCGCGGGATTTCCCGCGAGTTTTTTTTTGCGGTGGCGCGCGAACCCGCGGCAATTCGATTTGGAAAATTGAAAATGCTTTTGTTAATCAGCTCCTCCGGCGACTCGTTCTCTCGTCCATTCTCGGCAGCCGGGATTCCCGCGCCTGTCGAAAAACCGCTTCGCATTCTCTCGTTCGACCGAATCGTTGCGTAGGATTTTTACCTGCACCGTTCAGCGATGCGATTGATATTGCACGTTGATAGATACAGAGCGCATGTTTTCTTATCGCTTGAAGATTTGTCGTAGAATATGTTGTAATTACTCTTTGTTTAATATGTAGCAATATTGCGTTTCTTTGTTAACGAGGAAGCTTGTGTCGAACAGTAGTAAGGAACGTAAACGTTATTATTATTTAATATCATCGCTTTAACGAGGTATATACGGTGGACTATAATTTTGGACGTTATTAATAGCGGAAATGTAAATAATAATCGACAGAAACGGATGCATCCTGTAATTAATATTGATCGAGCAGAGAAGATTGACATAATTTCCGTCAAATATTTCGTCAAAAGTCTCGGCTAGTTTTTCTGTACTTTAACCCTTTTCACTCGAAGCATTTAAAAAATCTAAACCAATTTTTCTACAGTGTTTTCATTTCACGCGAGTACATTTTATGAAATTGATTCTAGTGACTGGTACCAACAGTTTCAAAAACTTTTTAAACCTAAGCTTTGTTATTATAAAAATTGTGTTGCAACGCGATAGGAACAATTGACGGTGCCTCGTAGTCACCACTCGCCCTCGAGTTATTAAATTTCTTTAATTTAATTTATTGAATTTATTGAATTTATTTAATTAAATTTATTTACCGTCTACGTTTCACACAAAGGGTGAAAGAAATGAGATATTCAGCTTGGTCGAGACTTATCCCGCCACCCTGTATAAATGGATCTGTGCGACGGCCAGGGTAGTTTCGGGAGAGGTATCCACCTGGCGGTGAGCGGCGCAGGTAACCGCCGCAGGTAACCGGCGCAGTTTGAAATCCAGTTGTCCGGGAATAATGCCGCCTCGGGGCCGGGATCATTAAAACCGGCCGATAAAATCCGGCCGGATGGCCCCCGAGGAATGGCACTCGTCATCGTATCGGAACGAAAAGAACGTTCCCGATGCAACACGTGCACAAGCACGGCGCAGAAACACGCGCGCGCGCGTGTCGCCGCACCGCGCCGCGCCGCGCCGGGAATATTAACCTCTCCCGGGGGGCAAGGCTCCGGCATCGCGACCCGGCATTCTGGCCCAGCTCGTGCCGATATTTCGTCGAGTGCATACCGGACGCGAACGAGCGTCGCATACGCGACTCGCATTCTCCTCCTGCACCTCGATATGCGCCACGGTTATGCAAAGCCTTCGACCCGACCGAGCGTCCGCGAGCTTTTTAACCGCGAGCGAACAGCCGGCCGCGAAACCGCCGAAAATTTCTCGGAGGATCGATGCGTCCCATCCCCGACCGATCTAACGATCTACCGATCTGCCTGGCATTCACGGATCGCCGCCCCGCCGATGGATTTCCGCTGGATGTCCGCTGGATGTCATCTGTTACATTTTCTACGGTAAATGCGGCGCGATCGATTATGCGGAAATATAATGATGCATAATAGGTTGGAGGAGTGTCGAGTGGCGGATATCTGTTCTCTATGTTGCTGGATAAAAGGTTTAGGGAATTATTAGGGTAGCAAGTTAATATGTAATACTGAGGTTAAAGCGCATTTTTTGTGTGTAATAAAGTAATTTATTAGCGAGTAATATTTTTATATAATTTAGCAAGAGGTAGGAAAGTAATTGGTTCATTTACACGAAGCAGGTACGATTTTACCTGTGCAGAAGTATGAAGTACTATTTATATTAAATAGAGAAAATGTACGAAATTAAGTAAGATTATTATATTTTTATTTTTGAAATGTTCCAGCTGAATTTATAGACACGTAGTAGAGGACAATTTTACAGTATTTAACAGTCTCGATATCCGCGGAGTCCCAGCGACCACCGAAGGGAGATCATTATATTCGTATTAACGAGTCCCCGTAAGCCGCGTGATACTTCTTTCGTTCCCTGGTTCCCTTCCAGGACATTTGAATCTCGTTTCCCGACAATTTAAGAAATTTCGCCGGACCGCCAGACAAATTTATGCCGGCGGGGGTAATACCGTCTGAAACGGCCAGGAGATCGCGCATAATTCACCGGTGTCACCGAGAAGTACCCTCCTTGAGCTACGATCGCTTTATTATCTCGCGATTACGCGCGCCGGTCCATTTGCATTAATTATCTTCGCCGGCCGCGAAATAGAGTCGCGTTCGGCTGGTTCTGCCGGTGACGTACTTAAGCAACTGGTAAAGGATATAATAAATGTACCGGTCAGTCCTGTCGATCCTCGTAACCTACCATTATACAGTGTGTTCGGCGAAGCCTGGCGCCGAATTTGTAGAGACTGCTGAGACTATCCAGACCCTCCAGAGCCTTTATATAAAAAACCCCTTCCCGTAAACGGGCCACCAAATCTTCCCAATTAGTCGATAACATCGTTGAAACATTCAACGCTGCCTCTAGAAGAGCATTGCAGAAAAATATCGACATTCGTTTAATCAAGATGGTTGCAAGTCTACTTTCAATCTTTTGTTAACACACGGCGTCAAAAATCTAAACAATTTTGTCCATTCGCTCATCAAACTATTTAATCTAAAACAGGGAGATCTCCCCAGTCGGTTGGCTAAGTATTAATACATAATAGTTACGTCTTCAAATTTCTTATTCATCAATTTTTCTAAATATATTTTCTCAATCTTTCTGTTGACCCAGATGGAACCATCGTTCATTTAATTAAATTGCCGAAAGATGATTTTAATTGGGCGACGTTGAAACGCATTCGGTGACAATGATTTCGCGAGGGTTAACGTCGCCGAACAAATTTCGCGAGGATCGATGCGCGAATAAAGGGTCCACGGAATCATTCGAACGGCAGGAAATATTGTTTCGGTTGAAGAAGAGTAAGGTGCGCGGGACAGCGAATGAGATGGACGGTTTTACTAAGCTCCGCCGTGAGCTTTCGGTTCATGGGTCATTGGTAGGTTGGGAATAGCCGGCCGGTAAAAGGTATTGTCGTTGAAACGACCACGTTGGTCACTGGAGAGGCTCTTTTATATCCCGTCGGGAAGACACGAACCTTCGAGGAAAGGACGATCGAGCCATACTGCAAACTCTCGTCTTATAGTAGAACCAATCTTCGGCCGTCTCACGGATAGCCGACGCTGGGACGGCGAGAGAGACGGAGAATGAGGGGGAGCGGAGCATTAGAGAGAGCCAGAGCATCGGAGAGAGAGAGAGAGAGAACCAGGGCTTCAGGAGAGAGCCAGAGCATCAGAGAGAGAAAGCCGGAGCATCAGAGAGAGCCGGTGCATCAGAGAGAGAAAGAGAGAGAGAGAGAGCCGGAGTATCAGAGAGAGAGAGAGAGAAAGAGAGAGCCAGAGAATCAGAGAGACAGAGAGAGAGAGAGGGAGCTAGAAAATCAGAGGGAGAGAGAGAGAGAGCCAGAGAGTCAAGGAAAAATAGAGCCAAAGAATCAGAGGGAGAGAGAGAGAGAGAGAGAGAGAGAGAGAGAGAGAGAGAGAGAGAGCCAGAGAGTCAAGGGGAAAGATAGAGCCAAAGAATCAGAGAGAGAGGGAGAGAGCCAGAGAATCGGAGGAAGAGAGCAACAGAGAGCGAAAGAGCGCCGGAAAAGGGATGAACCGAGCCAGGGAAAGAGATTACCTCGCGTAAAATCGGGACGGGCGACTTTTCGACGTTCGCGAGCCGGCCGTCGCGTCGACAAGTTCCTTCCTTTTCTTTTCATCGCTGGTAATTCCCTCCGCCGAGCCATCGAATAAGCTACTACACCTGACAGACAAAGGACCTCTGTCACGGAGTTTCGTCCGTGAACGACCAACACGATCCCCCCGCAAATGGGACAAATGGTCCAGTCCGGAGTCCACGCGGATCCAACCACGCTGCGGATCGATCCGGGACGCTCATCTCCGAGAAAACACTTTAATACGATAGCACACCCTTTTTTATCCACCCGGCCCTCCTTTGGAAGTTCCCCTATTCTCTTTGTCTTCTACTTTGCACTTTGACTTTGCCGCGACTTTTATCTGATTCGGCGAACTGTCCGCCGGATGGACACTCGAGCCGCGCGCTCGTTAAAATGATCGATGCTTGATCCTTGGAACGAAGGTGTGCCGAGCGTTTTACTATTATGTTCGGAAGGAGTTGGGTACAGTTCCGGTATTTTATTTTTATAGTTCTAGCTTTTCTAGAAAGCGTAATAATTGGTCGCTGATGTATGGGGAACCTTCCCTCCTATTGTTATTTGAAGAGTTTGTTCGTATAAGAGATGAAGGATTATTTTGGGGATTTATTAGATTAAGAAATAGAGGGTTATTGGAAGAATTTATATAAAATGAAGAATTATATGAGTTATCTATTTGAGTAAAAAATGAAGAATTATGCGAACTATTTATTAAAATAAAAAATGAAGCATTATACCAAGACGATTTATTTGATTTATTCGAGTAAAAAGTCAAGAATTATACGAATTATTAAAAGAAATCATTCTAATAAAAATTGAAGAACAGTACGAACAATTTATTACAATAAAAACAAAAAATTATTTGAACAAATAAATACGGTATAATTTATTTCGAACAACTTGTCGTATAAAATATTCGAATAACGCCGAACTTCTTGTACGCGCGTCAATGGTCCACCGCCCGCTTCCCCGGTTAAAGTACATAACTCGGCGCACTTTGAGAGCCAGACTGTCCAGCAATAAGAAGATCGAGGGCGCCATCATCGTCTCTAGACGTCTAGGAGTATGGTGAGCTGCGAGCCTACGGCGGCGAAGCAGTAAAATGTTTTTCCGTGCTGGCAGACGGCCGGGTCGCTCCCTTTCCGGAACGGAGAGAGAAAGAGAGAGAGAGGGAGAGAGGGAGATTCGTCAAGTAATTTTCGCAAGTGAAAAAGTGGAGACAAAGTTTGCGGAGCGAGTAGAGGCTCGCTGGCTGATAGTAAACCAAATTAAAGACCTCGCGAGGGGGCGGTAAAGCAATTTCGTAGTCCCGCGCGGGTCTCGTCGCGAAGCGTTTCTACGTCACTGGATACGAATGGCGGGTGGAGGGTAATGGCGAGAGACACAGCCGGAGCCAGACCGAAACGTATCCTCTGCCCTCTTCGGCTCGCCTCTTCTCGCCTCATCTCGCCTCTTCTCGCCCTCTTCTCGCCTCTTCTCGCCTCTTCTCGCCCTCTCCTCGTCTTCGCGAACCAGCACGCCGCGCTGGATCGTTTGCACGCGCGCGTTTTCCTCGGGAAACCTCGTAGACATTTAACCGTGCACGTACTTACACACGCCGCACCTTGCCGCACCTTTCCGCGCCGCACCGCACCTTTCCGCACCGCACCTTTCCGCTCCGCGCCGTCTGGGAACGAAGGGAGGGCCCACGCGCGCGCTCCGCTGGAACGAACGACAGCCTGGAAGTCAACCCTGATCTCTCGGTTGGCAAAATCTCCGTCGCCTCCCTGCCATGCTTCCTTGAAAACGCTCGTCGTCACGGATCTGATTACTCCTCCGCGAAAAATACTGGCGCACCGACGCCTGCGAGGCGGAACGCGCTCGGCGCCGCTTCGAACCGACGCGATTTTACAATGATCGCGTTCTTAGATCTATCTGTAGACGACACTGGGTCTACGGAAGCCGTAAGGATAGATTTATGAGTTATTTTTTAACCCTGCAGCGACCCTTTTATATTTTTTGGCGTTCGCGACGACATGGGGCTGCGAGCGATTCAAAATGGAATTTTAGTAAGCAAAATATTATTTATTATTTTCAAAACGTAAATATACTAAATAAAATATAATGTAAATATATAAAATAAAATATAATATAAATATATAATATAAATAATAAATATATAATAAAATATTAATATGTTCTAGTATTAATTTACATATTGTCAGGCAATTTAATAATACTGTGGGGTCACCAGTAACCCCACGAGGTCATTCTAAGGTTAAATATATGCGTTATAATATTATTTATTGAATAAATATCTCCAATTCTTAATTAGTACGAGTTTGTCTACAGCGTTAATAAAATGAAAGAGAAAAGGGGTAGTTCGAAGAATCCCCTTTTTAAAGAATTTTTAACATATTATTTCCTTAATGCAAGAACGTTGTAAATAGTATAAAATTTAATTGTGGAAATATTTCCTGTATTCCTGTTTTCGTAGAATTATTAGAGCCACTGCGACGGTGGAGAACAACCCTTCGTGATTAATATGCGTTAAAACATAAGTTAAACGTAAGTTTGAACTTTGGAAAAGAGAGTGACGTTTATGAGAATGATAATAAATGGTCTTCTTTTAAGCACTACAATACCTGCGTCATATTCCACAAGTTTCAAAGTAGCTTTTAGGTTAATTATACTTGTACTACTTGTTATTCTCACCTGGTGGTGACTCACTAACACTCTGAACGCCCCGTTAAATTCGCGAAACTTTCTATTCATGCACCGCCACGATTCGAGATTTATCATTCATAATGTAGATTTATATTTTACTATCCTTATAATATTTCATAATATTTTATGGACAATATTTTATAATATTTTACAATATTTTATAGTATTTTCTGTGCAATATTTTACAATATTCTATAATATTCTATAATATTTCATGTACAATATTTTATAATATTCCATAATATTCTATAATATTTCATGTACAATATTTTATAATATTCCATAATATTCTATGATATTCTATAATATTTTATAATATTCCATAATATTCCATAATATTTCGTGTGCAATATTTTACAATATTCCATAATATTCTATAATATTTTATATACGATACTTTTCGTCACAAATATTTTTCAAATTTCACCAATCAATTAGAACTTATTTAAACCGATGCGCTAGTCCGGTTAGGGTTAGGTCCCTCCGAACCGGGGAAAACCAGGGTGCAAAACTAGCGTCGCACGTGTCCTGTCGACAAGCCATGCGGCTGATTGGACGTCTCGCGGGTTACTTGTCAGTGGTTGATGAATTATTGTGTGTTATGGGGAAACTTGTATGGAATTTTGTATCGCGGCTGCAGCAGCCTCAGCAGCCCCGAATTAGGTGATCCGTTGAAATTGACGCCGTCCATCTAACCTTCCGGAGGACTTAAGGGTAACTCCACTTCCGGCGACCCAAGAAAAATAGTAATTTTGACCCCTTAGCGCATCTTCTTTATAAATCAGATCTTCGATTATAATAATTTCTAAGACGAAAAAAGACAATTTATATTTAATTTATATTATTTACATCTGCTTGAATGTTTAAATATTACTAACAAGAGAGTAGAGTTTAATTTTGATTTAAAGGAACAGTGCCAGGGGTTAAATAAAAATCCTACCACCAATTAAAAATTCTTTCGAATATATTTCTTTCTTTAATATATTATAAAAATCGTAAAAAAGTCAGAATAAATCCTGTTCTGTAATTCTTATAATGCAGTTCTTGTCAGTCGCATTTAGACCTCGGTTTAATGTTAAGTATCCCGGGGAAGCTGCCGACTCGACATATCTCCAAGAAGGGGCGCGCGGGGTTCCAGCTGCCAGGAAATCGTACAGATTAAGTTAAACGCGATCCTCCGTACTCGGATGATGGGTTTTCCGTGGGGTGGCTTCAGCTCCGGATAATCAGAGATCGTAAAGTTCCCGAATCCCGTCTTGTCGACAACTTTCCGCCGCGACTTCCGCCGTTCGCCTTCGTTGGCCGCTCGACGAGTCCGCAGCGACCGCGCGATCGTTCCGCGGCCGAGGAACTCGTCTTCGCTAATTTTATTAACAGCTCGGGCGAACAACGCGCGTCCCGCCCTCGTCCGGGGGATGCTCGCTGTTCCACCGTGCAGGGTACACAGGCGCCGCGACGCCTTCTCGCGCTCGTGTGTCAGCGATGACACGTATACACACCATCGGCCGACCAATCTACCTTCGCCGGGCTGACTCTCGGCGTACCTTCCGGCCCGCCATTACAGGGAAGCCTTTATTAAGTCTTCAACTTGGCGTAACACGTGCCCGTCCATCACCAGGTGATCTCGTTCGCATTGATCGCCCTTCTCCTTTCTTACGGCGGATCGAAAAAGTATTTCTGGGGCGGAGGGTTGGCTAGGGTTAGCTCGTGAATAATTTAAAATCCGGCATCGCTGAGGATTTCGAATACTTTCTACGGAGTTTTGTAACATTATAAGGCAATCATTAGACCGTGGATATTTAAGGATTTGTTATAAAAATGGACTGGTGGAATTTCAAACGTTGGAGATATTAGAAGAATTTAAGGACATTTCTCTGTTAGAAATTTTTATTTAGCTGATCATTGTTGAAATTCGCGAAGTTTTATTTTGCAGTCTAATAATTATATAAATTTGTTTAAATCGTACGCGATTAACGTTTTGTCTGCCTCGACGGTGCACAGTGTTAAAAAGTTTGAACAATCCTGTTCAACGTGCAATGTACACCACAAACGAACACAACCCTTAACAATAGAACCATCGAGCCCTTATCCAGACTAATGTATACATATCGTTGTATAACACTGCCAAGATTGGATTTATTTAAACGTCGTCCGATTTCCCTGATAGCACGCGCATGTATAAAGAAGTCTGTCCAACAATTCCTGGCAGAAACATTTTTACAACACGTAAAAGAAGAGTACCAGAGAGTCGCTTCGACTAGTTCGGCGCTTCCAGCGTCGATCCAACTGAAGAAGCAATCGGCCTAGCTGGTCGAAACGGTCGCGCGACCATGAACCCCGTCGGCAACGAATCACTGAGTCGCATTCCGGCCGGCCCGCCCGTTCCAAATAATTAATCGCGAGCGTACAGCGTGGGGAACGACGAATCACGCTCATAACGAGAAAATCCTGGGAGCCGGGCGACGTAAAAGACGAGAGAGCGCCGTGCCGGGTGAAATTGTAATGGGCGCCGGTACGAGGCCAAGAGGCGCGTCGTCGTCTACCGCAGAAATTACAGAAACTTTACGAGCGAAGTAGGATTAATGCCGCTTATCTCGTTAAAATTCCGTGGAAAGCGCTCCACGGAATTGTATCCCGGGGCCATCGACGCGATGTACGTCCGACTTGTATCCAACGGTTGCATTCGGGGGCGCCGGAGCACGGACGGGAACCTTCGCCCTTGATTCGCCACCTTCTCCCCCTCCCCCCTCCGCTTATCCATCGCGTTCGCCGGCCGGCCGAGCAACCATCGCAGGAAAGCCTTTATTAAGTCTTCAACTTTGTGGGACGCGTGCCCGTCCATCATCGCGGAATTGAGTTCCCGTGCAAGCTTCGCCGGGCCAACGGATCGACGATTTTCTGGCTGGATGTAATTAGAAATCCGACCGATGCAAAATCCTCCTGGTATGCCCATTCGTCAGACTTCGGCGCCGCCGTTCTTATCCGCCGGTTCTCAACTCGTCTTTGTTCGCAGGACACGAAAATTTAACCTCTTGGGCACCGACGAATTTTCCGCGGCAGAGCTCGACGCGAATTACGCTTGGCGACGTGGCCCTGCGATGCTTTACACATTTACCCGACACACGTGCTTTCACTTTAATAATTTATTTTAATAATTAATAATACAATCTAGTGCGCCGCATTTTAATATAGGGTGGCATCCGCGTGAGCCGCGATACAGGGTGTCCCAAAAGTGACTCGCAATTTCGACTTTTTCCTTAGCGAAAGTGCTCCGCAAGGCTTTGTTTATGGGTTATTAATAATAAACACTGACCAATTGAACAAAATACTGTAATTTTGTGAAATCTTGTAGCTTTTGGCCCAGTCTTCTTTAAAAACCTCTAAGGGTAATTTTCACCATCTTAATCAGCTAGACCTCTTCTAAGAGATCGAATATTTGTTCGACGAATAAAATATAAAAATATTCGATGCCGAATAAAATATATAAAATATATTGTGCAGTCGAATAGAATTTCGCAGAACTATGCGGCACGCGGATCCGAATGTTCCCGCAGCGGGTAGACAGCTCACCCTAGGTGTTTATCGGCTAAGACGAGCCTGCAATAACGCGGAACGCTGAAAAATGCGAGCGGTTGTCGCGCGGTGATCCCGACGCTCCTGTATTTCCGTGATTGCCGGGATGAACGCGTGACGAACCGGCTCGACGCGGCGTACTCGGCAATTCCGGGAATGATTTCTCTCGTCCCGCGTTCCCAAGCGAGCGTGCGGAATTCGATTCCGTGCCGTCGGCGTGTTCGATGAGCTTCATCGTCGGCCCATGATTCTCGCGCTTCTTTTTCCCCCTCGTTTCGCCCGTTCTTTTTCTCGTCGGCGCGGCGTTTACGCGCGCAAGGCGTATGCAAAATGCAGTCGAACGCCGGTTGATCGGCGCGGAGCGGAGCGCGTTTCGACGGCTCGAATCGCGTCGAAACGCTCGCGCCGCGGTCTGTTTTCCCGGGCGAATCGAATAAACATCCCTGCAATAACGCGTCCGTATATTTTCGGAGGCAAATCGGTCGTCACCGAGCGGCCGGGACGTCACGAATCGTTGTGACGAGAGATCATCGGGGATTAGCAGCTTATTAATCTGTCACGGATCGTCCGGCGAGATACACTCGTCGATCGATTATACTCTCTCTCCTCTCTCTCTCTCTCTCTCTTCCTCTCTCTCTCTTCTCGATTGTCGCTCGCGAGGCCCGCCGTGTGGTGCCGCCGATTGTCACCGGTTTTATCGCGAATTCGGAACGAAAACCGCGGACACGGCGATTTGGTTTATTGTTCCGGGACCGGTGCGCGCCGCTCGAGTTCCGAGAGAAACAATAACGTATGCGCGCAACATTAACATTTCCCGTTATCGATAATTGTCGTTTGTAGCAGAAACAATTTCGCGTCGGTGCTTGTTTGGAACGAAAAGCAATTCTCGTCGTCTACGGTGATCAAAGAGGCGAAGGAAAGCGATGAATACTCGAACGCTGACGCCAAGATGAAAATAAGTCTAATCTGTCACTGGTAATCAAAAATTATTTCTGTCATTTATAATAATTATTGGCAAACGAGCAACATATAGAAGCTAATTTGTTGTGGCCACTGCATTTCGAAAAATCTTTTTTAATATTTAATGGTGACTACCCTCTGTGCGAATAAAAATCGATGTCCAATCGACCACTTTTCCATTAAATTTCATAATTGTTATAATTATTATAATTGTCATAATTGTTATTTTCGGTCTTTGGTATAACGACTTACTATCTTTGCCCAGGTAGCGCAAAGATGTCTTTTAGACGTCTTTTAAACGTCTTTTAAACGTCTTTTAAACGTCTTGTAAACGTCTGAAATATAATAATACTACAAGGGGTTGAAAACGAAACGTGAAGTAATTGCCCCAATCTTCACGTCTTCATCTCAATATTTATAAACAAATGCAACAGCAGCAACGCTACGAAATGCGCTAAAAAATAGCGTTGATCCGGTCAGTACCATTGTCGGAGCATTGGAGCGCGTCGCGGAGAGGAGTCGCGGCCCGTTCGCAAGCGTTCGATCGGTTAACGGTAACTGCGGCACGTCGATCAATAAGGGAAAGCGCACCGGAACCGCCATTAGAATAATCGTGACCATCGGCCTTAAATTTCAAGCCAGACGAGAAGGAACTCTCGCGTAAAGTCTACTTTACGAAGTAGCAAAAGTCGGCGGGTCTCGTTTTTCCGCGCTGCTCTCTGCTCCCCTCGCCCCTTTTCTTTCGCTCTCCGTGCTCGTGGCAAAAGTTTCGCGCGCGCGCCCCCGACCTAGGCCACTGAAACAGACGAATCGGAGACGAGCGGACAGACAGGGATTGGAGAAACCGGATGAAAGCGGAGAGGAGCCGAGAATCGTAGGAGTACGTTCCTCGGTTGTCTATTGGACCTCGTGAGGCAAAGGCGTCGCGAGGACAAGCGACGTTTTCCTAATTCCGAGACGCCGAGATGGCCGTGTACAGGGTGTTCTGTTCGCATTGTTCTGTTCATCCGAGGGTAAATGTTTCGAGCAAAAGTTCATAGATAAAGCTCTACTTAATATTAGCCACATTATGAGATATATAATTCTAAAATATTCTTAATTTTATGTCGAATTTCCAAATTTAATTTTATATTGAATTTTAAAATATTCTCAATTTTATATTGAATTTTAAAATATTCTTAATTTTATATTGCCTTTTAAAATTTAATTTTATATTGAATTTTAAAGTATTCTTAATTTTATATTGAATTTTAAAGTATTCTTAATTTTATATTGAATTTCCAAATTTAATTTCATATCGAATTTTAAAATATTCTTAATTTTATATTGCCTTTTAAAATTTAATTTTACCTTGAATCTTAAAGTATTCTTAATTTCGCGATGAAAAGTCTAAAGAGCCGCCCTGACACCTTCTCATCGTAGAATTAATGCAACAATAATTTGCACCACCTGGTTTAAAGCGTTAATAAATAAACGACAATCCCTCGTAACAAACCGGAGGATCTCCAGAAGCTCGCTACAAATGCAACGGGAGCACGCGTTGCGCTTTACGAGAGGACAGAGCGCAGTTGCACGGTGACCAAGTCGTAACGATCTATCCGAATGCGACACCCTGTACACGCGGGAGAGCAGGCGAAAGTCTAGGGGAAGGAGGGACCGCGAGGACGGGGAAAAGGAGAACAAGTGGAAGGAACAGGCGAAGAAGATAACGCGGGAAAGTTTCATCAAAGTTGTTCCTTCCGTCCCGCGTGCCCCGACACTGGCGTAAACCGGGCTTGGGAAACGACAGGAGGAGATACTTTATTCACAAGAGTCATATGAGAACTATCCTATACGAGCTGGCTTTATTATTTAGTTGCTGATCTCTTTATGCGGAAGTGGTGCCCGCTCGCTGACAGAGTTCCGAGCCCGCCAACTTCCGCGCGACCGTCTACGCTCGAATGAGTTCGAGTCGCGTGTCAATGTTTGCGCCTGATCAAGATCAGGTTCGATCAATTTCTTGATTGGACTGGAGCACTCCGCGCGAAACAGTTAGTCGCGTTTAGTAAAATGTGAAACTGCTGTTTTTATTCCAATTATATTGCACTGCTCGTTTTAAATCTACTTTCTGTTTATAATTATTACGTTATTAACAATTGCGAGAATTTTATTTAAATATACATACGATTTTTAG
>CM052158.1:10522912-10539805 GCA_028455555.1 Augochlorella aurata | reverse complement strand
AATTCAAGTAATTCAGCCCAATTTGAACAAATTATCATCCACCACTAATTCAATAGTACTATTTATGCTTTTCAAAAATAATCAATAACGCAGTCTATCCCCCGTTCTCCACCTGTAATCAGCACCCCCGACCCCAACGAACGCCGCTCGGTCGCTCTTGTCAAAGAAGTCCGCGGCTCGCGAAGTCCATCGGACAATCCGCAAACTTTCAATCGGTTGCGTGGACGTCTGAAAACCTCGTGGAAGGTGTGCAGCCGATGTCTGCGTGGAAACTGTGGAACAACTCCATTCTCAGCGGCGGGGTATCGCGCCGGTGGAAGCCTGGATCTGGCGAGTGCAGCGCCGGGAGACCGGGCAGCAGATTCCGCACGACAAAGTCAGGACCGGCTGCACGACAGTTTGGAGCTCGTGCCGGGGATGTGTCGCGGCTCGGGGCCATCCGGAACAAAGGTGGCCGGGCTGGCATGCGACTACGGAGACTGCCGCGCGCGGCTGGAAGATCGGCCACGTATTACCACGGCGTGTCAATTGTTCCAGAAGACCGGAAACTTATTGCCCGTTTCGTAATCCTGCGCCGGACGTGGCCGGCCGGCCGTGCGGGAGCCGGTTCAAGGACGGGGGTCCTGCCTGTATCCTCGAAAGTTCTCCAATAAACTGGTACAGTTCGTGCGGGGCTCCCTCTTATTACACGCTCGTTTCCGTCACTTTCGTGGCCGAGCTGAACTACTTCAAAAGGGACAATCCAGTTCGATACTCGGACGGCCGTCCTTATGCTTCGTCCCAGTTGCGCTCCGCGCTGTGTACCGGGTAGTCCGTTATTGGTAGCCGGCCGACACGGTGCTCGGTAATAACACTTGTTAAACAAGTGCGATCAAAGATGCCCGGTGAAAACCTGCCGGCAACCTCTGCCTCGAAATTGCGGATTTCGCGGCCGTTCGATTCGGCTCGAGACGAATTTCGCTGAAATCGTGGCCGAGATATTTGATTTACATATATTTATTTCTTTTTATCTTATTTATTAACGATGTCGGCCTTTTTATTTATTTATTTAGAATTTTCGTTTTGCATTTTAACAAAGAGGTATTGTACTAGAGGAATTGTACTAGTGCATAGTTGGTCATTTGGAAGCGTAGATTTCTTTAGGCGTTTTCAATAATATTTTTATAACAATTTATGAGACTGCAATGTTAATGTACAAAGAATAGTCTTAATTGTTATAATATAATAAACGCTAATCGCGTTTCTAGTGGCAATCTCAGACGCTGAACGTGTCTGCGCCGCGGGTGGAAGTTCAAGGGTGCACCGTACAATATGTTTTTCAGTATGCGTTGCACCAACTCCGTAAACCGCGGGCGATTAAAATGCAACGTGGCGTAACCATTAAGCCGCAAACCGTTTATTTTTCATGGCTTAAGGTCGCCTAAAATTTTCGCATATTAATCGCGCGCGATGGGACGATTGCGTTAATGTACTTTGTTAAATGTTAAATAAGCGTCGAAGAAAGAGATTTATTTATTAGCGTTAATTATACTGTCTCCTTTTTATTAATATCTAGTATTGTAATATTTCTTAATATTTTTCTGACCATTTTTGACATCGTTTAATAACGAGTAATATTTTCTCTGTTGCAGGTACGATCGCAGATCCTTTGTTAATTCTTCCAATTGGGTACGTGTGCGCCAATATACATTGAAAATATTTTATAGAATATTGCATTTTTGTATCGTTTCGTGTTGTACGCTGCACTCAATTGTGGACAAGAGAATTTTTCAATTAATTTCCCTGTCATTTTCCATTTCAAATTCAATACGTCTTGCTCAATTCATCTTTTAATGGTTCGGCCTTCTAGAAAAGAGCTCGTAATACTACTTTCTACGAACAATTACTATTATTTAAGTTATCACTTTCGCAGCTGATCGCAATCGCTCGCACTTGTCCGAACTCGTTTGCTCAAGAGCTCGAACTTTTCTTCTCCGCCGTTCGCACGGCAACGGGAAACTTTCGGCCCGCTGTGTATTCTTTGTTCTATTATTCGTCTAATTATCGTTGCCGAAAGAATCGCGCTGTTTCATTACAATTGCAACGAGCTCGAGATAATACGCCGAACTCGCTTACAAAAATGGCCGTCGATGGAATGAAGTTTGTTTATCGTTAATCGATTAATTATATCATCTCTCAGCCATTCTACATTATTATTAATAAAAATATCCATGCATATAAATACCGTGGACAAAAATTTCCAATCGAATTTCAACTAAATATTTATCCAAATTTTCAAAATTTGGATAAATGTGGATACTTTATTACTTCATTTATCCACTAAATAAAAGTATTATTATACTTCAACGGATACAATAATTATTCTGCCGATAAATTAATTTAATATATAGCTTTCTATCGTAGAATATTTTAATTTTATAACAAAGTCTTCTATGCCCCCCTGCCCCCACCCTTTCCGAAACAAATCGAGCACTAATATTTATCGTCGCGGCAATGTTAATTATTTTACTCCGTCAGCTGAGCCGGAATTTCCTTCTCCACCCGATTGGCCAATTTAATTCGCGTCTCGTTCCTCGACAACCCTCTCCGAAGTCGCGCTATGTATTTCCAATCGGCGCTCATGCTCGCGGAAGAAAACGCGAGTCCCGCGCCGCAGATGGTAAATAAAATTCCGCCGGTGCTGCATAATTCCGAAAGAGAGTATGTGCGACAGTTGCATAAAACATCGGTCCATACTCTCGGCCCGGCATCGCGTGCATTTTTTATCGAGTGTCATGGTTTCATCCCTTAAAGAGGATAGCCTTGCGAGGGCGCGCGCGTGCACGGCCACCGTTTAACACCGTACGCCTACCGGATGCGTTCGTCGAAACGTTCGCGATTCTCTGTTTTACGAGCACTGAAATTTCGAAGCTGTGTGTCGCTGGAAAATTGTTTTCCGAGTGCCACTTGTCCACTTCCGGAGAATTCGGATTTATTCCAACCTCGCGCGATCTCTATTCCTGTGTTCTATTTATTATTTATTAGGTTGTTTCTAGTTAGCACCCTTGACTTCTATATATACATATATATGTATATACATAAAGCGTAGTCGCTACAAGCTACTATTATTATTAGTATTCTTACTTTTTATATTAATTTTACTTTATACATATTTTATTTTACATATCTTATTTTATATATTTCATTTTATATATTTTATTTTATATTAATTCTTTTTATTATTATATCAATTACTTTGCACTTAACATATACTGCGAGATTATGAAATAATTATACTTATTGCCAAGATTCAAGTTACTTTACATTATATTTTATAAATTATAAATTAACAGGATCTAATAATAGCAGTTTTATTTCCTTCTTGCGATCAGTAATTTTTTAATTAAGAAAAAGTGTTCTCTCTCGTTTCGACTTTTGTAAAATAACGCGTCGAAAGAAGAATTTGCATAAAGATCTAAAATATATTTATTAAATTTCTATTGTAATATTAAAATCGTGAAGAAGTTATTTTTATTGGTCTGTAGCTAGTTTAGATATTGAACAAAGCATTTTTCAAACTAAGTAAGAAATCGCGAAAGAATCCCACGGCACTATCACTTTAATTACCAGACAAAACGTTTCTTCATTTCATCGCAAAACGTTTCTTCATCCAATTACAAAGCGTTTCGCCCTCGCCTCACCCCTTCCGCAGCAATTTAAATATATTTCGCGCGCTCTGAAAACACAGACTATGGTCGCGTGCGGAAACACTGGGATTTCAGTCACGCATAATCAGCTGTAGCTTCAACGTGCCGGCCGGACCCCGGTTTCCCAATTTATGAATATTCATCGCGTCAACATTAATCAAATTCCAAAGCTTGTTGCGCAGATTGATCTCCCCGAAAGACACGCGAAAAACGTTACGTATTAACGCTTCATTATTTTAATGCCCGGACATTTAATGTATTCGCGAAATTTCGCGACCGTTCTCGCGTGTTCGTAAGTATTGGTAAATATTATTAAGTGGACGGAATTGTCATTCAATTACCTCGTAATTCCTTCTTTACATCGCCGTTCAATTAAATTGCACGGAATGTGCTGCAATTTCATTGTGATTCGATTGTATTGCATTTTAATGATACATTTCGTTAGAATAATATTAGTAATTGAACTAAGTGGTAGATTTGAATTATGCGATTGAATTGCAGTGTAATTGAGTTACTATTTAATTGAAATATGGTTTTATTCGATTATGTTATTTAATTACAGTGTTTTTGAGTTTGGATCGTGGTGGATAATATCGTCGAGTAGATAAGGAGACTTGGTATTGTAAAAGAATTGAATGTTAATTATATATGGCATTAGTTTATTAATATAATAATATATCTGTATTATATATTAATATTATATATAATACTATATATAATTAATATTCTTAAGAACGCTATATATAACTGATATATATTAATTATATATGGCGTTTTCAGAAATATAAAAGACATTTGAATAATACACCAATCAAACCTTTATAAAATAAATTAATTAATTTAATTTTTTAAACCTTAACAATGTCTAATAAAGGTATTGTACAAATATCAACGTACAAAATTGTACGGCAATTTCAAAATCACCTGTTTATCCCTCTAAAAGCGACAGGGTGTTGGCTGGAAGCGGAACTTGGTCGCAACTTCTCGCTCCGGCGCGGTCGCGCTAAAAATCGAGATCGACGTCGATCGAAATTGCGGATCCCTCGAAATCTTGATGGAACGTCGTTCCCGGAGCTTTCCGTAACAGCCTGGCAGCCGACACTCGCCGCGCAGAGTGCATACGAATCGCAATTAATCACTGCTGTCGATGATCGATTAAAAGCTGGCGCGAATGGGTGCTTGTAAATTGAGGATTATGGCGGACGGATGTTTAAATACCTTGCAAATTGGCACGCGTAACGCGTGTATCGTTCCTGCCTCGGTTTTCAGTGATCGCAGCTACTTTGACAGGTATGCGGAGGATGCGCCTCCCATAATTACGCGCGCGGCTCGGCGCGGCTCGGCGCGGCGCGACGCGCCGGTGTGTCCCGCTTACGGGGGTCCGGTGTTAATTAAGTAATTTCAATTAAAATTCTTCACGGTTCTTGGTGCTTTATATGCTGACACGGGGCGAGCCGGGCCCCGCAACTCGGACCAACACTCGTCATCGTAAACAAGTTCCGCCCATCCCGAGCTTCCGGGCCAATTTGTATGCAAAACTCGCGCGTAAGGCTCCCTGTATCCATGGAAAACCGTGGAAGACCGGCCACGACTGCGCTTGACAGGACACACTGCTTCTAGGATCGTCTTTTAAAATTTCTGTCGTTTATCTATACGGATTTCCACGAGCGCGCGCCAGCGATGGAGGTATTCTCTCTTTCCACGCGATGGTATTATACGTTGTTTGATAGATAGGGCAGAGAAAAGTGTAGCATCGATGCTAATGTCCTAGTAGAAGTAGGGTAAACGCGTTTTATTTATTGGCAGAAAGGATCTTTTCGTATTAGTCCCCTATTTCGAGGAAACGGGGGACTCGAGACTGGCCGATTGTGAAATAACCACGCCTCTCGACTGCCGTCACAGTCACACTTTTCCGTAGTATTCTTCCTAGTCTCCTTTCATTTTGATTTCAGACTTTTGATTATTCGAAGTCGTTTTAACCAAAAATATAAAATTACTCCAAAAATTGTACTATAATCGACAAATTTTTTCGAAATCTGCGAGCTGTTGCAGCGACGAATAATGATTAACAGCGATTTAACATTAGTATCAATTAGGAACATTAATAAAGGAGACAGCAACGAGAAGAATCCCTAATGGCCATCATCGAGCACTGTGCGTCGGATCGCCAAGAGATCGCGGATAATCATAGTGATTTCCTGCGCGTTCCGCGGACGAAATCGGAAACCAATGATTATGCGGTTGTAGAACGAGGAATTAGACGGGGAATTAGAAAGCTCTACTAAATAAGGGTTTTAGCGTGCGCCTGTCAAGCCAGGGAAAGATAATAACCGGTCGGCGGATGTTTATGCAAATTCGCTGGCAAGGTTTGTTGATAGAAGGCGGAATCAAATGTTCCCCGCTGTTGAATATTTCATTCGGCCGACGCGAGCGAAAGTTTTCTTGGATTCCGGTGAAAATAGAGTGTCGGACTTTGCGCGAGTGCATCAGGACTCGATGTCTGATTTGTATTTACACGAAGAGTAATTACAAAGTGCAATCGAGTTCATTATCTCGTGAGAAACGCGGTCGACGTGTTCGAAAACGGAATTTATTCCCGACTCTTCGATTCGATGAAAATTAAATGAAAATTCATCGGACGAAGTCGTTAAATTAAGCAATCGATTAAATTCGAATCTCGTTTATTTATTCTTCAAGAACAAAACTCGTATGTAATTTAAATTTATTTAAATGCTCACTTTCTAATGCGAATTAAGCGAAGAACAGCAGACGTCGAAACCGCTGATTTTTGCCTCCGCTTCCAAGCTTAAAAAATCATAAACAATTAAATTATTTAAAAAAGCGAATATAACAATTTTATAGAGCAAAGAGAGATCTTTCGAACAGCTCACTCGCATCGCTAATAATTACCGCGCGAGTCGTTGCAAAATAAAAACTGTATTTATTCGCGGAGCATATTGCCATAGCAATCGAATCTCTCGAAAACCGTGATCACCGTAGGAAAACGATCCAGGATTCGTCCACGGCCCGCGGAATTCTGTCGGATTCATCTAGCGTTAATAAAAATGGCCAAAGAACGACTTTTAATTCCGTCGGCCAGCGAAATTAGCGGCGCGCGGCGCAGATTTCAAACGCAATCCATCCGGGACCGGTTCAAAGGCCGGCGTAAAGAGTCGGAGGTAGGGGGCGCATAAAATTGGCTGGGAGCATGATCGAGGCGCGGACCCGCGGAGCTAAAAATATGTTTCTGTCCCGGAAAAGAGCGAGTCGCGGGTCGATTGATGGAGCGTGGCTAACCGTGCTCCATCGAGTGCAGCGCGAAAGCGAACATTTCCTAACGCGCGGAGATTACGCCGGGGGTCGAGTCGCCGGTATAAAGGTACAATTAACGGCGGAAAGTCGATTAGAGAGGCTTTGGCTTTGTCAGTTAGTTAATACATCCCATCGCGCCGCTTTATGAACTGGCGCCGCGCGATCCGTCCTCGGACGGTGCAAGTTCGGCACTGTTAACGATAATGCAAGGTAATAGAGCCCGCTTTGACACGGCTGAAATTAAGTGAACTTTAATTGAAATTTCTACCGACGCTTTCAAAAGTCTCTTCTCACATGGTCGCCGGCGATCGCGCGCGTATGCACGCGTATGCAGGCGTATGCAGGCGTGTTCGCTCGCGCAGGATTGTGAAGCAGAGAGCCGCCTATACCTGTACGCGCGGATATCTGCGGCAATTAAACGGAGCCCGGCAACGTTTCAAATGACGCTTTTTGCCGCGACGTTATCCTCTTTTGAACCCCTAAAAGCCGAGGCACCCGGACTCTCGGCCCTGTTTGAAAAATATATTATAACATGTTTATCCTCCGCCGCCTCGGCGGAATTGCTGCGTCGCTTGTTGCTTTTCCCCCGTTTTCGGTCGGAACAAGCAACGTCCTGTACCGCAGCACCTTTGAATAAAACATCTCGTCTGAAATGAAAGAAAGAAACCACTCTTCGTCCCGTGTTTTTCGCCCCCGGACAGTTTTTGCATATGACGAGTGGGTTATCGGCTGCAGGAGTTCATGCAAATTTACGCTTCCCCGTCGCTGAATTTCGAGGAACTCGCATCGGGAGAATGTTTCTTTCGGTCGCTTAATATTTTCGGTCTAGTTTCGGCGACACCGGCGAACTTCATTCCTTTTGCATTTTAGTAGTTTCGTATGACGTTGTCATAGAGAAAGAAACGATGCATTTCCGATCGTCGGACTTTTCGACGGTAGTGTACTTGTCTGGGGATGTTTTTCAGGCGATTCAAAATTATGGGACTTTGCGCGCGGGAAGGGGGTGGAAACTGCTATTGCTAAACGCTGCGATATGTTCTTTCTTCGCGAAATATCGCGGGAATAGTAAATAATATTTTCACAAAATTGCATCGCGATATTTTATTGCATCTAGAAAATATTTCTTTAATTTAAGTTTCACGTTGGATCGATATATTTTATTATGCAAATTAAATTTAATATTAGATTGATACCTTTAATTCTGTAAATTAAATTTAATTCTGTAGTTTTGTAATTATTCAATTCCACTCTGTAAATTAAATTTAACATCAGATCGATATTTTCTATTCTGTAAATTAAATTCAATATTATATTGATACTTTTAATTCTCTAAATCACTACTAAATTATTACTATTTTAATACTATTTTAATATATATTATTAATATCAATATATGACTATTATTAAATCAATATATTTGGTTTCGAAAATTAAATTAGACATTTGCAGATTCCTAAGAATCGACCAATGAGACCGCGAGTTTTCCTAAACTCCCTGCATGGGCCATAATTCGCGCATCGGATACCGAATAAACTGTTAGTTATAATTATGTGGGTGCCGGCGCGTGTAACGATGACTGATTCGTTCGAGCCGGCAACGACCGGCCCGGTAATAACACCGACGTCCTTAATATGGAAATATTACGAAGGGCCATCGATAAATTACAATAAACCGAGGAAGTCGACTTTTGTTGCCGCAGAGAAAATGTCGGGCTCGGTTCGGAACGGAATTATTGAGGACGTCAACCGCGAGAATTAAATTGTCAAACGTATGGCTGAGCAGAGCGTAACCCCCGTTTAATTATTCAAATTCCTTTGGCCAGGCATCGCGGGCTCTTTCTCCCGACAAATTTTTCAATCGATTGGATCTCGATCGATCTCTGTATTCTTCTTCGCTCAAGGAGAATCTCGACTGCGAATGCATTCGTGGAAATGAGAAACTACGATGGAAGAATTGTCTACCTTTTGCGTCATTTTCATGGGCTTTTTGCAATTATATTCGCGTCATTTCGTTAACGTCATTTACATTGATTGTACTTACGATGATGCGTTTTAATTGTAGTTATATATAGTTGCAGGTTAATTGTAGTTGCGTTGCATTTTAATTGCACTTACGTTGCATTACTTGCACTTGCGTTATACTGTATTATATTGTATATTGCATGTACGAAATGCATTTTTTAAATTTTTATTATAGACTCGGATAAATAAGTGAAAAAGCGACAGATTTTATATATTTCTTTTATTGCAAGTAATAGTAAAATTAAAAAATAATACATTTTAGTTATTGTATAGTCTCTCTAAAATTTCGTAATTTAAATCAATTTTTAAAAGGTTATATTATTTTAAAAGTGTTGACCCAATTTTAATAATTGTAACAATTAGGCGGTATATTTTTATGCAAAATAAAAATATTCGCCACCCTTTATATAAAACAGAAATTACTTAACAATATAACATTTCTTTCGATGACGTTAACACAGTGAAAGTGATACTACGATATTGCAATAAGCGCATAAAATCCGCGGTCCAGTAATAATTCATACCTGCATTACCTGCTTCATTCTACTAGAATATGATGAATGCGTCCGAACGATAGATCGACGGTGTTGCATTAATGCAGGAAAACCTCTATTCCGCTGATTTAGATGATTGGAGGTATCGTCCGTGTTTGTAAGTGGTACGAGTCGTTACATAGTCAGCCGGGGTGCAGTTCCAGTCACGATCTAGGCCCTAAAGTGAATATAGGGGAGAACTACCCCCATCGTTTTCACGATATTTTTATTCAGACGTCTCTCTTAATTTCGATCAGTTCCTTTTCAGCGAGAGAATTATATCTTGTCAGAATTTATATAAATAATCTACGAACATTGTTCTTTCAATTCGTCCCTCAATTATCTGTCATTTAATTCTGTCGTATTGAATAATAATTATTATATAAGAATATTAACACAGAATTCGAAACTTCGTTATGTTATTAGTGATTATATTTATTATTAACAAACGGTATTAACACGTTCATCGCCACGTCATCCAAATATGGGTGACGCTAGTTTTTAAACAATTTCAAAAATTCATTTTCATTATCTTTTCATTATCTTTTTCATTCTCTATTCATTTTCACTATGATCAATTTCAACTTTCTAATTTTCCTTTAATTCATTAAGTCGCTTTGATTTTGTGAAAATTTTGGTGGTCGTTTGTCGGCGACGAACGTGTAAACATTATTCCGACTACACTTTGCAATCAGCGAGCCCCAAAAGCCCTAATACACCAATCGCCTCGAAGATCGTGCAACGATCCCATATTTCGGCCAAGTCCGGTCGTTTCCGCAGGCGGCGTTCCGCGAGTAAATCGTTCTCGCTGTAAAACGAAAAACAAGAGATAGCCTTTGGAATAATTATCTCTGTCGGCGGGGCGGCCGAGATTCGTGTAAAACTGCAGATTACGGAGTATCCCGGGCCGTTTACGCGGTGTCCCGCTGAAAGTGTCTCGTAGGTTGGCCAACATTAAAAACCGAGGGAAAAAGGAGAAGGGTGGCGGAGCGGTCTCTTCTTCGCCGGAAGTGGAAGCGGAGAAGAAGAAAGGAAGAAAGAACGAAAGAACGAAGGGAAGAAAGGAAGAAAGAGGTCGGCGAAGGAAGGTTCGGAGGGCAGGGGCGGAAAAAAAGGGAAGCGACCGCGGCGGAGTTTATCGTGGAATTTATAGCCGCCGGCTAACCCTCGCCGCTATCACGGATTGGATTAAAAAAGTGATTAGCACGAGAATCGGGCGTGTTAGGCGTGCGTGCTCTCCTCTGTTATCAGCGTTGGGCTATACGATAGCGATCGGACATTTAGTACCCTCGATAGTGACGCTAATCCGGAGTTACGAAGGAAGGAAGCAGTGGTTGTCAACCGTTATCCCGGGAGGAACACTCTCGGTATCGTCCGGCCTCGGACACGCAATCAGAGGAGCATGTAAATTGTAGATTAGCGGGGCCCGGCAGCCTCTTTATCCGATCGCCGCTCGATACAGCGATACCCCGAATGGAAATTAAAACGTTTACGGCTGGTCTACGCCGCTGTTCCTCGAAATCCCGAAGGAAATTACGGATATTAGGTGGCCGGGGCTCTCTAATGCCACTCCGCCAGGAAAAACGAAGCCAAGCTGCTCGGCCTTGTCCGGTCTCGAATTTTAACGAGACTATTTTTCATCGATCCTTGACGGCTCGCTTTCGATCACTGTGGCGGAAGCGACTTTTCTCGAGATTTTAATTTGCGTCTATGTGTATCGTAATGTTGAAAAAGCAAATGAACCGTAAAGTTGCTATACAAATTTTATATTAATAATGAATTTTATTAGTAAGGGATATAGTGAAGTAATGCAAAGAGTTTTTGAACGGTCTGATAAATGTTTGAAAATATGGCAGACTGCTTTTGGGCATTATTTATTAATCAATTTTTAAAGATAGAAGAGACTTTTTAAAGACTATTGTAAATTTCTTATAATATGGAATTCTTTTTAAACAGTCCAGTAAATTTATATAAATAAGGGAATTTTCAAACAGTTCAATAGCTGTAAATAAAATGTTCTGAACAATCCGACAATTGTCTAAAAATATGGGACTTCTTTTAAGCAGATTAATGAATGTCTGAAAGTATTCGAGCTGTCCAATAAATTACAATAATACAGAAGACTTTATAAACAGCCCAATAAATTTCTAAAAATATTGGTCGCCTTTTGGACAATCCAATAAATGTCTAAAAACATGGCAGACCGTTTTGGAACAGTTCTATACATTTTTAACAATATGGAACACCTTTTAAAGAGTCCTGTAAATTTCTAAAAATATAAAATTCTTTTTAGACGATCCAATAAGTTTATAAAAATATTGGACGCCTTTTGAACAATCCAATAATAGCTAACAAAATATCGAACACCTTATAAAGGACCTACTAAACGTATAAAAATATGTCAACTGTTTCAGCGGTCCAATAAATTTATAATAATACAAAAGACTTTATAAACAGACTCCAATAAATTTCTAAAAATATTCAACATCCTTTGACCAATCTAATAACAGTCAAAAAAATATGGTACACCTTTCGAGAATCGTGTAAAAGGATCGGTCACCCGTGATAATAGATTCGTAATCTCAACGGATTCATCGTGCATTGTAATTCTTCGTTAACCGTGATTCACAGCGATCGGAAATCTTATCAGCTTTAACACGGTTCCGGATGAACCGCGCGAAAAAGACCTACGGATTTTACTAATGCGTCCTTAATGTAACAAAGGGAAATCCATTTCGCTGATCAGCCGACACCGTGATGTACGTCTTCGTGACATGCGACTGTACTGCACTCGTGGGAGCGGCGTTGCTGCTCCTAGAACCCGTGTAAGAGTTACCGCCGCTATTAATTCGCCGGCACGCATTAATAAACATCGCCGTTTGTCAATTTGCGGCTGTCAACAATAACGGTTCGACGCGAATCTGTCGATGCTTGGAGACGTGCGCGCACTTTGTATTGTTCGTTATTCAATATTATACATTATATTATACAATATTATTCAATATTATACGATATATTATACAATATTGTTCAATATTATATGATATATTATACAATATTATTCAATATTATTCAATATTATGCGATATATTATACAATATTATTCATTATTATACGATATATTATACAATATTATTCAATATTATGCAATATATCATACAATATTGTTCAATATTATACAACGTATGTTATACAATATATATTATACAAGATTGTTCAATATTATACAACGTATGTTATACAATATATATATTATACAAGATTGTTCAATATTATACAATGTATATTATACAATATATTATATATAGTGTCAAAAAATGTGCAGAGAGAATCGGAATTCACCGCGAGGACTCCGCGTTCACCGTGTTCACCCTGTTCACCTGTTCACCATGTTCATCGCATTATTCCACGTGGCACATACAGACCACCTCAATGTCTCTCTCTTGTTCTCTCTCTCTCTCTCTCGTCTAAATTCAAAGGAAACGCGGATCTGGAGGATCCCGGGTCCGAATCGGCGAGCGGAGCCGAGCCGAGCCGAGCAGAGCCGCTCAGACGCTTCAAATCCCTTTCTTTTCCAGCCGGGAGAGGGATGCTCGTAAATTCCTTTAGATCATTACCGCTTTTTCCCCTCCGTCCGTCTACCTTCAGTTAACTTTAATTAATTAACCGGACCAGCGAGGTGGCTTTCAAAGCGCGAGAAAAGGAGCGGCATTAGCCTTTAAACTCGCAACTTCTTGGATTCCAACGCACGGGCCTGTCTTACCCTTGCCCTCACCCTTATACCTTTACCCTTATACCCTTGTCCATCGGGGCTACCTTCGGCACAATGCTCCGGTTCTGCGACGAATTTCATGCTCGATGGCAGCGGGACGCATGCCGGACCCACTCGAACGCCGCCATTTTGCGAACGAGCGAAGGGGGTGAGATTTTTGTACTTTTGTAGATTCGTCTGTTAGGGGAAAGAGTTCGACGTTATTGGTTGAATTCAATCTCGTTTGGACAGTTTTTCGAGTCAATTTTCCGAATGGAGTGTTAATCGAATGGTCTTTCGAATAAATTTGTTAATTAATTTTTATTCGAATAAATATTTAGAACAAAGTTTTATATTATAAATTATATAAATAATAGAAATATAACGCGATATAATAATAGAGATTTCAGTAAATTCGAATAAATTCTCTGAATAAAATTTCACCTGAAATTTGCTCTGATTTTACAAGAACTCAAAACGACTTATAAATAAACAAATCAAATTTTACAAATCCCCATCGCGTTCCTTAAAACCCTATATAATTCACCATGAAGTTGTTCGACGCTTTTATTAATAGATACGAAATTGTTTAAAATAGTAGTACGTACAGGCTCGACCTCTGTAGGGGCTGCAAAAAATAGGCAATAACAGTACATTATTGGAAAGGCGAATGCGGAATTCGCAGGTGATAGCGTCGCCGGCCCGAGTAATTGCAGCACAATAATTTTGATATTTAATATCGCCTCTGGTACGAACGGCCGTAACCGCCGCTGCGCCGGTGTAAAAGAATAGCGAAATAGTTTCGCGAACGGTAATAAAAAACGTAACGAATAAATGCCGGGCACATTTGCAACCCTCTTCCGCTCGCATTTTCCCACGTCCCGCTTGTCGTTTACGGCGTATCGCCGAAAAAACGCAGGAGAACTCGCGCGACAAATACCGCCGGTAGTTACAGAACGTCGAGTTTCACTTAAAAATCATGCGTGAATTTACGAGCGTTCGTTACAATTTTTGCGATTTAGTTAAACCGTTGTCTCGCCGTCTGCCTCAGAAACTGTTGCAAATGTTCGCGAATCGTTTAAACGACCTGTCTGGTAAACTATTTAATCATTTCGCTGCGAGATCTCCGCGGTAAAAATAGTTGACTGGTTCGAAAGCATATATACATTTTGTTAATATACTGTTAATTCATATATTGTTAATTAAATTATTTATTGTGAGAAAGGATTGTGGTAAAAATATGGAGAAAACAGAAGAGTTAATAGTTGCTGTTAATTTATACACTTTTTAAAGAGATTTTAACAGGTTAAAGCGAACACCCAGATAGTACAGAGACGTCCCGAACGTCTTATGAACGGCCTAGAAACGTCCTGTGCCACAAATCAAGACGCCTTTTAGATTAAGATTAATATTATTAAGACGTCTAGTGTTTATTAATCATTGCCAATCATTGTTAAGCAATCAAACAATTAAATATTAACATTTAAATATTTAAATATTAATTAAATAACAATTTGAAGTTCGAAGTTCGCTGTTTAAAGCTTAAAGTTCCGAGATTCGAAGTCCCCGCCATAAAACATTGCAACGCAAGAATCGTCTCGCGGTCACGTTTCCCCAACGAAGAATACAATATCCCCATAAAATGTGTACGGTAAAGTAATTTCCCGTGAATTTCGCCTCGGCTGGCATAAAGCGAGTAGTTCGGAACGTCGAGGAGCGGACCGGGAGTGCGGTGTACACGGTGTAAGCCGGACGGGCAGCGTAAAATCTTTCAACCCCTCGGCTGCGCGATAAATGCAAAATGTATGTTTAAACAAGGACGTCCCGAGTAATATATCCAAGGATATTCAGGGGCGACACGTAATTTGTGGCGTGTTTTACGAGCTCGTATTCAAGGGACGAGGGTGGGCCGAGGGTGGGACGAGGGTGGTTGCAGGGACTGGAAGAGGAGGAAGGCTCTGCTCCTCGCGTTAATAGGGCCGAGCATTAGGTTATCTCTCCGAGGGGGTTAGCTTGGCCTGGGAGCGCGGGGGCGAGGCGGAGGGCCGCGGAGGGCTGCGGGGCGACGGCAGGAGAGGGTGGCAGGGTGGTGTCTGCGGCGGTGGTGTGCAGGTTGCTCGGCCAGAGGATGGACGACGTTGGCCGGAGCGCGCCGCGCCGGTCGTGATTCGGTCGGACACGCGTATCTCTTTGATATATTGCGGCCAGAGATGCGTTTTTTCCCTCCCCCGTCGCCCGAGCCTCGAACCCGTCCACCGAACTTCGGATCTCTCTCGTTCGGCTTTACTCTTTTTCTACTGTCGTCTCCCATTCCCGGCCCGTTCCCTCTCTTGTCTGTGAACTTGCCAGCGAATTATGGCAGCCTCGCGCGCCCGCCAAATATTGCGCCGCTCCATAAATCCGCATCCGCGGAAACTTTCCTGGCCCGCGACCGCGCGACGTCCGACCGAGTCCTATCTGCTGGTTAATACGTCCTCCGGTGACGTTCGGGGGCTGCTAACGCGTCGTTCAGATTTATATTAACCCTTTCCAGAGCTAATAACTGCTATGTTATTTCTCGGAGCAATATTTATATTTTTAATCACTCTTTGTGGGCAAACTGACATAATAATGTAAAAGATACTTTTAAAAATGATGCAGCAATTGTTAGCAATGGCCATTCCAGTGGAAAGATATTTTTAATATAACATTATCATGTCGCTTTATACTTAAAAAATTGCTGACAATATTAGTATTGTATTGTGTTATATACGTATGCGATTAGAAAATTATATGGGAAACAGAAATAGTATACGTTGCAAGAAATAACAGAATTTTTAAGTTAATATAGCTTCCTCTCTCAATTTCACGGTACAGTCAGTGTATAAAGTATTCGTACATAGTTTCTAAAACGGAATGACTTTGTTCTGACGATTCTGTCAAGCGATCTAAATGTTTTTTAAATTTTACAGGGATTAGTTTTCCCTAGACAAAGATTAACAAATTATTTGCGGAAATTGCAACAGTTTAGCTTGATTAAAAAATTAATAAAATGACGTTTATTCAAGTTCTGTCTTTTCGTTATCATCTTTCGAAAATAATTGTTTCCCGAGCGATTTCGGAACAAATTGATTCCGATTTGTTCAATTGCAAACCATATGGTTTTTCAGCCGCGCTACCAAGAAACTCGTTAGCCCGAAAAATCGATATTCTCATTTTCTTCTTCGTTTCCATCCCTTCAATTATATCGCGTAACCACTGCTCATCCCCTATTCCGTAGAGCAGCTACGTGTACATAATGCAGACGAGCAATATCCCATACGCGATTCCACGAGATTATTTATCCGAATCCGGAATCACCGATACTGCATACAAACATTCTTTTGATATCCAATCAACCAGTCCCGTGAATAGCATCGTGCTCGTTTCATCATTGATAATGCGTTTTCCTTCAGAGCGCGTTTCGTCGAACTTTATTGAACTTCGACGAGCTTTGCCGAGCCATCCGGCAACAATGGACGCTCGTCGAAGAATTCGTGCCACTTTGGCGGCGCCGAGTCGGGCCGCTTCGGGCCGGGCCGCACCGTCGTCTGCCGAAGCAGCGTTCCACA
>CM052158.1:10508323-10522812 GCA_028455555.1 Augochlorella aurata | reverse complement strand
CAGATGATTAAAAACACAACATTCTAGCCAACGCAATTATATCAGAAACCACAGTGCAACGTGTTAACAGACTCGAATCAATTAATTTTCCGTTCTGACGCAAAGGGACTAATTAATATCTACATTTTTTCTGCTTCTTTTTCTTCGCTGCTATATTTCACGGAGGACGCGCTGGTATCGAGAACAACGTTGGAACGAAGAAGACGGGCTGGGTCCGGGATAACCCGGGATAACCCGGGAATTGGAATACGGGATGAGAAAATTCCGCGAGTTTTCGGCCTGCCTTAAAAAATTGCAGCTCCGCGAAAATTGTAACAGGCCGCGTGTTTCCGTCGCGACGCCGTCGCGCCGAGCCGAGCCGGTGCGTTTATCATCCCTTCTTTTAATTACGCTGTAACGAACGCTAAAATTACAAAACACGCGGCGGCGGACCGCGTGCCGGGCGTTACACGGAATAACATAACCCGGATTTTAATGCAGCCGGGTTCGGCTCCTTGCTCGACAATGCGATCCGAACAGTTTATGGCTAAATATCCGGCCGTGCAATTAACGCGCAGACATTTTGCAATTGTTCCGCAACTGCCGCACTCGTTCCCCGGTCTAACGACCGGAAACGAACGTTTTTTCGTTCGCCTGGTTTCGTAAGAAAGGAAATAATTAACGATAATTAGTAGTAGATTATTAATTATTAATTCAACGGGCGAAATAGTCTGTAAATTATAGAATATAATAATATATACAGTGATTTAATTCTAAAATACCTAATGTAAATTGTGTCGGTCGATTTTGGAGTCATTGATCAAATTTAGATCCTTGATCTGTATGCGTTTATGCAATATGCACTTTTTTAAAGCACAAGGAAGCGTATAAATTAATGAAAACCGATTCGGTTACGTTAGCGTCAATTTAACAGTGTTATAAAATGATCAATAATTTTCTTTTTATTTTCTTTTTACAACAAGCAATCCTACGATGATTAATTTATTTAACAAACGAAACTTGTTCGCGAAATCTTGTTCTCCTTTACGTTTATTTCGTTCTAGTCCGCCGCAAATAAATGAATAACAGCAATAATAAGAACTAAACTGGCGGATCGCTTTATTTGCCAGCATCGCGCGCTTTTTAAGCCACTGGGAAAATAATGAATTACTCGGCGCAGTGGCTAATAGTACGATAAATATTGTCTTTTCAGGAGCTTCTCCATCCTCGAGTTTTTCCGTGGCCGAAGCCACGGAGCGCGCCCGCCCGGTCCTTGAATCAGCCGTTCTCTCTCCCGGTCGGGCGAAGGATTGGGGATTAAAGTCTTATCTGGGGTAGCAGCGGCTCGTGCAGCTATAATAATGCTCAACTTCGATTAATATATTGAGAATTAGGGAGCTACCGAAGTTTCCCGGAGCTGGTAATATTCGAGGATCCTATATTCGGGCCGAGCAGCTCATTTTTACGCAGGTGCATCACGATGCGCCGGACGTATCCTCGCCAGAGTACTAACTAACGCTGTGATACTAAATTCTTCATTAGAAATTACATAAATTAGTATTCGTCGAATTCTCTATGAAAATAACTATATTTCCTTGTGGTCGACTTGAAATTAATTTAGAGGCAGAAAATCAGAAGAATAGCTGAAGCTTTTTGCAATCAATTTGTAACCGAGTCGTTGCGAATTAAAATTAAGTTAGCATTTAGGGAATAAAATATTATTTATTGAAATGTGCGGATATTAAAATATTAAAATATTGAAATATTAAAATATCAAGGTATTGAAATATTGAGATATTAAAAGCATTCGAGGAATTTAAAAATGCTACTTTGTCACGTTCACCCTATTATGATTACCTTTCTCATTCCAATATATTTATTCTGCTATACATATTTCTAATATAAAAATTTGGGAAAAATCGTCAACGTCGCAAAAAGCTAATAGAACATTTTCAAAACTCTTATAATACTCTCCCCAGCATACAAAAATTAAATCACTGATACAGACACGTTATAAGGCACGTGTTTCAAGATAAAATGCGCTGCAAATTTCCAGAAGCTTCTCTCGTCGCTTTCGACAATAACCGAATTGAATCCACGAAGACTGTGAATATTATTAAAATCTACGCACCTTTCTGAGTATTTCAAGCTATTGCAACGAATTCTAGATACCAGTCCTTCGACCTTTGTCCCTGATATAGAGTACTGACCACGGACGATGCGATTGCACGTTCGCGGCTGCGTCCGCTCCGCTCCGGCGCGTTAAAGACAAATCGAAGCGACGAAATAATAGGTCTTCCGGCAAGAAGAAATTTATTAAAGCTCGTGACCGGTTCGAGGAGCGCGTACGTGATCGGGGCTATCGTCCGATCGCGGGGTCGGCGCTGCGCTGCGGCGAGATGAAGCTTATCAGAGAGCCGCGCGCCCATCCGATATGGAACCCTCCTCCACGGTAACCAGAGCTCTCCGCAGCTGATTATCGATGACCGAATTTCGACCGGTGAAATCGCACGGAAATGATCGACGTCGATCTTCGAACCCCGCGCGCTCCTTCCCCGCTGCCTCCCTTTTATCGGACACGGACATCGATCATCCGTAACCGCGATAGAAAATTCGCCGGCGGTGTCGGAATGCCGTAACCTGGCCATTATAAACGCGCTTATCAATCGAGTAGGTCGTGCCGGCGTTACTTGACCAGGGACGCGCTGGAATCGCCGGGGTAACGAGCTTCAATTTCGCGGACGCGAGGATTCGCGGTTTCTCGTTACGGAGATGGTCGCGGCAAGCAGAGCGCCGATCTTTAGGCGGGACAAGAATTGTTTATGTTAACTGCGAGATATAGAAGACTGATAGATATTAATTACATTAATATTTAATAATTTTGAGGAGCCGATTGCAGTGCGAAGGAATTTTTAAACTCTCCGAATGTTCTATACAGTTCTGTATTTCTAATTTTCGTCAAGAGTGCATCGAATTAATATTTTATAAAATAGAAATAATAAAGTATTATAAAGTGGATTATTATTTTTGAATTTATTACTGTTTTCTTTGCTTGTTATTTGACTTTAATTCGGCAGTTTTGTAACCGCGTTAACATACGCGCGCTTTTTATTCGATCTTCCAACGTGCCGAGAGTTCGAAGCACCGAAAGAAGAGAACTTTTAAGTGAAACATTAAATGGCCGAACTTCACGCGAAGTCGATGCAAGTCAATAAGGTGAAAATGTAACTACTGTCGCCGATTTACCTTCTCGCGGGCTCCGTTTCGTTCGGAGAGCGGTCATTTCGATGCTATGGGAATTTTAAGCAGATCTCCCTCTGCTCGACTATTGACGGTGTCTTTTTTATAGGAATTAATTACGGGAGTCCGGGACTCGGATTTACGACACTTGTACGCTTAAAAGATTACTGATAGATGGGTAGATGGTGGACGATTATTCGTTGTTATTGTTCGCTTGGATTTATAGTGTGTAGTCTAATCATTTATTCGAATGAAGAAGTGAAAAGAATTATTGAGGATTACGAGGAATTATAAAGGATTATGAAGGAATCGTAAAGGATTTTAAAGGATTATCGAGGATTATAAAGGATTATTAAGGATTATGAAGGATTATAAAGGATTATAAAGGATTATAAAGGATTCTATACTTATTATAAATACATATACTCATTATAAAAAATTATAAAGAATTACAAGAAATTATAAAGAATTACAAAATATTATAATAAAAATTAAATATTATAAATATTAAATTATATAGAATTGGATAATTACAACGAATAAATAACTACAAATAACCCCATCCATTCAAACTACACTAATTTATAAAGAACAACGAATCACTAGCATAAATTTCCTCACATAATTCCCAGAAAATAACGAACAAGCGACTCGAATAAAATCGACTAAACAATATTCCCTCGAAGGATCGTCTCCGCTAAACATTTCTTCGAGCAACGTCGAAATCTGTGCAGACACGGTCTAGATTTCCTCTCCTAATCTGGTCTCTACGTCTGAACTCCAGCCGCTAAATTTCTCGCACTCGAACTGCTGCAAACAGTTCATTAACCAGCGCACACCAGCAATAACGCGACCGCGGAACTCCATATCGCAAATCGAACGCTCCGAATCGATACCGCTCCTCCATTCGTATTCAGCGCGAAGTCTGACCGTAAATCGAACATCATACCCGGCAATTTGTTCCTCCGGCCTAATGAAAAGAAAATCGGCGATGCTCCGGTCCCGGAAAGGAGCGCGGACCGTTTAAACTTTCATTTCCGCGGACATAAATTCCGCCGCGGCCCTGGAGGAGCTCGCGGCTCATATCAACGAGGCAGCTGTCAAAGCGATAACTCGATGGCCGGCCGCGTAATGCAGATTTTATTTAAACGTCGGCGTTGCTGGGAGATTTAAAAAGCGCTGTTTAGTCGCGGCTCGGTGCTGAGATGACAATTCGATGGCATTTTGTTGCAACCTTCGAGATACTGCAATGAAATCTCCGCGAAAAGTATAGAAAAATTGCTAGGGGGTGAGAAAACATTTTTTATTTTTGTTAAACGATAAATTTTAATAAATTTGTATCGCCGATTTAATAAAAAATTGCTTAATTCTTATATGCTTAATTCTAATATGTATTTTATATTTATATTTCATACGTGTAATGTGCAGTGGAATATTGTTTATGTAGAATATAGGTTGGAGAAATTTTTCAGCAATCGACGCCTATGAGAGCGATCGAAACAATTTGTTTAACATGGTTTAATATGTTATAATGGCTCGACTGGAACAATACGCTCCGTTAATAAAACTGTAATAACTTCGACACGGAGTTTCAATGAGAATCTACCGGGTGATCGGAGAAAAGTAATCGCCGCTGCCGCGTCTTCCGAGGCGACAGTCAGCCCGGTCGCATTATCATCCAGGTTTTTTCGGCGCCGCGGGAATCGTTCGGGCGGTTCACCGGCGGACGTGCCGTAATTGCGGCCCCCGCGAAACTAATTAATTATGCAGGGACGCGGATCGAAGGAGAGGTTTTTTCGCCCGGTAATTCTCCGCGGCGCGGCGGCTCTTTTTACCTTTTGCCCGGGCTTTTTTCGGCTCGTCCGCTTCCGCCGGAGCTGACCAACGTTTTCAGGACTTCTTTATCCCGGCCCGAAGCGCGCACCTCGGGCTCCGAGGTTTTTTCCTTGGTCCCGGACCAACTTCCGCGCCGCGCCAATGGACGGAATCGATGGAGTCGACGAGCGCTGGAACTCGCGCTTTCATGGGAGAACCCGGCCGGTCTTATCCGCGAAAATATCATCCGGCAACCGCCGACTCCGGAAGCGGAGGAATACGGGGACGCGCGACGATCGGGGAATTTACGACCCGGCTTTCACCGACCGATTCGATAATTTCGCGTTTTCTACGACACGCGCTTGTGCTCGGGAGATCTGCCGTCGATGATCGTTGATGTTTCTGAAAGCATCCCTTCTCTATTTCCTCTTCTCATTTTTCTCGCTGGCGCGTTGAATCCGCTGTCTTCTCAGCGGTTCTCGGTATAAACAATTCCGTGAGGCGATGTTAATATTAATGTTGAAAAGGTCAGTCATCAGTAATATTAATGTCAAAACTGAGAGAACAGAGGAAACAACCCCTTGGGCCCGAAGAATCCTATATGTCACATGGGACATTCTTTAAAGTTGCCAAGCCTATTTTAAAAAGACCTTCTCTAGCCACTGACATATCTTTCCCTTAATTAAATAAATAAATAATAATAAAGTCGAAAATAGCAGTAAAAATAAGAATAAGATAATACTAAATTAAGTTATAACAATTTGTTATTAAATTCTTTAAACCACTGTGCAACGTCCGGCCGAAAAACCCGGCTCGCTCGAAGAGAGTAAAAGCCCGAGCCAGGCCCGATCCGTTCCCGCGCACGTGAGCCGGCCGCCCGTGAAATCTCGTGATCGGTTTCGGAAGTCGGACGTAATTGCGTTTGTTCTGCGCCGTTGACGTTCGATTTTTATTAGCCGGACGGAGCGGCGTCGGTCGCCGCCGGCGTAAAACAGAGTTAAGGAGGACGAGGTCGATCGGCCGCGGAATCGATCGCGGAGAGGGAACATGCTCGCCCGTCCCAGTGTCAATAATGTCCGCGGCCTTTTCCAGTGGCGCGCCGGCCGCCGCGCTGCTCCCGGCGAGATGAAATATTTTCGCACGGTGATTAACGGAAAGCGAGCACAGCCGCCGGACAAACAGACGGGCCGGCTAGATTTTTATTTTAAATCGCGACGGTTACGCCGGTTCGGCCGTGTCCCGAGCCCGTGTTCCCGTTGTTGTCCACCTAAATCACCTGGATGGCTCAATTGAGCTAAACCATTGAGCCAGAACCATTAAAAACGGATCGCGATCGTGCCGTACACGACCGCGAATCGGTCGCGAAAGAAATCTTTCGAACGGACCATTTGTAACAACAATTTATCAATTTCGTTTGATATTAACTCTTTGCTTTATGCAGTGGAAGTTGTTCAGTATGGTGGCCTCATTTACTCTGCTGGCCAAACAGGTTGTACAAATTGTTGTATTTTATTCGAACTTAATTTATTGTATTTTATTTGAACTTAATTTATTGTATTTTATTCTGCCCTATTTTATTTTATTCTATTTTATATGTCTGCTTCTGCTTAATATAATTCTGCTAAATATAATTCTGCTTATTTTATTTTCTTATTTTTCTTTACATATCTTATTTTCTTCTTTTTTTATTTATTTTATTTTACCTATTTTATTTCATTTTATTTTACTTTGTTTTATTTAATTCTGTTCTATTTCCTTGTCTCATCTATTTTATTTTATTGTCTTTTATACGATATACAATAAGGGGGTGGACGTAAATACGAATAATATTACACTAATTTATGCCACAATTAACGCAAACGATAATAATTAATTTCGAATTTATTTTCGTTTAAATTTCTCTAAAAACCAGAACACAGTAAAGGGGTACACAACGCTACGACAAACGTTGCTTCGCGCAGATTTCATTTCAGTAAACGAAGGGTGCCCAACCCTCTAGAGATCCTTAATCCTTAAACCTTAGTCAAGCAGTCGAAGTGTTAATCGAACGAAGAAAGTGAATTCTGATCGGAATCCTGCAAGTAGAACAGCACTCGCGCGTTCGCACAAGTGGAATAAGTAAATTACATCTGATCAATTAGATCAATCTTGAGGAATTAGCGCGCAGACAGGTAAAACAGATCGATCTACGGCGGTTGCCATCGGCGAGGTATAAACCGCGGAGGTTATTCGAAATTGTAGACGCCACCTTGACGAACCGAATTCGTTATAAAAATTCGCAAAAATTCGCAAAAATTCGCAAAAATTCGTTTCGTCGGACACGCGTGTGCGACTGATTGACGCATCGTACGGCGAATCCTATCACCTTTCATTCACCTGTTTCCCCATTAGTACTTTAATTCATCGATCGCGGCATTGTTCGCGGTTTTGTACTTTTCATAAATCCATCAAATTCGAGTTTATTCCGAGAGGAAAGGAACATCGAAAAATATATGGAGTCGCGAATTTTCACGTGAAAATCGCACGAAAATCGAACGCGTTGCTTTGATTCTGGAGGATTTTCCGTGAAACGAGAGCCGGGGAGGGAAGATTTATAGTTCAATTCAGGATTTTTTATGCGTTTATGGTGTTTCCGGTTTCCTAAATTTCTGGGAAACTTGTTATAATATTAATCGAATCATAGTTGTACGCTTTCAGTCCGAAAATACTTACATTTTAACAATTACTATTTAATAATTATGTATAATAATTATATAATTTAACAATTATATATCCTATAATGATTACTAGACCTTTAGAATTTTTATTCAAAACTGTCATTAGGAATTGTAATAAACAGAGACTATATAACAAGTTAATTATTTCCTTAATAATTTGACTATATTAAAAATAAGATTTAATTCTTATAATATTTTAAGTTATAACTACCCAATCTTGTACAATTAACGAAATAATTAACTTATTATTATACTCTCTATCTATTGCAATTCCTGCCGACAATTTTTAAACTATTAATGATAATAAAATACCACGTTGCCAATAATAATGCAACAATACTTCTTCATTCTGCGATCCGAAAAATAGCAAAAATTACAGTAATAATAAAAACAATTATTATTTGAAAATAAACATTCTGCACGTGGCGCGAGGAACAAGAACTCGAGCAGCGAAGGTCCATCGTTGATTCAGAGCTGGTCCCCAGCTCGGAAGAAACTCGCCCGATGAATCGATGAAAGATTAATTTGTAAATCTGGGTAAACGATAGCACGAGCCAGCCACGGGCAGTTAGCATTTCGGAGCAGCCAGCCGGCCAATGGGGTGCCGGTATCGGCGGCGCGGGAGGTCGCCTGAGCACAACCGAGAAATATAAGGGTAATAACACGTTCTATGGCGAAACTGCCGCGCGCTCAGTGCCGTCCCTTCTGTGCTCAAGTATTTATTCAGCATCGAAGAGAAGAATACGGGGACGGGAGAAAGGAGCGGCGAGAAACGGGGCGGCCAAGGAGGAGGCGCGGGGCTCGGCCACGCGGAAAGTTGTTCCGGCCGAGACGTTGCCGGGCCAGGTAAGTGCACCCAAGGGCGTGATGCGGACTTCTGCCGGACACCAAAGTGCCATACAGGGGGCCGGCTAACGGGCACGTACACAACCTACGCAGGCATCGCGATCCTCGCACCTTCCTCTCGGCCACACCTGCGCCCGCAACACGACTGCACACCAGGGTGGACACCTTGGTTATACTCGGCAGAAATTTTTTTCGACGCTCTTTTCCCCAGAATTATGCCCTTGGATGAAAAAATAACCCGTGGAAAATCTGAAATTGACCGGAAGAGAAAAAGGTGTCGCATCGAATTTTTGTAATTTCGTTTCTTTTTTTCATCCCCTTGTCCGATCGATTTTATTTTTTTTTATCAAATGTAACATAATTTTGGGGGACGTCTCGAGGATGATTCGGTGGCTTAAAAATAAGCGAGCGAGGGTTCCTTAGCCCTGAATCTGAAGGCGAAGCGCGCTGGAAAGTCCGAGGGGTGGTCGCGGAATGTTCTCCGAGCGCTTGTGAAATATAATAATTGCCGGCCGGAATTTTTCACGGTCCAGGCGGAGAGGAGCAGCCGCGCGCGGCCAGAAACGCGGAATGCTTCAGTCCGCGCGGAATTCTTCCGCGATTGTGCCTAACGAAAGGCGACGGATCCCTTTGTGCTGCGAGGCGACCGAGGACTCGCCGACCAGAAGATTTTAATGGCCCGGGATCTCTCGAGCGTCGAAACGAGGAATTAATGTAACGGCAGTTAGTTCTTTCACGGATCAAGATTCGATCCGACGGGTAATTTGATGTCCTGCGCGGAAATGAGAGGGGGACTGTGCTCTGACAAGGGGTGGGGTACTTGAAAGGGGTGTAAAGAGCGCTCGGGGCTTCTCGTGGCAAAGTCTCACAGTGTCTGTTGTATTTTATTCGTTTTAAAAAATTATTTCTTTGGTTGGTTTTGACTTTATGGTCGCCTGTGAGCATTAATTGTTAGGTTAGTGGTTCGTGTTAAAAAGTCTTAATAATAATAATATAATAAAAGTCTTAATAATATAATAAGAGCGTAATGACGGGAGGAGTATTTAGTCAAGGGGGTAGATTCTTTGGTATATAGCTTGCTGGGAATGGGGTAATTATTGTTAATTCAACGTATGGAAAAATTTTAATAAATCTGTTAAAATATTCTCAAATATTGTTAAACTCTTACTAAATTGTAGTCACATATGATTAAGAAATTATTAAGCTATTACTAGAAGGTTATTAAATATTATTAAAATATTATTAAAATATTATTGAAACATTACTAAATATTATTGAAAGATAACTAAATATTATTAAAATATCATTAAATATTATTAAACCGTTATTACATATTATTAAACTGTTATTACATATTATAGAATATGATTAAGAAATGATTGAACTATTATTAACATATACACAATAAAAATATTATTAAACTATTATCGAATACCATTAAAATATAATTAAATATTACTGAAACATTATTAAAATATTAAGAAAGCACAAATAACCAAACAAGAAAACAAAATCATCGCGTCGTCCGTAACAACCCCTCGCCCAGATTCCACCCTGGAGCAACAATGTCCAATTCGCTTTGAGCCGCGATCCAATTAGAATCGGATCCAGAGATCGCCCCGTAAATAAAGAATGCACCGGAAGCATCGAGATGAAAGCGCATTATGAAAGACGAATCACGTTCCTTTGTGAAACCCGTTAACGAAGGATGATTTGTTTTCGGTGGACTTTATTCAGCCGCTTCATCCGCGCGGCGTCCGAGCCTTTTTCCGCTCGCAATGATTACAGCACGCGTGCTTTTTAATTCACTGTGTTCGATTCGTCGTTCGAATTTCACGGTACGGCCCGGCCGCCTACGTCGTTACAGGTGCGCGGCGGGGGCTTTTGTACAGCTGCACACGCTCGTTTATGCACCTGAAACTGAAACTCTGCGCCAACCCTTTCCGTTCGGCGCTCGCCCCTCTCTCGCGCGAGCGCCCCCGAGCCACCGACTACCCCCTCGGCCCCCCGTCAATGCTCCACTCGTAATCCTAACGTTTGATTGCACCTATTACGGTTGAAGCACCTAATACGTAACTTTCGAGACTGGCGCGATAGGTCGGTGCGCGGCGGCAGCCGGCGCTAAAATCGATTTCACCTGCGCTTCACCTTCCCTAACTTCCACCTCTCTCTCTCTCTCTCTCTCTCTCAGTCTCTGCTTCCGCTCTGCTCTTCCCTGCTCTTCCAACCCCTCCCGCGAATTCTTTTTTTCCCTCTGTTTGCTGACTCGATTACAAACGGTGTCGCGATAGGGCCCCGGTTAATCCCACCGTCAGGCTTCGACGTTGTGTTTAATAACGCTTTAGGGCTGTCGCAATTAGTATGTCGTGCGTTTTACATGTTTTCATAGGTCGCAGTTCTCTTTATTATTTCATTGCGCGTTTTAAACGCGGATGGATTACGATTGTCTTTGTTATTTTATCGTGCTTTTCGAATACAGAGAAATTACGATTCTATTTATTATTTATATCTCGTTTATGTTTCATTTTATATTTATTTTGTGTTCGTATATATTATGTATACAATATTATTATATATGTTATACCTATTATTGCAGATATATTATCAATATTTATTCTACACATTTATATTTCATTTATTTCGTATATATTATGTATACAATATTATTATATATATTATACCTATTATTGCAGATATATTATCAATATTTATTCTACACATGTATATTTCATTTATTTCAAAGCATTAATCAGCGAAGAATATTTGAAAATCCATAAAATCGTCATTACAAGTTCACTGCTACCTGCAAATAATTTTCGATAACGCTCGGAGCGCGGCAAACTCGATCGGAATAAATGAGCCAGGCGTCAACCGAGCGAAACAAATTAGCGATTACTTTGCCGGCAGCCTAACATAAACCAACGAGCAATTACGAAGTATCGACAATTCGCTCGGCCGTTTTGAAAGATAGCAATTTTTAATTACTTCGGTCGCTCGATTACAGGGAGCGATCGATCCGCCGCGGAATTATTATTCGCGTTTAACGTTACTTACATTTTCTCGATGTTGTTTACCGCGCCGAAAAGTATCCGTCCGCTAACGACCGTCCGTATACTCGAATCGCTCTTCCATCAGTTTAATTGGTCGTTACGCAATCAGACAGACGAATTTCATAAACATTCGCGCGGCCGCGTCGCTCGCAGCGCGCCGCGTCGTCTGCAATAAACGAGAGCCGAGGCTCGATAATGAAGCGCATTCTCCGTGGAAGCAGCCGGCCCCCATTGTTCCCGAGCAATTAATGCGACTGCTTTGTCGGGGCAAAGCGGCCGGCGAAAATGTGTTTCCAGACACGCGCCGATACGTTGCAAGACTCGCGATACGCCGGCTTGCTTTCCCCCCGCTTTCCCCCCGCTTTCCCCCCGCTTTCCCCTCGCTTTCCATCCGACACGTCCGTTTGCGAAATATTTGACGGCCTTAAAGCGGCGTTGACGCGCCGCCATAAAAATTCGCCGTGTGTTTCGCTTAAACATCGAAACGCTTTCACGTCCAACACCGCGCCGCGCAGCGCCGCGCTCTCTATTTTATTATGCCGCCTATGCTGTATCGTCCCGAATATTGTCGTAACAAAAACCTGTAAAATAATTCAATTAACTTCGCAGCGGCGACTGCGAACTGTAACGAAAACTGCGGCGCAGCCCGCCGCGTCTCGGAATCCCTGTTTCGGCAAATTCTACGTTACACGGCGCGCAGCCAATGGAACAAAAAGACTGAGAAGGAAAGCAATTTAAACTGCAGGTGAAAGTTCCAGCGAAATATTAGGGAAAATAATATCGCGGCTGAGACCTGCATGGTTTCCGCACGCATCGCGTATGAAACGCGATTCTGGCCGCGTAAAATGATCTTTGTTGCCATATATTTATATTTATACAGCTGTGTATTCGTTGTAACAATTGTATTTTATTTGTTATGTTCCGTTCAAGCGTTTACTGTCGTTGCATCGCCCATTTTATTTTATTTAATTTTATCTGACCTCGTTTGTTTTCGTATGGCATATTAATTATATATTTATACATATATTTATATTTGTACACACATATAAATTTATAGTAATAAATAAATATACTTTCGGTACAGTTCTAATCAAAGAGAAAATAATATGCTCATTCATATAATTATAATTGTTTACACCATAGAGGTTCTATAATTATATATTATCTAAACAAATTGCTAAATATGGTTTTACCCACTTTTTCACATAAACTGTCAGCTGACCCGATCACAGTGTCCATTCGTTTCCATCCAGCTTCGTGATATTAGGTTGTCAACAAGCATTTATCGTGAGCGATGGTTTCGCCCGATTGCCATAATACGTAGGCACTGTTGATAGGTATTTAGATCTCGCTCTCTCGGTCGTCAAACAACTAGCCTAGGGACATTACCGGTGGACGCACGATACAGTTTAAATTGATGGTGATACTCGAAGTGAAATATTACCAGAAATAATGCGAACGGAAGGCTCCGTCCCTCGTATCAATCTGTTTCGAAAGAAATTTATAAAATAAATACTTCTGCGATTTTCGAGATCGAGTATAGTCAGTTATTTATTTATTTATATTGTTTTCTGAACTATTTGTAGTCGCATGGACGAGGTCATGGAGGTCGTCAGCGATACGATGTATTTTCTTTTCATATTTTGCCAAATAGTTGACCTTCTTTTAGGTAGATAATAGTATAATATATTAAATAGCATAACAGTATAGTAGTACATACGGTATAATATAATATAATATAATATAATACAGTAATATATAATACAGTAATATAAAACACCATAATATAATATAATATAATACAGTACAATAATATATAACATAATATATTAACAGCATAGTAGCATATAATACAATATTACAATATTATACAATATTAGTATAACATATTAAGCAAATACAATATAACTCTACAAAATCTATTAAATAAATATGATATAAATATTAAATAAATACAATACCACATAAATATTAAATAAATATAATAGAATACACTCGTTCAACAGCAACACATTCGTAAATAACATATACCAGCGAACTATAGCGTAGAAGAAGCATCGTTCAGTGAAGCAAGCAGTCTTCGCCCAGCCAAGTACTATACCTATAATTAGTATAGCACGAGCAGAGCGCGTAGGATGCGATCTGTGATGAAGACAAGTGGTATAGGGGTCGTCGATGGGCAAGCAAGTAGTGTAGGAGCCAGTGCTGTCTAAACAAGTGGTATAGGGAGTGCGCTTGATCAGACAAGTAGCATAGGGGCAGTCATTAACAAGACAAATGGTATTGGCAGCATCGTCGGTCAGGAAACTTGCTGGTAATTTAGTTGCGTAGAATCCCCTTCGCCGGAGCAATTGATTGAGGAATCGTTACCACGCGAGCCGCTAGAACGCTTGCCGGGTTCTTAACATTCAGGTAGAACGAAGCCGCTCGGATCGATGGAAACGCGCGGCCCGATACCGTGAACGGAGTTCGAAATTGTTTCGGTGCTCGATCGAATCGGGCGCTTGTACAGGCTGTTCCGGACAATTGCGGTAGAACAGATCGGGTGGGAATTTTACGCGCGCGAAAATTAGTCGAAGGGATGGGATAATGTCTGGTTCTCGGGGTTGATTGTCCGATTACGTTTTCTCGCTGATTACCGACCGTCTATGACCCTTAATAACCTTGACATAACCTTGTTAATATTTACATATCAATTCGACGACGTAAAACAAGGTTCTTAATTCCAAAATTAAATAAAAATTTCGCTGGCTTGTTAAAAATTCTCAGAAATTTTAAATATGGCTGATTAAAAGAAGAATACTGTAAGATATAAAAATTAAATTAAATTAAAATAAAATTA
>CM052158.1:10459785-10484241 GCA_028455555.1 Augochlorella aurata | reverse complement strand
ATTGCAAAGGATTAGTTCTTGACTGTGTTCTGCATCATTTTTAATTTTTAATAATAATAATAATTATAATAATTGATTGACACTAGAATTAGTAAATTCGAGTAATAATAATGATAGAAATGGCAAAATTGGAGTTGCTTAAAATTCGTAGAATTTCTGGCGGAGTTGGCACAAAGTAATCCGATTAGTGATCGACTATTACACCTGGTCGATTGTTATAAATAACTGTGAATTAATTAGAATACCCAACGAGTTACTATAAACAATTGCGAATTAATTATAATAGCTATCGAATTATTATAAATGACTATGAATTAATTATGATACCTGACGAGTTATTATAAATGATTACGAATTAATTCTACCAACTAACATGTTATCACAAATCATTATGAATTAATTATAACAACTAACATGTTATCACAAATCATTATGAATTAATTATAACAACTGCAAATTCATTATAAATCGATTAGATAGCTCCAATTTCTATTAACAATTTCTATTAATCTCTATTAACAATTTTTTCTAAGAATTTCTCCCAGAAACATTTTTCCACGAAAAGTTAAAACAGAAATAAATCAGACCTGTGATTCCAATTGGTTTGGTAGTACCAGCATTAAGAAGCTTCCAGAGTGTTCACAGAAAAATGAGAAACCCGCGGAAGGGACGCAAGGGTTTTTAAGGGACGCAGGGATACAAAGACGGCGCTCGGCTCGGCGGAACGTCGTAATAGCGAGGTTAGTTCCGCTCGATGCGTCGCCGTAATTAAAAATCCGTTCCACCGAACACACGGTATTCTCTTGAACGATTCGGCCGCGGCCGGTGACACGACGCGAGCTCGGTAGAGCGAAACGGACGACAATACTTCGATCCCGATGGCTCGGCTGAAAGAACGGTGTCATCGCGTACACATCCTAGCATTATTGTACCGGCACGATAATTTGCGAACGCAATGCCGTAATGGCACTATTGCGCTTGTCCCTTCCGCCCTCCCTCTGTTCCCCGGCCTACCCTCATCGGGCCGGCCACGCCTGCACATCCGTTTCCGGCTATTTTTGGCAATTTTCGTCCATTCACGTGGCCAAATAATACGCGCCGCTCGGTATAGGACCCCCCTCCCTTCCCCTACGCTCTCCTGCCACTTGAAAGAGAAATCGTGCTTCCCCGAGGAAAAATTCGTAGCCGGGAAAAAATTTCGATTATATTTCAGCGCGCAAATGTCGCGACAACTATGCGAGATCCCCCGGCTCTTCGCTTTTCATAGTGCGATAATCTCTGGCGCTTTTGTCGAAATCTTCTGGATTGAATAAATAAGTTAGACCTCTCTTTACATTTATACATAGCAAATTGTAGGTATATAATATATATAATATATTATATGCGATATATATGCGTATAATATATGCGAGACTAAGTAGGAGAAACAAAATTTATTAATTCTTTTTTACAGTTTATATTAGTAGTATGTATATTGTTATACATATTGTTATACGTATATATGTATAGATATTATGTATTTATATTATATTATATGCAACACAGTATGTTTGAATTTTACGTGAAAATAATTAATTAATAGCTTCGGTGGCTGAGAGTAGACAAATGAAGACAAAGGGTTAATTATAACGCTACCAAGCAGTAAGATCAAGCGACGATTCTTGCTTTATACAATTAAAAAACGAGAGTGAATTTTTTAATTTATTAATTAATTTTTATATATTTTTATATTAGATATTTATTAATTTATTCATTTTGAAAGTGTCTTTAGTGTCTTATAATAAAAACATGAGACGACTCTCTGTTACGCGATTTATGTATTTAATTAATACAATAATACCATAATTTTTTCAGTTGCCTAAAAGGTGCAACACTATGTCAAACAGACGGCAATAGAGCGCAGTGCGAGTGCTTCCGATTTCCTGCTGGTCAATTTCTGCTCCGACCGTAATAGGCAAAGCAAGCGAGAGCCGGCGCGAGCTGTATTTTTCAAACGGCCGCCGTAATATTGTTTACTCCGGCTGAAATTCTGATGGAACAATTTATTTCGGTGTTTTGTATGGAACCGGTCGGCTATTCTCCCGCACGCGGCTCCCCCGGGATATTTGGCCCGCGATGTGTTACGGCCGCGTCTATAAATTACAATTTTTACAGTATTTTTCTTGCCGCACGCGGTTTTGATAAAGCTCCTTCTGGCATTCGGTACTTTTGAACAATCATCACCGCCATTATTTCTCAATCGCTCCGTCGCTTAGACATTTTCCAAAAACGAGAAACGATAATACGGCTTTTAGAACTCAAGAATATTTTCCTAACTGTATTATGTTATTAAAATTAATAAAAAAATTTTAAAACGCCGTCTTAATTCCGTTCTTTATTTAACAATATCTCCAGAATATTTAAATATTCGAGGAACTATAGGCACGCGATAAATACAAATCTCCTTCTTCTATAAAGATATTATAATTGAGAAACTTCTGTCGTCATAACTGCGAGAAAAATGGCAAGGGGTTGATAAGGGGTTGAAAGAAATAATTTCTTTTCGACGCTTACGTTGTTTCTGACACTTTATTCTTTTTATAAATAGTTCAGACGAGGCGCGTTCCATGTCTTTTATATATATATTTTTATAACATCGTATCACCGTCGTATTAACCGAAAGCCACCCCCTCCTGGCGCGTGCACCGATCCCGATCGATCTTCCCCGTATCGGAGGCATTAATCCTGTCAATGCGGAGGAAGATCACCGGCCGGATAAAATTGCGCGGGCCAGACTTTCTGATAATGCGAATATAAATTGAACCCTTGATCCCGGACGGCAGATCGAATCGAGTGCCGCTCGCCGAACTATTATTATCATCCGTATCCACTGATAAACCATCCGTTCGCGGACTATGATTCACGGAGCAACGCGTTCCGTTCGTCGACGCGCTTCTTGTTTGCGTAAATTCATAACGGCTTGTCGGCATTATTTTTTCCCCTCTTTTTTTTCTCTGTCGAAGCGATCTTGGGCGGTCCGTTATCCGTTCGCTTATTTATTACCTTCGTGAGCCGCTCGTTTTACAGCTTGAAATATGACTTAATTGAGCCGTTCTTGCGAGAAATCGCTCATACCGAGATTTGCCGCGGTAACATGCTACCTGCGAATAGCCGGGCAGCTCTCTCGGCTTTCCACGGTGTTTCGATTTACCGAGACGGCTTTTTCCAGAAACGTTGTTCGATATTTTCTCTCTTTTTTTATTATTAATTTTAACATTTTAGGTACTGCTGAATTTTACGCGAATTTTAAATTATATTGTAATATGTGAGGGACAATGTTCTCTACGCGAGCACATTCGAATCAATTTTTCATGAATAAATTATCACTTTTCTTAAAGATACATATACTGTCACTTTAATAATTTAATTTAATAACTAATAATGCGATTAAGTAAAGCACGAAACATTCACGAAAGCCATTATAGTGGCGCGTCGTACTAGAAGGTGGCATTCGCGAAAGCCACTATAGTGGCGCGTCGTGCCTAAGAGGTTAAGGACTTTTTTAGGAAATTATAATTGGACCCCGATTAGGGGCCAGAAGAATTGGTTAAGTACACGTGTCATCGGCCAGGTTGCCTCGCCTTGCCATTATACAGCCACTTATTATACTTTTTCGCTCGCATCTCATTATTCTGGAGCGGCTATTGTAATACTTTAAGCAGAATATTACGTACATAGGAATAAGAATGAAAGCACCAAAGTTAGTTACGAAGTTCCAAGTGGCCACGTGAAGCGTTCAAAAAGCACTTCTCTGCTTTTCAGAAAGTTTCTTACGATTATTTGTTTGACGTGCGGTCCTTTTAGTCTTCTTTTAACAGAAACCACAACTGCTGCTACCGCGAATTAATTAGCTTGTTTTATTTCAACTCGGCTGCAGGAGCGCAATAATGCGCAGGGTTCGCGACACGGAGAATGAATTATTTGTTTAGTTCGAACGGATTGTCTTCCACTTTGTCTCTGTCGTATTAATTCAGTGATTAAAACTCCATTCGAACAGAGGACATTTGTTCTTCTTTCCATAGAGATCGGTGTATCGTCACAATTTGTTTCCATGGAGTAGATTAAACATGCTCGTCAATATTTTTTAATATTAATATTTATTATTATTATTTAATATTATATATTTATTATTAATATTTTTTAATATTTTCTCCCCTATCTTTTACTTAATTCTGATCATTCGAACAGGCATGTTAATTATTTATTTCTGGGGATAGGAACGCAGCATTTTCTTTTACAATTATTTAAACATAATGAAGAGCTTATTATTAAATAAATTAATTTTTAATGCGAAGAAAGAAAGCTGATCGTTATTTTAATTTTATTTGCAATGAATACTACATATATATTACTTAGGAATTAATAATTTTGATTGCGTTAATAATCGCGGAGATATTTGTTAAAATTTATTTGTCAAAATCGTTTATAAATTAGTAAAAATTTTGTTTAGTTACTTGGGATAAGATATAGATAATATATAATTACTTAGGATAATATTTAAAAGTAAAGCAGCGTTAAAACCACCCCAAGAAAATCAGAGACTTAGATTCACCGAAGGTAATAACAAATATTAAAGCTCCCCGTTGAACAATTACGAGATTTCGCACTTTCAGTTTCCGTTTTTTGCCCGCTGAACGAAACACCGCGGGACCATTCAAATGCAAAGCATACAGCTCTAAGAAAATGTAAAGAGACGCGATGTTTTAAAAGCAGTTGAGCCAAGAAGTCTATTTAACCCTTGCACGAGCAACCAGATTAAATAAGGTAATATTTAATATTTCTTCAACAAACTTTGCGCGGGGAATGTAAATCAACGTAAAGGGAATGCTGAGCGGTTTCGCGGGCCCACAAGGAAATTGTTCAAGAAACTATAGAGGTATGGCACATAACCTCGCCCGCTCGCGCAAGGGTTAAAACATATTTTTCACCGCGGCGGTGAAAACCTCCCTCGAATCGGAAGGGAAACACGAGGGATGACTGACAATGTATTTCGGCGCGGCTGCTGTCTTTAAATAATTATATTTACTTAATCAATTTAATAATTTTAGATAATTATATTCACAAAATTAGTATGACTAGTATAATCATGGCTGTCGCATGTGACGCTGACAGCTAACGTGTTAAATTAATATTTATAATATATTATAATATATTAGTTTATTATTAGTTTAATATTATTATAATATTGTATATATTATTACAATATTATATTAATTTAATATTACAATACATCAGTTCATAAATGCAGCAAAGAGTCGTTTAGTCTGATTTCTAACTTAAGGGTTGCTACAATACATGTCATAAATTAAATATCTAAATAATGAAAGAATTAAATTAAAGAATTAAATTATTAAAAAATACCAACGCCAGTGAAGTAAAGAATTAGTGACTTTTTGACGGGCTCCGTAAAGCCAGCCATTTATTCGAGCCGCAATTGCGGCACCGCGTCGCCGCAGCGCGAAAAGAAAAGCGCGTGTGCAGCGAGCCTAAACGTATTCGCGGGAGAAACTTGCGAGACGACCTAATACAAAAAAGTTCTTGCAGCGCACGCCCGTAAAAGTTCCTTTACGATAAGAGCGAGGCCGCGAGCCTGAAAGGAGCGGAGCTCCGGGAAGATCAAACGGGAAGGGGGCAACGGATATATAAGTTGCCGAACCGCGAACCCCTAGGAACTAATATATTCTGCCAGACAGAAATAAAATTATTCGTCCGAGAGGGTATTATCGATATCCTGCAGATACCGAAGCCTCGGCGATCACGATCCGCTGGGCCCGGAGAAGCCGAGTGGATAGTCAAATGAATCGATATCACCTGTTTTCCTTTTCTGAAATTAATCTCGCTCGAGAGCGCCGCGTCGAATCCCCGCCCCCTTCCTCCCCCACAATGCAACGAAACACCTACTTTTTTCGACATCATTGGCCGATCGCCAATTTCTATTTTCAGTCTAATAATCGCATGCTACCCCTCGCGAGATTTTTAATTGAATCTCTATGGGAAGTCCGAGGGAACTTAATTTCCTATTAAAAATCTGTTGCTCCGAATATTGTAAAAAATATATCGAGTTCATAATGGAAACTCGCGCAACTAAATTTCATATAAAAATGTACTATAATTAATTTTATATAAAAATGTACTTTAATGAAATTTTGAATAAAAATGTGCAGTAATTAAATTTGAAATAAGAATATACCGACACACTAAATGTCAAATGAAAATGTACTGTAATCAAATTTTCAGTAAAAATGTGCCACAATTAAATTTGAAGTAGAAACATACCACAATTAAATTCGAAATAGAAATGTACCACGATTAAATTCGAAATAGAAATGTACCACGATTAAATTCGAAATAAAAATGTACCACGATTAAATTTTAAATAAAAATATACCGAGTTCCAAATGAAAATGTACGATACCGAAATCGATCATTCTGTCAAAAAATTGGAAACTCTACGAACCATGGTTTCGTTAGACGTTCCATTGAACGCATGCTAAATTCGATTTTACGAGGGGGATGAAAATGGCCTCTCGGCTCGGTTCGATTGACGACTTGTAACTGCCACGAGAATTGCCAGTAGTCGGACGTCCGTTTGAAAGACTCCGGAACTCGTCGTTCCTCTCTCCCCCTCTCTCTCTCTCTCTCTCTCTCTCTCTCTCTCTCTCTCTCTCTGCTTTTTTTACGCGGGATCGTTTATTTTCCGCGTTTGATTAAAATTCTTATGCGTCGCTCGACCGCGATGCATTCGTGACCGGATGGCCGAACATGATACGGCCAATCTTCGTCGAAACTGAGATGCCCGCTCCGCCATGCGTATCTAGATGAAATCTGGAGGCTCTAGAGCCCGTGTTTTACGGCCGATAATAAAAAGAATTCTGCTTTTCGAAGTATTCCGACCGCGGGAGAGTTCGCTGAACAAACTTCGGACCTGCTGTACTTTCTAATGCAAAATTGCTTTCTGTCGTGCCGATTCTGGGGACGCCGGTAATACAAATATTGGAATCCATTTCTTTCTTATCTGACGTTAATTTTATTTCTCGAAAATATGATTTCGAAATTTGAAAATTTTAAAGTGGAACTTTAAAAATTAGAATTCTGCGAATATGAATAATAGCGAATGACAGATGCAGAGGGTGGAAATCTTTTAGTATTATTGTATTTGGTGTTCTAGTATTTTCTCCGAGGAAAATTATTTCCTAAATTATAAGGATAGAGAAATAAAATTTATGTAATTATAAATTAATTTAGATAGAGAAAGGATTGATTATAAAGAAATAGATAGTTATACAGAAACAATTAATTATAAAGAAGTGTGTAACTGTAAAGAAATAATTAATTGTAAAGAAATTACAATTATAAAGAAATTAGAATTATAAAGAAATCAAAAATATAAAGAAATTAGAATTATAAAGAAATTACGATTATAAAGAAATTGATTTGACGATGCAGTTTCATCGAGACAAGAATAAATTTATAAGAATTTATAATATTAAATTCTCTTATCCCGTAAGGAAATACGTGAACGAGAAATTGTAGAATAAATCGTGAAAGTTATTCCGTGACATTACAATACACTCGTCAATTTCATCGATCATCCACCTGATCGTACCTGCTCGTTAGATTCGCGAGTCTATGCCGAACAATATCGGCATTCGAATCGGATAAAACCCATCTGGACACTGTCCAAAATGTGCGCGCAGAGAAGTCGGAATATCGAGAGAGAGAGAGAGAGAGACAGACAGACAGACAAAGAGAGAGAGAGAGAGAGAGAGAGAGAAAGAGAGAGAGATAGTTGTTTACGGTTAAAACATTATTCCACGGAAGGAGAAACTGTTATTCTATTTTTGTTCGGTCGAGTTTTATTCACAAAAATCGCGTTCCGAAAGATGAAACGACAACTGGAACAACGGAACTCAGAATAAAATTTGCAGGGTAGCTGCGCGAAGTACCGTCCAAACGCCACTGGTCTATAGAGACACAACAATGATGTTAAAACTTTTCAAACATTGTTTCTCGTATTGTACCGCGTCCAAATACTGGGCATTCCATAAAGAAGATTTGCATTTCGCAGATTCGAGAAATTCCTGCAGTGTTTCTAAAATATATATATACATATATTTCTCAAAGAAAAGAAAAAATTAATATCATTGTTCCCTTCGTTGTTAAAAGTTCCTCTGTGTATATCGTGCTGCAATTTAGCAACTTAGCATTTGGTATTGCAATTTAGCAACTTAGCAATTGTTAATGCAACAATACAAATTGCGTGACGTTTATTTTCTTTTATTAATTAGGTTTCTTTTCAGTATGTTAACAAGTCGATTAGGAGCCTTTTAAACGTCTATTGAAAGTATTTCTCAGGAGACTATTAGAATTATTTAAGAATTAGAAGTATTTCAGCAGCCAATTAGAACAATTTCAGAAGCCAGTCTGAAGTATCCAGTCGATTAAAAATACCTTAGAAGTCAAAAATTAAACTTCATTCAAAATGATCATTATCCTAGCGATTCTCACTCGAGAAATAAACTCTACCGATTATTCGACTAAAATTCGATGCGAAATGTCTCGCGAATAAAATGGTATTCGACCAACGCCGACCTCATCCGCAGCAAAAAAATCAAAAAGAACCAAGCAAGTTCTCTTAGCTGAGAAATTGCGAACGATCGCGGGGGGGCGTACCGCTTCCTCGCAAGCAGTAACAAATTGTCGCAGCAGATTTACGAGCTCGAACGGCGCTGCATGGTATCCTAAAATCCGGCCCATTAGTACCACTTTGAAACGGCGTTGCAGATTCCCACTATTATCGGAATGATCGGTGACATCCCATTCCGTGTCCCGACAACAGCTCGTTGGCAGCGCGACGCGGTGCTGTAGGGTGCCGCGATAGAACGCGGGCGCGAGTGTCGGGCCCTAGGTGGCGGAGCAGGGTGGCGTCGACACGGTAAAAGTCAGCTTCGAGGGTGGCTGAATATTAAAACATCTCGTTGAATAATTCTCAGCGAGCGGCTGAAAATAGCCAGGAGAAGAGATCCGAGAACACGGCTCGTTCCGGGTTCGGGGCGGGCGTGCCGGCGCTTGTCCCGGCGAGAAAGACAATTTCAGGTTAGGAAGCACTTCATCACTAATGCATAAAGCCGTGAGGAGGCTTTGGGAGAGGCGCGGTGCGGAGGGCGGCCGAAGGAGAAGGGTGCGTGAACCGTCGTCGTCGTCGTCGGAAGGAAGGAAGGAAGGAAGGAACGAACGAACGAGCGAGAAGAGGCGGTCGCGGGACGGCGGGCCGCGGCGGGGGATGAAAGGGGTTTAACCGACGGTAGCCATGTTTGTATAATATATTCGACTGCAATAATAGAGTCACTTTGGAAGTAGCATTACCTGCTCTCCCGCCCTACGTACGCCGGCTCCGTAGATTGCAGCAACGACTGTTTGCACACGCTAAATATAATAAAGCCAGGGGTTCTCCTACGGCACGCTTCGGCTGTTCGTAGATCTCGCCGGCGCGGCTCGAGCGGACGGTTCAGACGTCGAAGGGGCGCGGAGGGGCTCGGAACGATCCAACTCGGCTTTCGGATCGAGGGCTCGCGCGGTTGAATTCTGGCCGTCCTAGCCGAGCCATTTACCGGAACTGTTGTTAGTTTCGCGCGATACCAGGCTCCCAGACGCTCCCCGGTGCTCGAAGCATTGCCAGATAACGGAATTTGAACGGCAGTTACCGCGGCAGACACGTAACTCGACCGGTTTACGGTCCTGCCTCGTTAACAGGCCCACCACCGGTCGCCGGCAATTCCATCCGCTAGAGCCCTGCCCCCATTTTTCTAGCGGCCATTGCTCATGCGACTACAATGCCGCGGGAATTAACCCCTCTGCACTCGAATCGCTACCACTCTACCCGCCGACAACTACCTCGCCGGAATTAACAACGATCTTTAAGCTACCGCCACACCGGTTTCTGTTTAACAGACTGATGCTTTCAGCTTGATAGTTGATTAATTATTTATTTATTAGGCGGTCGACAGGTACTCGATTGTCGTTACAAGACACGCGAGTGTTAACAGAGCGATTATTTAATTAAAGTAATAGATTAACTTTTTATTCGTTTGTGTAATAGATATTGTTGCGCCTACTCAGATTAAAATATTTATATGTATTGTATGTATAATATTGATTAATAACAGGTTCTTCATAGAAATCTTTATCACGTGTCCGACTGCTCGAAGTATGGCATTGACCACTTGCACTACTATTTTACCCCTTGCATATAATATTTCCCAGATTTTATTAACAAACAATTCAAATCTCGCTTCAATTTGGAAGAAATATTAATATAACCTAAAATATGATATATAAATATAACCTCCATATTCAGTACATTATGTGTTATTACATACCAAGGGGTTGAAGTCATCTTTCCCCAGCATAGACTAGCGTTAAACATTACTCTTTTATAAAATAACAAAGTTGCACACGAGTAATCAATACGTCAGATAGAAGCCAAATTCAGGCAGCTAATGATTCCAGCAGCACCCAACGAGAATCGATTAATACTCTCGGGAGAAGAATTAGGTGCCTGGAAGAAGCTGGCAATCTCTTATTCGCGACGTCCCTGCGATTTCCACGGCGGCCCGAATCTCGCCGATCCCCCCTGCGATTCTAATTCCGGAGTTCGCCGTGTAAAAGAACTTCATTTGCCGTAACTTTTTTAACACGCCGTAAATCGGGGGTGGCCCGCTCAAAGATTTCGAGGTTGGGCGCGGGAAGGAGCATTATTCCGACAAGCTTGCCGGCGTATAAAAGTGGTCGAAGGAGACGCGGTGGCAAGTCGCCAAGTCGTACTTTGTCGCAGAATCTTCACAAAAGAAGCTGCTATGCGCCGTTGAACGTATTGAGATATCTCTGTAGCAGGTGGCTTTTGCGGAGCGCGAGAAAAAAAGCGTGGCTGCTCGCTTCCTCGCATTTATTGACTCGGCTATTATGCACAGTGCCGGCGACTCAAGTGGCATCTTCTGCTTGCGTTGTCTTTTTCCTCTCTCTCTCTCTTGCTCCCTCCATCTCGCTCTCTCTCTCCTTCTTTATTCTTATGCCGATATCTCTCTCTCTCTCTCTTTCTCTCTCGTTGCCCGCGGCCGGAGCGCGTCTTTTAATATCACCGGCGTTCGATTAATTATTGAAGGGAACGCCGTCGCGTCACGAAATTCCTCTCGCAGGACGCTTTTTAATATCGCAGACGACAAGAGAAATTTACATCGACCGTACACGAATCTCGCGCATCGACTTTCCATATTATTGAACGCGCGCGTCATTAATTAATCGCGCCGACTTGATGGCGTCTCGGCTTCTTTCGCCGGCAAACAATCGTTTTCCCATTTAGGGGTGGTTTCGATCTAGAACTTGAAAATTCTTTTTCTTTCTCCAACAATCTGTGGCTTATTTTATTCATGCGGTATATAAAGAACATTTACAATATTAAACTAGAAAGGACGATCCAATTTTCTTGGAATTAATATATATTCAATTATATAATTATATAAAATAAAAATTATGTTCAAATTGTGTACAATATTAAGATGATATATAAATTATATATAAAAACGATATACAAATTACATATAAAAACGATATACAAATTACATGTAAAAACGATATACAAATTACATATTAAAAAACGATATACAAATTACATACAAAAAAACGATGTATAAATTGTATATAAAAATTACCGAAATTTATACAGTTTTTCCCGTGCAGAAAAGACGCCAGCAAAACGCCGAGAAGCCGAGACGATCGTCTTATTTACTTTTGTTATAAAAAAACAGCCGGGAGAATGACCTTCTTTTTAGCCACCCAGACCGGAACCACCCTTTAACGTGCTTTGTTCTGCTGGCCGAGCGCGTTTGCTTTATTCCCCTTCGTGTTTTCTTTTTCATATCCGACGACTGACCCCCGCCGTTTTTTCCCCCTGTTTCTTTTTCCCAGCCGCCCCTGTAAATGGCGAATAATCGTCCGGCCATGAGCTCGACCCTTCCACTTCCTTCGCGGAGAGACCGCGGGCTGGTCCTCCGGTGTGTTCCTCCCTCTTTCGCCGCAACTGTGTCCGACCGCAGCCTGACCCTTTCTACTTGCCGAGTGTTCACGCTCTTTTCCGCCACCTGATTCGATTGTAACTGTACACATCGATCGGTGGCATATGCGAGACAAGCTCGACTTCTGATATTACGGTAGGGGTTGCCGGGATCGTTAATCCGATTACGTTTCTCCCCGATTATTAAATCGCTTGTAATAAGCGACAGAAGTTGTAATCTCTACATGGATATTTTCTTTAATTAGATATTTTCTATACTCTGTACTGAAATAATTGATGAGGTTATTGTTTCTTAATTGCTATTTTACTATAGTTGTTAATCAGAAATTTGTTGTCTCTGTTTAGTCTCTTCGAATTATTATAGATTGGTTATGGTAACTAAAAAGCTATAATTGTTAATTGTTAACTAGACAATATTTCTTTCGATTTACTTTTCTCTAATTATTATAAATTGATTATAGTAACTAAGACATTGTCAATTCTCTAAACTTTAATACTTGTAATGAGATAACTTTTTCCAATTGCTTTTTTACAATTATTATCAATTATTTATAATAACTGCCACGTTAATTATTATACATATAGGTATTTAATATATATTTCTGAGTAATTATTCAAATTGCTTTTTGCCCAGCTCCGCTAGCCCACCCCATTTTCCTCTCGGTCCGCAATCGTCGACTACAAAGTCCTGAAAATTCCTCTCGTCCCGACGACCTCTAGCGCCGAGAGCACGACGGAACGGCCGATGCCGCAGATTTTAATAAAGTATCGTTCGCGGCAGAACGTCCGTGAAAAGTGGGTGTCGCGGGATTGCGTTTTTCCCGTGGCGGCCGGGCGCGGCGTCTCTGTTTGTCATTTCCGCGGCGGTCCCAGCCCGTCTGGCATATCTTTGACCCAGACGGAGGCCGTCTATTTTCTGCTCGTCCCGGGAAAGTGACTGGAAGCTCCTGGCCTCTTATTATATTTAACCAGTGCAAAGAAAAGCCAGCGTTGCAATGCTAAGACCGGAGGGAGCAACAGCGCGCTCGTCTCGCGGCGTTGCCGCGAATACACACTTCGTTACGAGGCGCGCAGCTCCTAACGAGAATATTAGAAATCGGGAACAGCCACTTGCGGCGCTCCTAGGAGAAACTGATGAGATGCTAGATTGCGCACCTGAGGACGCGGCGTCTCAACAACCACTCAATTTTCACTGTATTCGGTCGCGCCGGAATTTACGATCTTACGCGTACCTTCTGACGTAAATTAGAAGGACCTTATCCGCCATTTTTAGATCTATCCGATCTCACCCTCCGAAATCATGTCACTTGCTCGAAAACTGATAATTATTATTTTCGACTAATTATTTTCGATAATTATTTGCTAATAATTATTAACTAATTATTTGCGCATAATTATTTTCGACTATGAATAATCCCTTGGATTAATAATGAAAAATTGTAGAAATATATATCTGTGATGACATAATCCGAAAGGGGGGGGGGGATGTATTAAATTTTGTTAATTTATATATTAGGTCAACGAAGAAATTTCTGCATTTTAGAGATCATAGGGGTTCTAAACTCTCGCATAATTGCATATTACTAAGCAAAATTCTAAAAAATGTTCTCCAAAATATTCTCCAAAATATTCTCGAGGGTGTTCTCGAAGATATTAATACTAAACGGAGAAGATCGTCGCAGGGGATGCCATCCGAGGATCGAGAATAGCGCCAAAGATGTCTCTCTGCGCAGGTAACTTCATTAAAGCCGCTTCGGACCGGAAATTGTCGGAGTGTTAACGCGGAAATCGGGCCCGCCGAAAACTCTTCGCCATTGTTTCATACCGAAGGTGCTCCTCCCGCGTCTGATTAGCAGTTTCGTACGTGCCGCAGTAACCCTCGCAAATTACAAATTAGAGTAGAATGAGAAACTCCGCGGTTGGCTTTAACTATTGTGCCGAGGATCCCCGTAGTCAGCCATTGTCAACGGTTACTAAAGCCACCGAATCCGACCTTAGCATATGCAACTGTTCCCGTTCTGAATGCTCGCGGTCATAAAACGATCCTCGCACCCCCTCGATCGAGAAAACATCGCAGATATTAGGTTAGGGTATTGTTAGATAGAAAATAGAAACATTGGGAAGATTTAAAAATAATTAATACATTAATACATAACGTAATTAAATTATTAAACAATATGTGGAAATTCTATTTGTTGCAATTCGCATATTGTGTAGCGTTGAAAATATATTTACCCCTTTGGGTGCTTATGGAAATGATTATAAAAAATACTGTATAGTTCTTTGGAAACTGTACTATAATACAAATATTTTTTTAGCTTATTATATGAGAGGATGCAATAATTAATATAAAATTATAAAAGATGGGAAAAATTTGTTTTGAAAAATTGAATAAATTGTTACTGCAAGAGGGTGGCAAATAAGAAGTGATACTTGCATGAAAGAAATGATAATATTTCAGTATTAAAAAGCACATATTTTCAAAATTTATTCTTAAAAATTTCCGGCAACTCGTGTTCACCCTTAATATCTATAATTAATATAATAGGATATAATGAAATTTTTTGAACGCGTTTGCCATTTCCCATAAGATCTGCTAATCCGCCACAAACGCATAAAATCCGGAGTCTAGTTATCTCGTAGAAGGCGGCCGAATAAACCAGCGGACAAATTTGAAATTCAACGCACAGCGACGTCCCGTAAAGTCCCGATGCTCATCGTCGCAGCCCTTAATTCGCCGCCGAGACGAATAAAATACCGAGCGACGGATCCCATGACTTTATTGGATCCCACAGGTGCGCACGCCCGGCGAAAATTCACGTTTAACCGTCGTCGTTCCCGTCCACGTACGGCCTAACATATATCTAACGGCGCGGCGGCCTTTCGGGCCAATTCTCATCTGTGTCCTTATTGCTTTCCAATATTACGTCAATAATTTCTGTCTCGCCCCCACCGACCATCTCGCCGGTGCCCCCCTCCGTCCCGCTGATGGCCGTTTCAGGGTGTAGGCGAGCCGCGGCACGGACAAAAGAAGCCCGTCGTTGCCGCTTCAATGGAATACACTCGGCCCAGGGTGGTCCATCGCCCCGCACCCCCGAGGCTCGCCCCCGGTTCCATTCACCCCCTGGGTTTCACCGGTTTTTATCCGGCCTCGGTTCCTTTCTTTTTTTTTTTTTTATTCTCCGCCGGTCCCCGTGGCCGGTCCGTGGCCGCTCGGTGGCCGGACCGTGGCCGGGCCGCGTAGTTTCACGTGGTTCCGCCGCGTCGTTCTACATCATCGTCCGAGACTGACAAGATTAAAGTCCGGCCCGTATTATTGGAAAATGGAGCCGCAGTATCCCTACGTGCGCCGTATACGAGAGCCCCGGGGGCAAGAATTGATTCGAAACGCTCGGACGACGGTCAACTATTCCGGCGACCCTCGTCGAACCAAACCCAATCCCCGCCGACGCCGGAGTTGGCCAAAATTTTATTCGGATGACGGATAAAAGGTGGACTAACGAATTCCGTTTTATCCGACGCCGGCCAGGAAATATTCGATCTGGTAAATAGTTGTACTGATTCAAATTTGTACGAATAGCATTCTAGGTAGATATTTCTACGAATATTTTGCTGGAATAAGATTTTACTCGAATACGATTCTAATCGAATATTATTTTACTTGAACACGATTTTAATTGAATATGGTTTTACTTGAATACGATTTTAATTGAACAAGATTTTACTCGAATACGATTTTAATTAACTAAGATTTTACTTGAATAAGATTTTGTTTAAATAAAAGTTTATTCAAATAAGAATTTATTCAAATAATAATTTATTCGAATAACAATTTATTCAAATAACAATCTATTCGAATAAAAATTTACTCAAATAAAAATTTACTCAAATAACAATTTACTCAAATAACAATTTATTCGAATATAGTACAACTAAGAACAAAAATACGAATAAGTATTTCCTCGTACAGAAATTTTTCACACTATTTTGCAACAGTATGTAGGCTGACCATTTCATTAAAATCAGCATCGTCCATAGCAGAATTGTTGCTCTCCGGCAGCTAGAATCGCTTCTATTCTGTTAGTACGAATCGTCCCGGTGTTAGCGGTCCTATGCCGGCGGCTGCGGCGTAGTCGAGGCGTGCTTCTCGCGGGATTGAAATATCATTTCGGCTAACTCGCGCGGAGATCCGTTGAGCCGATGGCTTGGCTGTGAAAATTCTCTCCCCGCCGCTCCACGCCGCGCTGGTGCACTCCGCCGTGAAGATTTATCGGGCCGGATAAAAGGGACGACCGAAGATTCGCGACCGGATCATCTTTCGGCGGAGGACTGGTTCAGCAGCGACCCTGCTGCCAGACTTAACTGGCGCGGGGTGGACCGGTGTGATAGGGATAGGGAGAGGGAGAAAGGAGGAGAGAGAGAGAGATGTAGAAATGCTGAAAGAGAGGGAAAAATGGAGACAGAAAGAAATGGAGCAAGGGAGATATGGAAAAAGAGGAAAATGTGGAGGAAGGGTGAGGTGTTGAGAGAGAGAAAAATATGGGGCAAGAGAAAATGTAGAGCAAGAGAAAAATATCGAGCAAGAGAGCAATATAGAACAGAAGATAAATGTATAACAAGAGAACAATATAGAGCAAGAGAAAAATATAGAACAAGAGAAGAATATAGAGCAAGAGAAAAATAGAGAAAGGGAGGAATATGGAGGAGGAAAATTAGAGAAAGAGAAAAATATAGAGCAAGAGGATAATAGAGAGCAGAAGATAAATTTAAAGGAAGAGAAAAATCTAAAGAAAGAGGAAAATATAGAGCAAGAGGACAATGTAGAACAAGAGAGAAATATAGAGCAGGAGATAAATCTAGAGAAAGAGAAAAATCTTAAGCAAGAGAAAAATCTAGAACGAGAGGAAAAAATAAAGCAAGAGAAAAATACAATAGAGCAAAAGAAAATTAAAGAAATAAAGAACCATGAAGAAGGAAAAAAGTAGAAAAAGAGAAAATTATAGACCAAGAGAAGGGCAAAGAGAAAAGTAAAAATAGAGGGAGACATAAATAAAGAAAAAGCAATAAAAAGAGAGAAAAGTAGGAGAAAATAAAGAGAAAAATAAAATAAGATAGAAAAATAGAGGGAGAGAGTTATGGAAATAGAGAAAAATACAGGAAAGCAGAAATAGAAATGGGAGAAATGGAAAGAAAGAACAATATAGAAAAAGAAAAATGGAGAAAGAGAAAAAGAGAGAAATAAAGAGAGCAAGAGAGCGTCGGCCGGGTGAGGACGGAGCTTAGAATAATTTTTGAGGAAATACATTTTTCCCGGCGCTCGTCGCGGTGAGATATCCATCCGTTCTCCGCGCCATATAACGCTCGCGATGGCGCAACGCTGTCGCGAGGAGGATAAAGGGCCTCCCCTCGTCTCTCCCTTTTTCTCGCTCTCCGCAATTCTTTATCTAAATGCCTCTGCCGAGCTGGCCGCGTTCGAGAGCGACGATGGCCCGTATCGTTTCTTCGGGGTGCTCTGGGGAAATGCGACCGAAACGGAGAAAATCCGAGGGTGCATCTTGATTAACTCCGGAAAGAGCAAACTCTGGAATTAGTTATCCGCTGCGGATTTTGTGCGTTTCTCATCCGATGCAATCGATATCTCCAGCACCGCGTCTCACAAGGAGAATCCGAGACGGATTTATACAACATTATATTAATAATTAGCTTCTCTAATTAATGGAAACCTGTGGGGCTTTGTCAGCCATTACTTGGAAGATCTGGAGATAATTTATTAAAAATATAGAACAATTTTTTAAGAATACTTTCAACGGGAGAGTTGAATTCTTACCGTGTAACAAGTACGCCGGGAGCGCCTCTCTCTTTCTCTTTCTTTCTCTCCTTCTCTCCGGTATTGAAAATGAAAGGCGGAATGCGATTTTTAAAAAAATGATCCTGCCCGAGAGATGTAACGCGTTTTTCATATTTTGCAACTAGCTCCACCGTCCAGAGCACTCTTTCGTCCCTCAGTCTTCCTAAGAGTTAATTATCCAGCATTTTCTTCGCCGGAAGATCCTTCTTTCATCCGGATGATAAAATTGCGAACGAAATAAAGTAGCCTGATAAAGCAAATCGTATTTTACGGCGAGGAGACTGCGCTTCTATCGGCCGCCAGCCCGCGTATCACTGGTTTGTAAATAAAAATATGGAAACGAAATACACCGCTTTGTAAAAAGAGGAGGAAATTAGGTTCTTTATGCTCGCGGTTTGATTCGCGGTTGTTTAATTCTCGGAAATGATGGCGCCTCGCCGGTGTCCGCATTCGTCCGGAATATAGTCGAATGTACAGGGTTCGATGACCTTTCGCAGATTTTTGCATTCGCCTCTATTTTTATCGAATGAACAAATTTTTATTCGACTCTGGCTTTTCGAAATCGGCTTACGAATGGGAGGCGACTTTTGACCGCAATCTGTACACGGTCAGAGTTCACTGAGTTTTTGTCAGAATAATTAAGAATTGCTCCAGTGACTATAATCAGAACAATGGAATATTAATACTGTAACACAATATAAGCATTTTTCAGTGAAATTAATATCGAAATTCAGCTTGTAAAGTTACTAAAAAAAGGGAAGGAAATCTCGCTTGGCTTTATTCGCCTTGCAATCGACGCAACAAGATTTAATTTTGCGTAAACAATACCTTCTAATAATTTCCAGTATCTTCTAATAATATTGCGACCGATGCGAATATTTTTCAATCCCTATTTTGTTTAACAAATCGAGCCGAATCGATACAGACATCGAGTCTCCATCTTATACCATTTAACACAGTTGCTAATTAACACCTGAGAGAATACGCGCAGCCGAAAATCGAAATAACAATAGAAGATACAGAGTGCTTCACAGGAACTCGAAATAGAGAATGGAAAAGTCACTCGTCTTTCGGCGAGAGCGACATCTAAAATTAGGGGGTGTCGCGTGGGCTGCCGGGAACGGAGGAGTCGCGATATTTTGTTCGGCTCGTTCGTATCGGTGTATCCGGTTTCGCGCCGGGGCCGGCCGCCTCGAACTTGGCGTTTCCTCGGTTTAATTTTGCAGGGACGAAAAGACAAACGATCGGTCATAACTTAATATCCGTCTCATTTCCATACGGCGCGGCTCGCGCGGCTCGCGCGGCGCTGCTATTTATTACGCTTCGGCAACGCCTGCAGACAGCCAATTGCGTGCATCTAAGAATGGTTCGCGGACTCGTGATTTATACGAGCGGCGAATATGATCCCACCGATAAAATGGATCCCGGAACGCGGACGTGATCCGGTGGAAATTTGCGATACTAATGGCCGTACCGATTTCTATTCCCCCTCCGGAATCGATTCGCCTCTTTCTGAAACGATGACAAATTCTTTGAATCTTTCATCGCGATGAATTCTTGCTGTCGTATTATACTTCGATATCGATTCGTATCCGCGGAACCCTTCCGCCCCTCTTCTCTCTCTTGCTCTATATCTCTCTTTCTCTCGCTCTATATTTCTCTATATATGTATATTTCTCTCTCTCTCTCTCTCTATTTTTATCTCTCTTTAGTTCTCTCTCTATATTTCTCTCTATATATATTTTTCTCTCTCTCTAGTTCTCTATATCTTTCTCTATATATATATTTTTCTCTCTCTCTAGTTCTCTATATCTTTCTCTATATATATATTTTTCTCTCTCTTTAGTTCTCTATATATTTCTCTCAATATATATTTTTCTCTCCCTCTCTAGTTCTCTATATATTTCTCTCTCTATATATTTCTCTCTCTCTCTCTCTCTCTCTCTCTCTCTGTAGTTCTCTATATATTTCTCTCTATATATATTTTTCTTTCTCTCTAGTTCTGTCTATATATTTCTCTCTATATATATTTTTCTCTTTCTCTAGTTCTCTCTATATATTTTTCTTTCTCTCTAGTTCCCTCTCTATATTTCTCTCTCTCTCTCTCTCTCTCTCCAGTTCTCCCTATATATTTCTCTCTCTCTCTCTCTCTCTCTCTCTGTTTCTCCGTATATATTGCTCTCTCTCTCTTTTTCTCTGTATATATTGCTCCCTCTCTCTCCCTCTCTCTCTCTCTCTTTCTCCGTACATATTGCTCTCTCTCTCTCTCTCTTTCCCTCTTTCTCCGAATATGTATATTTCTCTCTCCCGTCTCGCTCCTCTCCGTCTTTTTGTCGGTGCCGCGGGCGACACAGATCTAAATTGTTAATCGTTCCTTTGATTTACAACGGGCCGGCTGATAATTGGCTTTTAAGAGGTCCGATAGCGGCAAAGACGGCTCGTTTCTGTCTCTCGGAGCGAAATCAATTCTCGTTTCCGTTTATTAAGTGATATCGTTACAGGGGTTATTTGTGGCTCGGCAAATTAATAAGCAGACTACCTACTGATTTAATGCATTTTCCAGTAATTAATCACGCGCCCACGCGGCCGATTGAAGTCATCGCTGACTTTGCCCGGTTTAATACGGCACAGCCGCAGCTTCGAACGAGCAACCATTCTATGGGAATTTCATAATATTATATTTAGGCAATCGATTCCATTAAATATGATTTTCTCTTCCATTAGTTCCGGGAGCTTATTAAAAATCCTCGATTCGTCCGCCCAGCCTCCACCCTCGACGTGTTAACTCGCTGCGATGCGATTTATTTTATTGCAACGTTTGTTAACGACACAATGATTTCATATATTCTTCGTTCGAATTATTGAATTATTATAACATTATACAATTGTTATTATAGAATTATAAGGACGATTTTGTAGAATGAACAAATTGCTTACCCCAAGAGCAGCTATAATACTACAAAAATGGCGGATATTTTAAACGAGTACAATGGAATACTTGAACCATATAAGAACGAACTACCCCATAATTCTTTTGAATTAAAGTCAGTCCAATTACAGAGTCACTCTCGCAGCAAACAATCGAGCAAACGCCTCAATCGCAAACCAAACGGCGGACCCGTTTCAGAGCTAAAAAGAGCACTCTAGGTTCGCGCATTCGCCATCCCAATATACTAAGTGGACCTTATGGGCCAGGAAATTCGCCGACATTACACGTTTTACCGTACGGGTTCGTAAACTGGCGATCGAACGTTACGATCGCGCGTGCGCGCGCGAGCAGAACGGGAGAAGCTCGTCACCGGGAATCGCGGCGAACGGAACGTGAAGCCGTTCGATGAAGTCTATTTGTTGCGACTTTCTCATCCCGTGTAAAGTTCAACCGTGGAGCTTAACGAGCTCGTGAAATACAAGCATCGAAGGACAGCAGGGGATAGCGCGCATTACATCCCCTAACTGTATTTTCTCGTCCCGTCTTTCTCGCTCGGGGGTCGCCCACGGGCTTCCCTCTGTGCATTGTGCACGCTCGCGTCCTCCCTTTGCAGGATGGAACATTCCATCGAAACGAGCGAAAATAGTGCAGCGGACCCCCGCCGCTCGAACATTCCCAGGCGCAATGAGCGCTCGATGTAATAATCGAACTTGAAAAATTCGAGGTATTCGCGCCCTCAAGAATGCCGAATATTCGCTTGTTCCGCGCGAGATATCGATCGGGAACGATCAGTGTCGTTCGCCACGCTAATCACCCCTAATAGGAACCTTGGTACCGCCGTTTCTTCGATCGATTATTACACGATTTTATGCGTCTGAAGTATCAAACGCGGAGTCGTAGGAATTTAACAATGGCGTTGCCAATTTGGTTTCATTGGATTTGTATTTCTTGCGACGGTGTTGGCAAATTTTTATCAATTTTTATTAGTTTATATCGGATTCCTTATTTTATTTTATGCGTGGAATAGAATGAGAAAATAAAGTAAAATAAAATAGATGAAATAGAATAAGAAAATAAAGTGGAAGGGAATAAAATGGAATAAAATAAAATAGAATAAAATAAAATAAAACATACAAAATAAAATTAGAAAATAAAAGAGAATAGAATAAAATAGAATAAAATAAAATAAAACAGATAAAATAAAATAAGAAAACGAACTAAAATAAAATAGGTAAAATAGAATAAGAAAATAGAGTAAGAAAATAAAATAGAATAGAATAAAATAGAATAAAACAGATAAAATAACATAAGAAAATAAACTAAAATAAAATAGGTAAAATAGAATAAAAATAGAATAAGAAAATAAAATAGAATAGAATAAAATAAAACAGATAAAATGAAATAAGAAAATAAAGTAAAATAAAATAGTGAAGGCAAACACCCTCGAACTTGATTCGAACGATTCCTCTACGGAGATTACGATCGAGCGAGAAGAATAGTACACGATTCGAGAGCAGCATCGGTGCTCGGAAAACTAGCTCGCTGGAAATTTGTAGCATCAGCTGGAACGATCTGCCTTTCTGATAATGTTGATATTTGGCTTCGCCGGGACGATGGGGCACGCCGCGATCCCAATCTTTCCCGGCTCTTGTCGTCACGGAACAATGGATGTCGAAGGCGTTCAATTTTTCATGGCGTTGCCATTCGTATTAAAGCGGAGCCCAGCTGGTTGAACGCGAGCCTCCCTTTATGCGCATCGCATTTACGTATGCTTTATGCGCGCGCGCCCCTCCCCGTCGCCGGCCAAGATTGAGGAAGAAGAAGCGACTCGATATCGTGGGACCTGCGTTTCCCTGTCCCAATACTCGTCATCGATGACATGAAATTTTGATTGAAATTCTTCGCCCGGGAACGACGCGGCTTCCGGGAGCACCTAATAACGCGAAATTAAGGAGGGAATTTCCTTTCCGAGTCAGAAACGAATGTTGTGCATATTTCAATAAACAGAAGTAGAATGGAAATGTATCTACTCTGTTAATAAATTTTGGAAGTTGAGAATAATGCGGCAGTGTTCTCGAAATTTTCAACTGCTCGTTTTTCTCATAAATGAGAAATTAACATCAGTAACATCGATCGAAATAAATCTTAATAAAAATTAATTAAATATATAAAACTGCATGAGACTTTAGCAGATTTTAAAGTTAAGCCATTTTCTAAACACTTCTTAATTACAATAAATAAATTCGTACCACCCTATTACCATTGCCATAATTTGAAAAATCAAATTAATCCCAGGCAAGTTTAAGAAAGTAAATAATCAAATTCGTATCGACCGTATTAAAAATCCAGTCAGCCGACAAACCGACTGTTTTACCCGAGACGAGGCGTTCGGCCCCCAAAATCGATTCCGTGAGGAGAATCTCGCCGTGTAAAGTTTCGCGGCGGGATCCGGCCGGCTCCGGGTGCGTAATATCCGACAAACGGCGCGAACCACCGTCGGCCTTGATCCAGCATTTTTCTTATTAGACGTAAATGCGACCGCCGAGAGAGATATCCTGGCGCCCTTCCCACCGAGAGCTTTTTATCCTTGGGAAGAAATGTCGACCTTGCCCTGCACGAGCGATTTTTTTCGTCCCTTTCCCGAGAGCGACGAGACCGGAATATAACCGCGAGCCCCCCTCCCCGCCGTCCGACACCCCCCGCAATTTGCATTTCCCTCCCGTTCTTTCTTTCACGCGGCCGTGCCCTGCGCGCCGCCTTAGTCTAGTGACAAAGGAGCCGCCTAAGTGGACGGGACGAACGGAATAAAGGTGTTCCCGCGATGATCCTCCATTTGGACGTAACGCCGCTGATAAATCTTCCCGCAGACAAGCGCGATCCATCGACGCCCATGATCGAACGGTGTACAAGTACGTTTTGCCTCTTGCCCACGGCGAAACTAATAATCGCGCTCCGATGGACAGTTTGATAAGTCGGCCTCCTCGCTCTTTAATTTCACGCTACGGGGAACTCTCCCTTAACCATTCTTTATCAATAATTGTCACTTAACCTCCGGATTCTTCGTTTGCTTTAAATTAGCAGACGCGTCTGTTCGATCTTGACGTTCGCGTCAGAGCAGCGCCTCTTTTTAATTATTAAGAATTATTGTATTATTTCAAATGTCAAGTCGATCTTGACGTTCTCGTCACGGCAGCGTTTCTTTTTAATTAAATTAATTAAGGCTCGTGCTTTGTTTGTTTCAAATTATTTGAAATGCCGGTTCGATCTTGATACAAGTGTCGGAGTAGAGAATCTTTTTAATTGTATTAATTAAAACGCATTTGGTAGAAATTAGTTTAAATGTCAATCGCGTCTTAAGGACAATATATATATTTATGTCAAGGTAGCATTCATTTTTAATTGTCGTTTCTTTTTAAAACAGTCAGGTAGTCACGTGAAGTGCCTAACTAGAAATACTGGATCTCTTATTTATTAATTTCTATAGAACTTCCTGGCAGAGAAGTAAATAAATGAAATAAATAATTGTGAAGATGTTGGAACAATTTACTAATACTGTTAAAAAACAATTTA
>CM052158.1:10434477-10459685 GCA_028455555.1 Augochlorella aurata | reverse complement strand
AATCTATTAAATAACAATCTCTGACATAACTCTCTATATTAATATATACTACTTGTATTCATTTTAAAGAAAATAATTCTATTAATAGACTGCAGACTATTACGCAGGAGTTGCATAGAAATTTGTTCTTAAAAATATCAACGAGATAAAACGATATATAAAATTGCTCAAATATTTCTGCTGTTTTGGAATTTGTTAGATATTCTGGCCGGACTGGTCTCGTTGAAAAGGCTGCTCCAACAAAGAGCCCTGCGATCGGAGATACCGCGAATTAAGAAATCAGTTTTCCCCATGACGAATGCGGAAGGTTACCGACACACTGTTCGAGCGTCGAGCCGCGGCGAAATCCAAACACGCGTTAACACATATCTCGCGGCGAGATAGCACGCGAGCGCGAATGCAAATGTTAAGCACCGCTTAATTAGGAGAACTATTAAGGAATCTCGTTCCTCGGCACGCGGGGAATCGCGATCACGATAAAAATGCTTAATGTTTCGCGGGGCTTTGCCGCGTTGCATAAATTACCGCCGCCTTATTAATATAGTACTTGAGAACGTTTTCGCGTTTACATCGGATAGCTTCATTGTACCCGCGTTAATTTATATACGCCGCGAGAGAATTAATTAGTCGCGCCGGAGAGTGGCGTCTCTCTACCTGCGCAACGTGATACACGGTGTTGTCTGGTACGCGGGCTCGGAATCGATGTCGTTATTATGTTGTATACGATCGTTGACGACACTCGATCATGCTAAACACCGTCTGCTTTCCTCTGTTACAGGTAAGGACCCAAATTTCGCCAGTAATAACACCGGTGAGTGCTCATCTAACAATATAACATCGTCATGGCATGCGTCTTCTTGTTTCTTTAATGCAGAAATGTGACTGGCCAGCTACGCGAGACTCTTCTGAAAATTTCGCGTTTTTCGCTACGTTGTTCTACTTTACCGACCGGTCACCCATAGATCGGTTGTGGAAATCAATAGTTTGTTGTCTATTATTGAGGTAAAAGTATTAAATCATGGTACACTGTAAGCTTCCATATTATAAAAGTAAAATATATAAAATAGATGAAATCAATTGTGAAAATGTTTAATACAAATGTTATAAAAATATAATATGGAATAATTATTATATATATTATATAACATATAATATGAAATAATATAGAATGCACTGTGATCAAAATGTTTACCGCAAAATGACCGGTCGCTGAAGTGTTAACAACCTTCTACTGTCCGTTGCTCAAAAGATGGCGCAGAGAAAAAAAATGTAGGACCGATTCCCACCAACTCACCCATACAAATGCCCTCGTAGAAGTAGGGTAAACGCGTTTCCCTTATTGGCAGAAATAAGCCCTTCCTATCAGTCCCTAATTTCCAAGAAACGAGGCACTCGAGACTGGCCGATTGCAAATAAACCACGCCTCCTGACTCCCCACACATTGATCTTATTATGTAAAAATAGAAGCGAGTTTCAGCAGAAATTGTGCCATCTTTTCAGCAACGGGGAGTAGATACATTTTACATGCAAAATCATTCTGTCTTCATTAACAGATATTCATATTAATCGGACAGTCGTTTAACTTCATGTTTCTTCATTAATACGATGCAAGAATAATAGCATGTTTCTTTATGCTGTTCGAAAGTTCGGATCGTTCTCTTCTGTTTTTAAAATAATGTACAATTCGAAGATATAGTCTTGTAATTATATTTTTAAAGCGGATGATACTAGAAAACAATTGACATAAATCGTGACTTTTTAAATGCTGGTGTCATTTATTAAGCAATTCAGATTTATTGAAGATGCATTAGAAAGTCTATTTGTATAAGTCTATATATTTATTATACAGCAATTATTATATTTTATTATATTGTACTTACTGCATATTACATTATAATTACTGTATAATATAACAAAATATAATAATTACTGTATAATAAATATAATTACCGTATCATCGAGTTACTGTGCTGCTATAAAATAATGGTTACAGTACACCGATGTCGAGAAGGCTCTGCAGAAATGTTTAACAAAAAGAAGGGTGCTCCGAACTCGAGAACGACGACATGCATGTATATATAAGTGTCGAGAATCCTGCGCCAGCAGATTCGAGCTGGCCCGACAAATGCATACGTTTGTAACAGTCGCTGTAAAAATTTGGTTAGCTATTTCAATTTGCACTTCGTATCGTCTGGTAATAAAAATCGATTGTAACCGAGTTATAGGAAATATGAACCAACTGGCTGTTCCCAGAAATTCTATCGAACCGAGCAATCGTAATAGGGTCACAATATTTCCACGTCGAATTTTCGAGAGTTCGACCATCGTGGAATGATCCTGGACAAAAATCTCGTTTGTCTTTGTTTACTTGATAAAACGATTTGGTAAATCAACTCGTTCTAGCAATTTGACAGTTGTAATAATATTAGCTTTAGTAAATTTACTTTTATAATATTAATATTACCTTATTATATTGAATAACGTTTTATTTAAATTATTATAATATTAATATTACATTATTACATTGAATAACGTTTTATTCAAATTATTATAATATTAATATTACATTATTACATTGAATAACGTTTTATTCAAATTATTATAATATTAATAATACATTATTACATTTAATAATGTTATATTTATATTAATAATACTACTTTTAGCGATCGTGAAATCGCCATCGAAGCCTCCGATATCCGATTTCGCGTCAATTATTATACACACACTATAGCGCATAAGATATATTCGAGCTCCCCCGAGGGAAAAAACACGAATTAATTTGCAAGATTACTTTCCGACGAGGATTAAAGAGTTAAGAGGGAAAAAATTCTTCGATCGGGATTCGTTACAAATCTGCGAAGTTCCGAAGAAATTGGAATTGTCGGATTACCGAAGTTCCCTTGTTAGCCGGAACGGATTATCCGAACCTATCAGCGAGGCCAGCCCGTAATTGACGTGGACGAACTCGCTGGTAGTCCCGGCAGCATCGGCCCGAGAGCCTCCGGAAACCGGCGTATCGCCGGCGAATAAAAATATTTCCTAAAATAGACGCGGCCGTATCGGGGGGCGGTTTATCGGTATCAACGGACGGGGAAACCCTTTAAACCGAAAAACGGCGAACGCTGTGTAAGCGCATATGAAATGAGGAGTAAAAAGACGAAACGTATCGGCTATCCGGAGCATAAAATGGACCGGTTTCTTTCGACTCACCGACCTCTTTTCCACGGGATCCTCTAATCTTTTAGAACCGCGCGCGGATGTGGCATAGCCAGCCCTCGGGCGGATACTTCAGCCCCTTTCTCGTTTCTTCGGCTAATACACGTCGAAGGGGGTCGAAGACGGTTATAGGTCGTGGTCCTGGTCCTTCCTCGAACCTGTAGGATTACCAGCGTGCAGCCTAATCAGCCAGATTGCCTGCAATTTGCCGACCTTATCTCGCTACATTCTGCGGCTCTCTTCTGTTCTTCCGCTTCCACGGACGACAGCCGTTCGCGTACCGTCTTACGCGTCCTCCTTTCTCGGCTCTCCCTCCGTCTCCTGCAGGATTCTCTGGTTGAACCGATCCCGAAATTCTCTAATCCAACGACACTCCGCTTTAATCCGTCTGCTAGACCGTCTAACACCGCGATTTTTATTAGCTTCGCGCGCTAGTAATGCCTGCTTTCGACCCTCTTCCGGTGTTTAGGAGATTCTACAATATATCGCAGTTAATTTATCGCAATACTAACATAAAATAATATGAATATAATAATATATTTCCATATTTTATTATATTATTAATATCTCACATCAATTTAAAATCATTATACTATACTGCAGTTTCCAAATATAATAATATATTTCCAGAATATAATAATATATTTCTATGTTGTATTATATTATTAATATCTCATGTTATAATATAATATATATTACATTCAGATTATATTATATATATCCCACATCAATTTAAAATCATTATACTATACTGCAGTTTCCAAATATAATAATATATTTCCAGAGTATAATAATATATTTCCAGAATATAATAATATATTTCCATGTTGTATTATATTATTAATATCTCATATTATAATATAATATATATTATATTATACATTCAGATTATATTATATATATCCCAAATCAATTTAAAATCATTATACTATACTGCAGTTTCCAAAGACATATACAGCATATTTTATAACCAGTAGAACAAATATAATGCAATGCAATAATTAATATAAAAACAAAAAAGAAGGTAAAAATCAATTAAAATGCAATATAGAACAAATCAAGCCGAAATTTCGATTCCAGTCGACAAAAACAAAAGACTCGTTATAAAATAGAAGAATTTGCATTGATAGATCATGAATCGAACTTAGAGTCGCGACGGACCGCGATCATGTCAGGTATTATAAGAGCCCCGATCTCATTTTCTCGTCGCCGCGCCGCGTTCGCAAAACTATTTTGATCCGCCGTTTCGCTATTTATTTTCGTATCACTGTTACGGCGGCGTGTTTCCCGGGCGCTGCCGTTCTGTTACCTTTCAATACGAATTTCGGCGTTTCCTAAAAATTCCATTTCACGTGTTCACAATCGGGCCACTCGGCATTTCATCGAGCGACTCTAACGAAACAACGGGGGAAAGTCCGGCGGAGAGAGGGCGAGCCGGCCGCGTGTTCGCGGCTAAATTAGGCGAATTTTAACAACAAGTCGTGCGGCCGATTGCATTTCCATTCTCCAATTACCGCGGAACATTTCTCCTCGGTTTGCACTTGGCCAGGCGAAACAGGGGATTCGACGGCGCGAGAGTGAAATTGAACGAACCGAATCTGATTTTTTTTTCCGTTCCGCGGCCCCAGGCCCGGATCCGGGGGAGATTCCGCCGAGATTCGAGCACACTTAAATTCCTCTCGCAAAACTAACCTTCTAGAGCTCCTCCTTCCGTTCTCCTTCTGTCTCTCTCTCTCTCTTTCTTTCTCTCTCTTTCTTTCTCTTGGATCCTTCTTTTCGCCCTTCATTTACATGTAACGCTTGCATAAAGCGTTACTAATCTCGAGTCTCGTTTTCGTTCCGACGCAGCCATCTTCATCTATCTCCTTCGCTAAGCTCCCGCCCCGGGCTATCCGCTTTTAAGCCGAGCTTCCGTTTTTGAGACGCCTCCGACGAATCTGCGAATATTACTCACACTTGCGCGTCTTAATATTTGGATATTCTTCGAAACAGAAAATCACGTTTTATAAATCCGACTACAATTTTGTTATTCGACCCTTGGACGATGGATTTCGCGACGATGTTTATAACAATTCCGTGCTTTGTTCAGTAATTTTCTAAAATATTTCTTGCATTATTATTGCTAGCCTTTCGGAGCTTCCTAATGGCAATTTGTTCAAACGACTTAAATAAGCTCGGATAAAATATAATTAATTAAACATTTAATATTAGGTAAAATAACGCGAGGTTTTTATTTGTTATTAAATTCAACCGATTGCAATTTTGGTAACGATTTTGTGCAAATTATACAGTCTCTCTGACGTCTGAAAAAATAGTCTGCACTAAGAAAAATATTGATGACTCTCTAACAATTCTAGCGACTTGAAATTCGATTAAATAAACTAACTAAAATTCTCTAACTGTTTTAGATTAGGTTCCATAATTTTTCTTTAGTTTTTCTGTAAATCGGAATTTACCGATAAACAATTTCCCCCGACTCGCATCACACGCGAATAATATGCGACGAAAAGCAATCCTCCGTCGACGAAATCATCGAAAATGGAAGCACCGTGAGCGAAGAAAGAATTTCGCGTTCGCAACGAGTCGCGGCCGCGAAAAGGGCGGCTAGGTATCCGGTAACGGAAGCGTTAATTTTCGCGGGACGCGAGACGGCGTTGTTTCGGCGTATTATGCGCCCGGCGTTTCCATTCCGCGGCCGCGGAATTTTTGTTCGGTGGTTCGCGCGAGCACACAACATTCCGGGAATGAACTCCGCCGGATTTTAATGCATTCCATCTAGAGCCGGGCTGTTTGTCGGGGCGCCCTATTCTCTCCACTTAGAATCTTCGGTTCTTTATTCTCGTTCCGGCGTCTGTTTGTGGAATGGTAATCGAGAAGCTCGCCGGAGATTCAACGTGAAAAATTAACCGTTCCGGGACCGTAGACGCGAGATACCGCTCTCCTCCGACAAGGGGAACCGCGGGCGTAATAATAAAAATCGCCGGAATAATACACGCGGCTCGCGCGATTCCCGTCTCTCGCGCTCGCGCGCGCGCGCGTGAGCCACCGTTCGACAACGAAATTAATATTTAATCACGCGGACGAGTTATAAAACGCGTAATGCCGGCGCGAATAACTTCGTAAACGTTGCCGGATCAAAATTTAATAACGTATCAACGGTGAACGGAGCTTATGCTGATACACTGGCATAATATTGCCGGGCGGCGGGGTGGGGGCGGCCGGTGCCAGCAGCGCATTATCCGTAATTAAATCAGGAAAAAACAGCTAGGGGATTCGAGTTCTGCTACATCGATCCTCCGATATTCCGACGATATCACCGGGTCCCGTTTTCTCCTCCTCGGCCAGTCCCTTTCGTGGCTGCCGCTCCTCTATCCGAACCCTTATACCGGCGCACAGAGATTCAATCTTATAAGCGCACAAAAATCGTAACTCATAAACTAATTGATTTCCGACGTAAGGAAGTTTAAGGGGAATGTCCTTAACAAATTATTAAGATACCAAAGATGGATCTATTTGTTTAAAAATAATAAACAACGGCGATGTAACAGACGAATGCTTGTGGAAGGAGATAAGAAAATCACTGTCATACCAACGCGTTTCCTGAGTATTGAGCATTACTTTCTCGTATGAACAAAGACTCTATATTATGATTACGTTATAAAAATCAATAAAAAGATATTGATTTTTCGATTGCCTACCATCGCTCGAATCACTGTGCGGCGCAGCGGCCTACTTAAACCGGCTGTCCGGCAAATAAATACCGCGGAAAGCCGGTCGCCGACCGGGCTTTATTTATATCCCCGGGGATTTAATTGGGATTAAAGTTGCCCATAATCTTCTATTAACTCGACCACATTTTTTCGCCGCCCCGCTCCTCGCGAAAAGCCGGCGGAGAGGGGGCCGCGCGGCTATGGAATCCATAAGCGAAAGAGGTAATGGAATTTTGGAACGGCTAAAGCGAAAACGGGAGAGACAAACGGGGAGGGACCGTGAAAGGATGGCGGATGAAGGGAAAAGGGGTGGAGAATGAGAGAGAGAGAGAGAGAGAGAGGGAGAGGGAGGGAGGGAGAGAGGAGACATCGTCAACGCGACCACGTCTACCGGAGGATTATCGTGGGTGACAAAGGGATTTGAAAGAGGCGGCACGGAATTGGATTCTGAGAGAAACGCGAGAGCGCTCTCGAAAGCCGCTTTGTGTTCCTCATACAATAATTATTTGCGAAATTGTCGTGAAGTTGCGAGATATCAAGTGGCTTTTGATGACGGATATTTCTTCGAGAGCAACGATGGAAAGCATCGACCGGCCCGGATGTGCCTGCGCCCCGTAATTACTCCAATTCGAGTGAATTAATCCCTTCCGCGCGGCCTCTTACGTTTTCTAGCTGCTTTCCTACCCTCTCTCCGACCTCACTCTTAATCCTTCTCTCTTCTCTCTCTTTATACAGATATACAGAATGTCTATAATATCAGCAAAAGGCTCAAAACTGCTTAAAAATTATATTAAAAATGCGAAATGACTACGCATTGATCTTTATTCGACGTAAAAATTATATCCTGTGACTGGCATGAATGAAATCGTTCCAGCAGAGAATATTGGAATAATTGTTGTTAAAAATTTCTGTCAAAATTAAAGCCAGTTTTAGCGTGTTTTAAAAAATGAAGTATTGTTTAAAACTGAGATATACGAGGTGATTAACCTAATACCTACCATTATCCTTTTTTAGGACACAAATATATATACAATATTACCAAAATTAGAAAATAAATAATAATAATAATAATAATGATAAATTGAAATAAAGTAAATAAAGAAGTAAGCTTGAAGTAAAAACCCTATGTAGATATTTTAACAATTTTATGGATTTTTGAACCGTGCCGAGTAATGGATTAAAGAAATGTCTTTAACCCCACCCTGTATCTCTCTCTCTCTCTCTCTCTCTCTCTCTCTCTCTCTCTCTCTCTCTCTTTCACTCTCCATCTCGTTTTATTTCCCGCGATTCTTGCCTTTCGCCGGATCTTCCACCGGCCCTTGCCGGCGCGCGAAACGTATGGAAAATGGCTGCGTGCAGTTTTCCATTTCGCCCCGTCCCGCTGGTTCTTTTTCGGCGGTCGCGGTTTAATTAGAAGCCGAGAAATTAAAACAAACGAACGCACGACGGCGGCTGTGTGTCGGCGGTGGCCATTGTTGTGCTCCTCCTCGCGCCACGCCGCGTCGGGACGCCGGTGAAAGCTGCGTGCTCCGGAAAGGGAACTCGGCAATTCGCGAAGAACCCCGCCGCTTTTTCTAACCCTCATTTTTTTCCGAAAATTAGTAGCTGCTCCGGTTCGCCGAAATTCGGTTCTCGGCTTCGTGCGTGGCGACTTCAGACTTTTCTATTTTTTATTCGCCTTTTTCCCGGCGGAATTGTGCGTATCTTGCGCGAAGAATGCGACAGCGGGGCGGTTATTGTTCCGGCAAATGTAGACAGGTGTAGTCTTCGGGGGTTGTGTAGTGGTGGCAGTATTTTGACGCAGGGTGACTGAGTTTTGCTTGGTCAATAGGGGTGGTTGTAATGATTACTGTAGTTTAATGATACCGGCAGTTTCATTTTCATTATCTTATTGTTCTTATTTCTTTAAACAGTATGCAAATTACTGTAATAATACTATATTCATACTGCAATTATTATACCGTATATGTTTTCTTAATATTTCATCTATTAAATCTTTATTAAATATTTATATAAATATTTACTCTAAGAGCAATATGGATCCAGTTACCGTGGAGTGTCCAATTATAATTTCTCTTCGAACATAATTAACTTTATATAAATCAAATCATACATACTAAATTTTTTTATTAAAAAACAAAGATTAAACAAATTTATAGTAATAAATACAGAGTTACCTATGCCCGAATAGAACCAAAGTATTATAATTACTCACAGCACAGTAACCAGCGCCACTGCTCTATAGAATAAAGAGTAAAAATTATTTATCAAAAAAGAATACGAAAGTAATGCCTTTTAGGCTCGGCCCACAGGTCGGTAAAAGTCGACAGGATATTTTCAGATCGATGTCTGCCGCTTGTGGTATTATTCTGACCAGCTTATAGGCTTCTCGATGTCCATATAGATGATATTTGAACAGAGGAGCAAACATCCTCGCAACCGATAACAAGAGCCAAATATGAGGTCTCCGAGAGTCGTCTTAGTCGACTGAAACGATTGTAAATCGTCAGTTCAGTTTACCCGGGCCGTGCAAACTTGGCAGTGGTTTGCATCCCTCTTATTTCCAATGGAGATATGCCATAAATGCTAAGGTATTCCGGGCCGCGGCTATGCGCCTGAAAACTAGTCCAAGTGTCCCTCGAACTGCTCTAGAGCGAGACAGGAACTCTGCCGCGACTTTGCATCTTGCAATAGTTTTTCATTGCATTTATTCATCGCGGAGAATTTTTGCTGCATTTAATCGGAATTGACAAAACGGAGCTGGCAGATTAGGATGATTACATTGGAGATATCAAATCCGTCAACGAGACGCGTATCTAACTTTTTCTTTTAGGATTATTGATATTGTAAAAATAAAATTGTTACTCAAAGTTCTTTATTCAATCTTGTCACCTTTTTAAAATATTATGCTTTTATTAGTAGCTTTTATGTCATGGTTGCTCAATTGTTAAGATTCTAGTACGTAATATTATGTAATTTATGATATTATGTAATTTATAATACTATATAGTGTATAATATTATGTAATCTACAATACTATATAATGTATAATATTATATAATCTACAATATTACAATATATAATGTATAATATTATATAATCTATAAGACTATATAATGTATAATATTATATAATCTATAAGACTATATAATGTATAATATTATATAATCTATAATATTATGTGGAATGTACAATATTATATAATCTATAATATTATATGTGGAATGCATAATATTATACAATCTATAATACTATATAATTCCTAAAATATTAAAAAACATCCCAACAAATTGCAAAATGAATGCATAAGACATCGGAACGAAGTGTAGCAACGTTCAATCCGCAATAGGTGCGACAAACAGTTCGATTTCTGTGGCGACATCGATTCCCGAGGCGAGCAGAGTGTTATTTAAGCCCGCGAGCGCTAACAATTCCTCGAACGTAGAATTTTGATCTCCGCCGGCGCACGGCAGCAAGGTATTTCCAATTTTTCCATTCCGGCCTCGTAAACGTCAGAGAGCGCTCGCTCTCCGCGGCAGTCACTGTATCAGAGAGCGGCGCGCGGCGCTCTCGTCTCTTTGCTCGGCCGGTCGCCGAGGTGTACCGAAAATGCACGCGCGACTCGGAATAAAATGGAAAAAACGGCCGCGGAACGCACGCTGGGAAACGGTAACAACGCGCGAACGGGACCGGAACAAATGTGACTTTCAATAAGCGGCGTCGCGCTGGAACGGACGACGCGGGACGTTCGCATACCGCGTCGCCATCGGTACTTGTACTTCTGGCCATCGTTGTCTTCGTCGATTGTTGTCGACTGACGTCGATTATTGCCCATTGTTGTCGATTGTCGTCCGTTGGTAGAGATTTTCCTCGATTGTTGTCGATTATCGTCAATTGATGGAGATTGTCGTCAGTTCCTATCGGTGTCGTCGTCAATTATCTGTCGTTTTTTCATCAATTGTTGTCAATAATTGCTATCAGGTATCGTCATTTGTCGTCAGTTGTCGCTATTGTCGTCATTGTTATCGTCAGATGTCAATTGTCGTGATCATTCTCGTCAATTATTTGTAATTAATTGTCTCTATCATTATTATCAATTGTCGTGGTCATCATCGTTGTCATTATCATTGTCATTATCATTGCTACTGTCGTCGTCATCATCGTTATCATTGTCTTTGTCATTGTCGTTTCCATCGTCGTCATCATCGCCGTCAATTCTCGTCAATCGTCGTCGATATGGTCGTCAATTGTCATTGTCATTGTAATTAATTGTTTCTGTCATTATTATCAATTGTCGTAGTCTTCATCGTTGTCATTAGCATTGTCATTATCATTGCTACTGTCGTCATCATCATCGTTATCATTGTCTTCATCATCGCCGTCAATTCTCGTCAATCGTCGTCGATATGGTCGTCAATTGTCATTGTCATTGTAATTAATTGTCTCTATCATTATTATCAATTGTCGTGGTCATCATCGTTGTCATTATCATTGTCATTATCATTGTCATTATCATTGTCATTATCATTGCTACTGTCGTCCTCATCATCGTTATCATTGCCTTCGTCATTGTCGTTTTCATCGTCGTCGTCATCGCCGTCAATTCTCGTCAATCGTCGTAGTCGCCACCGTTCCACGCGTTAATCGGCAGAAGAAAAAGTGGTTAAAAAACAAACAGACAAGAGGATGTCGCGGCTGGTGCGTGTCGAGCCGAGCCAGCGAGCGATGGCCGAGCGCAGCGTAGCGTCGCGGCGCGGCGCATGCCGAGCCCGTGTATCGGTCGAATTATCGAGTGCCGCTCTCCGGTTTTATGCAGATTTCCTGGGAACCGCCGGCAGTTTCGGAATTAATGCCGGCCGGACAAATGTTTCGTGGTTTTTCTGCTGAATTATCGTACCCCCGGGCGCAACGAAACGTTCCGTCTCGCCGCGGATGGTCCGGGCTGATCGCGCGGCTCGCGCTCGGTTCGTGACGCGCGCGCGACACTGCACGGCTGCGGCCGCGAACAAGAGGATTCTGCAGCGGCAGGCTTTCGGTCGGCGGCATCGAATTTGTTCGCGACGCCTCATCGACGCTGCAATCGCTTAATCTGAAGCGGAATCGCCGCGGGACGGTTCGAATCATCTCGCGGACGAAAATTAAGCGCGTTGGCGGCTCGAATGAAACCGGTCGGGAAATATTCGATTCTACCGCGGCTGACAAATTAAATGGACGCTGCCGTTTTTTGGTATTTTGCGACGCAAACGTGTCCTTGTTGCGAACAGAAATCACGAGAATTTTGGAAACAATGTAGTTATTCTTAATTATATTTAATTTATTTATTAAATTGTATACGGAGGAAATCAACCAGTTAATCATATTCGCATAATTAGGTCGCATAGTTCGGCTTCCCCTAGGTACGCTATTATTTTTATATTCATTATTTATATCTTATTATTCAGTCCTATAGGATTATTTCCTAATCTACTACTTTCCGCCATAAACAACGCGTTCGCAGTCGACTCGTGACAGACTTCTGTTACCTGCGAAGCAACAGAGGACAATGTACGTAGTAAGGGAGCGTTTACTTTTGGTAGAACGGTCGGTAAGTTCTTCGATCCGGAGCTCCGTGTGTCATGGCGGATGATCCGGGCCGTCGAGAATCACGCGATCCCATAGAAAACTCGAGTCGGTGGACCAGGTGGATGTTGCGGTAATTCCAGACGCGATGTAACCACGGAGCGCCTCGCAGGGTATTACAACCGGCGTGTATATGTGCGCGCGTGTCTATGTACGCCGTCCTCGTTGTCGTCGTCGTCGTCTTCGTCGTTTCGCTGTGAACGCGAAACTGGGAACTGTTTCTGCGACTAACGGGGAGGAGAGCGGTCGACAGCCGTGGCTACAGATTACGAGAAAGAGGGACGGAAAACAAGATATCAGTCGAGAGTTCGAGTTAACGGCCGTAGAGAAAGGGAGAATTAGGGATCAAGGGAGAGCCGAACGAGGACGGAGAACGCAGCCTGGAGAACACGTGAGAGAGAGATCAAGAGACGGAGAGAGCGAGAAACGGAAATATAGAGAGATAAAGAGAGAGAAACGGGAAGACAGAGAGACAGAGAGATAGAGAGAGAAAGCGAGAGAGAGAGAGAGAGAGAGAGAGAGAGAGAGAGGGAAATGGAGAAATAGAGAGAGGGAGAGAAACAAAGAGTCAGAGAGAGAGAGAGAGAGAGAGAGAGAGAGAGGGAGAGGGAGAAATATAGAGAGGGAGAGAAACAGAGAGTCAGAGAGAGAGAGAGAAATAGAGAGAGAGAGAGAGAGAGAAATATATATAGAGAGAAACAGAGAGAGAGAGAGGGGGGGAGAGAGAGAGGGAGAGAGGGGTATGCGTGTTCTGCATGTGAAAGGGAGAGAGAGACAAGCAAAGGGAGAACAAGAATGAGAGAGGAAGATAGATTCGAGCAAGACACGAAGGCAAAGGTAGATAGGGAACTTCGAAGATAGTGTACTCCAAACCTGATTGTCGGCAACGGATTGAATTAAACGTCGGTAGAAAGAGGACGCCAGGACGTACGGGATAGCGAAATTAATTCGATTTCGAGCGATTAGCACGAATTAAGTTCCATCCACCCTCGTGAATCCGTCGATTAATCGCGAGAGTGCGAACATCGCCGCGACGGCAAATTCTTTATCATCGGGAACAATATAAAGCAATTAATACGCCAAACGTCGTGTCAGACACCGATCGTGGACGATGTACTATTTAAAAAATTACCTTCTTCTATATAAATAAATAAATTTGCAATGATCTCAGAGAAAAATATATTATTTGTCACCATAGCAAATTTTATCGAGCGTTATTAAAACACTGTGGATTAAAATGCTATGAGCAGACTGAGCATTTTATGCGTTTGTAATAAACATTATTGGGACTATTTTCATATATTTTTATACGGTATTGAACTTGTTGTATTTATTTAAACAGGAAAGATATTTTAATTTAATTAATTTGTCTTGTAATCGACTCGGTTAAATTTTCTGTCGCACAATAAAAATAGCAAAAATAAATTTCGAAAAATTAGTGTTAAATAATATCAAAGAGTAGAATTCGCCTTTAATATAATCTTTGCAGAAATTGTCGCAGCGCGAGGGGTTGACCCATCTCGGAAAAGACTCCATTAGCGAAAGCCACTCGCAGCAGCGAAGACGTTCGAGTGATTCGGCGAACAACCCGCAGCATCTTGCCAATAAGGGCACGCTCTCATTTAGTAGAGTGTCATTCATTAGGGGCGTTCTCAGAATCGATGCAGGACGCTCTCGAAATCAATACTACATTGTCAAGCGCTGCACTCGAATTCAGCGAGTGAGTCGGTCGACGCAAATCAGTACACTTCAGGTGAAAATCAGCATTCAGTGCACAGTTCAGACGCAGGAGCGCGCCATAGTCCGCTGGGCCATTCAATCTGTAGTCGCTGGCCCGAAATAATATAACCCTGCTCCGGCTAAAGACGGCTATAATTACCCGACCATTAGCGCTTGCTTTGTAGCAGACGATGGAGCTGGCTACAGTCGTCTGTAAATATTTTCCGTTCATTAACAGCGACCGCTTGCTTCGCTCTAATTAGTCAAATTTCAGCCGGTAACAAGTGCTAATACGTTTCGAGTCAAATCTGGCTTCACCGGCGACAGGATTCAACTGAATCGTTTCTGCGAGTCGATTCAATTTCTGCAAAATTCGAGGATTATTATGGACATTGAGATTTTATTAACGGTAGGAAGAAATCAGTGAATTTTGGAACTGTGCTCTATAATTTTTACTCGAGTCGATTATTTTCCTAGCGAATTCCTGTACAAGTAAATTTTCATTCGAGTGACAAACAAATAAATTTTTATTTGAATAAGAGATAAATTTTGATTTGAGTAATAAATAAATTTTGATTCGAGTAACAAATAATTTCTTACTCGACTAACAAAATAACAGCTCGTTATTCAAATGAATTTTTATCGAAATGAATTTTTATTTGAATAAATTATAATTCGGCAAATTATTATACAAATAATTCTATTTACTATATATTATAATAATATTATATATTATAATTTATTTATAACTTCGATTTAATATTTATACTATAATATCAAGTCATACTTTACGCGTTAATCCCTCCCCCGGATTAAAATTTCACCTAACCGCTACCTGTACAAGGAAACGCGATACAATCGCATTTGTTTAATTGGAATTGTCGAATCGTAAATGAACTTGCCGAATACTTTAATTGGACGGTGCTCGTTGGTAATAGTCAGGGCCGATTGTGCAACATCCAGGGCGCAAGGGGAGCACGGCGGCACCGTCTCCGATCGAGACCGTAGCGAACAATGCTCTGTTCAAGCCGATCCCGGTCCTCGTGTACACGCGGAATCACTGCGGGAACAAGCGACTATCGTACGGCAAGATTTTTCCGGGATAACATCTCGTGACAGAAAGATAACATTCACCCGGAACACGTTCCTCTACGTGACACACGCGTGCATGGGCGCCGGGATGTATTTATACGTGGAGCGAGGGACATGCGAGGGCGAGCCTCGGAAATATTGTTTCGCCGACGATACCGAAATCCTCTCAAGTTTTTTGGCTGGCAACCGTAAGTCGGAGGCAAAATATTTCCTTGTACAAATTGCTAACCATGATGGAACGAAATAACTGTAATAAAACGGATTAATAATGTCGATATAATAAAACGATGCGAATTATAATCATAATAATACGAATTAACAACCCTTTTTGGACGAAGTATTTACTGACAGAAATTAATAATCGTAATAGAACAAAGTAAGTATAATAATATGAATTAATAATATCAATATAATATAAAAAGGTACGAATTATAATTATAATAATAGAAATTAACAACCCTTTTCAGACGATACGAATTATAATCATAATAATACAAATTAACAACCCTTTTCAGACGATACGAATTATAATCATAATAATACAAATTAACAACCCTCCCAGACAAACTATTTTTTAACAGGGATTAATAACCATAATAGAGCAAAGTAACTATAATAATATAAATTAATAATATCAATATAATATAAAAGGATACTAATTATAATTATAATAATAGAAATTAACAACCCTTCTCAGACGATACGAATTATAATCATAATAATACAAATTAACAACCCTTTTTGGACGAACTATTTTCTAACAGAAATTAATAACCATAATAGAGCAAAGTAACTATAATAATATAAATTAATAATAAAAATATAATAAAATAATACGAATTATAATCGCAATAATAAAAATAAATGTCTTCGTGCAAAAATAAAGAAATAAATAAATGTCATTGGTGGCTGACAGAGTAGACATACGATCCCAAAGGGTTAATATTCCCTCCCCCTACCTCAGTTCTTCGTCAGATCGGAGGGCGTCGTTCCTCGGCCGGCGAATTTCTGATAGTTTGTCACGCGTGCCCGGCCGACGGGCGCCGGCGATCGTTAAAATATTTCACGAGAGGTTAACGATGCTAGGCGGCGGGAATAACGGCCATTAAAAAATTATTCGCAGCCGGAGGCGCGTGTCTGCGGCAAACAAGTTGTCGGCTTAACAAACCGAATGTTATTTATTCCGAAAATCGGGTTATATTGCCGCGACGGGGAATTTACGCGATCCTAGCGCGCGGCGAGGAAAAAAAAGCCCGGCCCCGGGAAAATCGAATGGAAATACGGTTTTTTTCCCCTCTCATTTCCATCCTGTTTGGATAAGGAAGGATCAATGGAAACGGGAAAAAATAGGAACATATAAAATATACACGGGGGTGGTTTCATTTGGACCGGCTGGAAGGAGTGCTGCGGGTGGAACGGGAAATAATAGGAAGCGATACCTGCGCGGCTTGTAACGTAATGTACAGATTCCATTGCGGAGCTGCACTTGAAACGCTAACGAAAAAAGAAGCGGCGTTACAGCCGGGGAGAGATTAATGGAGATCTCTGTATCTCGTGTAACCAATTTCTCGAACCCCCTTGCGATGGAGAAACATAGAGTGTAACCGGGGGCTGCTTTACGAATTATTCGATGCTTTTAATTAAACCAACGGATTGAGAAGGGGCCGGCCGTAATTCAAATTTCTTCGTTTCCGCCGTGTAAACTTCTTCCGGAATTATTCGGAGATTTTAATTAAACAAGCGGATAGGCGTTCGGGAAATGTGATCGAAGCGCGGAGCACTTTCACGCGCAACTAATAATTCTGTGCTCGATCGAGGCTTTTGTCAGTTCGTCGTGGAATAATAAAAATCGTGGAAAATGAAAATAATAAATAATTAGTTTGTTTATGGGATCTTGTTTAAGGGAATAGCTAAATGTGATTTTATAGGGCGTGTATGAAACGATTATTTTTCCAAAAATTCACGACTCATGTCAGTCATCAATTTTCACTGTTAATCTTCGTAATCATTTTAATTATATTTCATAAATATTTATCGATATAAGTTTATATATTTTGTCCTAGCTGAACCTGATATTGAAGGCCTTAAAATCGTATATCACTTTGTAATTAAATGTGACAGAAGAATTTAATTATTAATTTCTGAGAACTGTTATATATATACTATTGTATATTGAAATTGGGGCAATAATAACAATTAAGATTAAATATAAAAGAGATTAAAATTATTCGGAGCAAAAACCGTCCGTATCGATTTCACGGCACAGAAGTCGCACAGACAGCTTTCGCGTTGATAATTTCAACGAGTCGCGATAGTTCAACAGCACTTTGCACAGCACACATTCTCGAAACGTTTTATAGTTCGCGCAGCATAAATTCTCGAAATGTTTTTACCGTTCCACGGTCCACCCATTCGTTCCGCGAATGTATATATCCGTGGTCTAATAACTACATTTTATAAGCCAATATTTGACAGCAAGTTCGTTCGCTCAGCCTCCGGTTAGTTTTGAACTCTAATTAAAAGTTGGCGATACGCGTTAAATAATCAAAGAGGCGACGAATTCGTATAAAAAAGGAGAAGTTAAAAAACAATAGAAAAGTACAGAAAAATAGAACAGAACGAAACGCGTCGACGAGGAACAAATCCAGCGATGGAACGAACGATAAGCAACGGCTCCGTTACCCGAACGATCGCGCTCTTCCAATTAAATTCGGATAACCGAGGCCGCGCTATACTTTCCGGACACTACTCTCCATGGATCCTCGATATTTCCTTACTGTTGGCACGATTTAATTTTACGCTGAAATTACAAAGTTCAATCACGGCGGCGGCCGGCGAACGCATCGGAATCGATAGAACGGCGCCGGAAACGGCGAAAAAAAAGGGTCGCCGCGCCATTGAGAAACCCCTATATAATTCTTTCGCCGAACCAGCACATGGAATCCACCCCTAAAATAATATCCCACACGTTACGATACACCCGCCGATATCGGAATCGTATAAAATTCTTCCGCGGCCGTTCTCAAATCAGCGGAACAGGAGAAATCGTGGAAGAGGGCGTGGCCTGCCGGCGATTTTCACGATTTTTCCGCTGACGGCTGAGAAACCGCCGCCGCCCCCCGATACTTTTTGCCCGGTTTATTTAAGGCGAAACTAGCGGGCAACGTGGCGGCGCCGCGCCACCCTTGTAATTCTTCAAACGAGCAAAAGAAACCGGCCGATAGACCGCGGAAACTTATCGGGGATATCTCGGCTGGATTTAGGACTCCATAAGTCGGGGATCCGTGTGTGTTCCCGGTAACCGGATACCTATCTGCTACCGCGCTTCTCCCTTATATCTGTCGCGAGGACCAATCTCGATCCCGCGACTTTCGTCGCCCTCGAATAGATACGTAACGCCGGGCTACGCTGTCAGCGATGGGATCGAACCACTCGCGTAAGAACAAGAGGAACAACGTCTCTGTTAGAATTGAGATAAGTGTCCTTTGGACACTTAAAGAGAGAATTTTAGATCGAAGACAGTTGTTAGTAGATAGTGGATTTTTAGAAGTCGAATGAAAATATGTTCGCTCTGTTAATGAATTTAGTAAGTTGAAAATAATGTAAAGATGTTGTTAAAATTTTAAATTGTTTTTGTTGCTCTGTATTTTATCTGCTCATTTTAGATAGATTTGTAGACGATTTGTATTATAATTTAGTATATGAAAAGAACAGTTTGCAATTTTTGTGAGGTTACGTTTGAAAGTGGAAGAGAAGTAGTCATTGTTGTCGTTACTTTGTGTAGGAAATAGAGTATAATTACGTGTTGCTAGGGACATCTTTGTCCAATGTAGCACCCTAATTATGATGATGAAAACTGTTCGTTATAACACAGTCGAGTCTACGTTCATTAAACGTGTAAGCGAACTAATTGTCAAGAGAAAATTAAGAAAACCAGGTGGACGTAGAACGCGAGGTGATTCGTCGTTGTCATAGTGAACTTATACTATATTATATTATACTATAGTATACTGTATTATACTATATTATTATACTACATTTTATACATTGCAAATTGAATGTAGAGACGGAGAGAGAGAGAGAGAGATAGGCAGAAACTCATGCGTCACTTTTAACACTTTTAACACTTTACCACGTCACAATGATTTCGCCACGTGACATATCAATTTTTGAACAGCGCCTCGCAGTGATCCCGAGCGACGCGAAGGGTCGAGAACGGTGACTTCCTTCTGGAAGAAGTGGGACAATAACGAAACGCTACGGGAAGGAGACACCTCCGTACACACAGAACGAGTAACGATCTATAATGCCGAGAGGAAATCCTATATCCTTCACGCGGAATATTCAGGATATCTGGTATTCGACGGAGGCTAGGCCGTTACAGAGCTGAGCCGTTCATTATGCACGATCGAAAACCGATAACTTCCGGAAATCACGTGCCGGCGTGTGTCGTCGCTTTCGACACGCGAATTTCTGGAGCGTCCGTCGCCGGAGCACCGCGACGACCATCGTCCCTCATGTGCGAAGCGTAATCCCTGTGAGCGCGGAAGCTTGAATCCGAAACGTGAGCCCGGGCCGGCTGGGGCAAACGGGCGGGCAAGCGCGGGCAAGCGCGGGCAAACGGGCGACGCGATGCGTGTGTCCGAAGCGGAAAAATTAATCTCATCGGGAAAGGCACCGGACGAGATCGCTAACGGCGACGCGACGCGGATGGAGGCCATTTTGTTTCCGCTGCGGACCGACGACGGACGTTCAGTCACGGACGCCGGACATCGGAATCCGATGCCCGGGTTTTCGGTGACCCGCTCGACCGACGAACCGCCCTCGAAAACAGCCGGGTCGAAAGGTCAATGGAGGACGTCATTTCCAATTCAGTATTACAAATTATTATTTCTTCTTGTACATTCTTATTTATTAATTCATATAGTTCACATATAACATATATTGTATTAATAATAATAATATAATATATAATATATCTATATAATATATATAATATAATATATAATATATCTATATAATATATATAATATAATATATAATATATCTATATAATATATATAGTTAGTAATTACACATAACTTATTGTTATACAATATTATTACAAATCATATTTACTACAAATTAAACCGTTCTAATGTTCCGGAAACTATCGAGACCGTAAATAAAGACCATTGGCCGTTCCGAAAGCGAAGCATAATTTCTCGGCGCACAGAATCGACTTGTCTGCGATACGCTCGCAGCGCGGTTAAATCGCGGCTACGTTAAGGAATAAGTCGTAATCCGCATAAACGCAGCCGCTTTAATTCAAACCAGCCGTTACAAGGAGCGGTACACGTGTAGCCGTCGCATCGAGCATCGTCGACCCGGCCTGAAGCGAGCAGATAAAGGGAGGTTGACACGTCATAGGTGCGCGTGTTCTCGGGCTCGTTAAACCGGGATCGATACTCCCGAAAGAGGTAACGCAACATCGACCTTAATGAACGCGTCAAACGACTGCACTTAAAACGGCGGATCGATCGGGATCGATCAAGACCGAGGTCTAATTAAACGCGACACGGCCCTTCGCTCTAGCTAATTCCATTTTTCCATACCCCCGGCAGCCCAATTCCGTCGCTTCGCGGCTGTCTAGGCGAAATTGCGCGGGGCGGCCATTCAAAGAGCAAACGGGAGTTTCGCGAGACGCGTCTCCGAGGCTTCTAGTTAGAACTTTGAGCAACACGTGCTTACAAGAACATAGAAGAATATAACATTGTCCACGGTGAATAATAACCCTGGAACAATTAACAAAATGACCGAGTAATTAATAACAACGTAAAAGAATTCCTGGATATTGCCCTACTATGTACCTATAAATAAATAAACAAGTGCAGTTTCTGTCGATTAAACCTGCGTCAACTATAATCGAATCAATCGAAAGAGGGTATCCCGCCACTCTCTCGAATTTAAAATACGCGACCGGAAACTGATTTTCCGGCAGGCAATAAAATCGGCGACGCGGGAAGAGAGGCGGGTCCGAAAATAAATCATAAAAACCAGTAGACGATCAATTATGTACAGAAGGTATTTTGATCGGTATCGCGGCGCGCAACAAATTGATCAAAATTTGTTCAGCGAAACCGTGGCGGCGCTTTAATATTCCGATGAAATATTTCGACGACGTCGCTCGAGCGCGACTCATATTTTCCGGGAGCGGCGCGCGGCCGCGGCGTCGTTCTATACAGGTAGGTTACAAAACAATTTGGCGTCGCGACGGAAACGTAGTGCATTTCCTGGAGAGAGAGAGAGAGGGAGAGAGAGTCGTTCGCTGGATCTCCGGGATCGGTAAAAAGTTCAGGGAATATATGAATTCGGTCGACGCGAACGGCGCCGATAAAAAACGCAACGATCGCCATTAGCCGGCCTGTTCAATTAAAATCTGCAATATTCATCCGGCGGAAACAATCTTCGGCCGCGGGGAGGGGTGGGGCGCTCGTGAATCAACAAGAAGGGAATATCAGAAAATCAACAGGGAAGCGTTTTTCAGGCTCGCGAAAAAAAGTTCGCGTTACGCGTTACATCGCGTTCGGCGCGGGATATTACGTATCGGTAACAGTTGCGACCGGTGTTCCTATTTTTTTTTTTTTGTTCTCCGCCCCGGTAACAAAACTACCTTCGCTCGGTTTCCCTCCCCCGGTCGGTTTTTTCTCGCAGAACGAATTTGCCGGGGCGTGCGCGCGGGCGCGCGCGCGAGTTACAACAGCGACAACGGTAAAGGATCGTTACGCGATGGAGAGGCCGGCGAAGATTAAATGTCTACTCGATCCGCAAACAAATATCTGGAACAGTTTACAGCGGGGCCGGGTTAAAACGTCAAAACGGCACGGCTACGTCCGACAGCGTTCAGCCCCCGGGGTAACGCGATATTCAACGGTTCACCATCCCACTGTCCTGCAATCCATTTTCAATTCCGATTTCGTTTCAACCTGGAATTCCCGATGATTTCTCCGAGGCACGTAACTTTTTCCAAACTACGGTTCGCTCGGTGAAAAAGACCGAAATGGGGCGGGACGCGGACGGGGCGCTGTCGAGGAAAGGCTATTTGCCGAGCGATTCTCTTTTGGTTTTCGGAAACTGTCTTTTTCGTGGCGCGGCTGCGGTGTCGTTGTTTCCAGCAACTGTTATATTCTTTTGAATATAGTTGGGCAATCTATAGTTGCGTAGTCTGTAGTTACGTAATAGTTATTTAATATCTAATATCATCTGATATTGCCTATATGTATATATTATCCAATATTATAGCGAATATAATATACGATATAATATGTAATATAATATTTGATTTAATATCTAACGTTATATTTGTTATACTATCTAATATAATATTTAGTGCAATATCTCCTATAATATCTAATACAATATTTAATATAATATCAAATAGAATTTCTAATATAATATTATATTGGATATTATATTAGAAAAATTATTTATTTAAACATCACGTTACTTAATATTGACTACACCTATATATTATCTATATTATCTAATATTATAGCGAATATAATATAATATAAATATGAAACTTAATATAGTATCTGATAATTTATTTGATAATATCAAATACAATATCTAATATAATATCACATTGGCTATTGTACTACATACAATATTATATTATTATTTGACATTATATTAGATATTATATTACATAACTAACTTATTTAAACATTACATACTACTTACGAATATCCAATTTATAGCTGACCTAAATATTTCAACTTGTTTAATATTAAAGATTAACTATCTTGAACACAGAGCCAATCAAGAATGTACCAACAGCATCAAAATACGAGAATTTCAATGGAAAATTGATTTTTGTTAGCAACCTACGAGGAGAAATTTCGCGGCGCCAAGCCCCAGGTATGTGTAAATCCTGTGTCGGCGTGTGCGCGTCGCGGGACACAATGAAAAGTTCGTCCCATTGTGGTGAACGCCTTGTTGGACAACGTTCGCCGGAAATAAAGGGTATCTCATACCCCCGGGACAGGCTGTTCGGTCTCTGCGACGGGTAGGAGAGGTCGAACGGAGAAAAAGGGTTAACTCGGCCCAAATACTCTTAGCGCGAGCCAACTCGCCGTGGTAGTCGGCAACTTTTCTTTGTTCCCGAAACCGGATGACCTGCCCGCTCCCTTCCGCGGCGGTGGCTCCAGGCAGGTAGCTAGGTAGAGCTGGCAAACGGTACAGGAGACAATGTCCGCCCGGAGATGCTGAGAAAGCCTTTCGCCGGCGAATAATGACGCTCGCGTCTGATTTATCTCGAGACACTCGCTCTGCCCTCTGACCGGAAGACCCGGCCACCCCCGGCCACCCTCGGCCACCCCCGGAGGATTTATATTTGGATTTATTAAGCGAGTCGCGGGATCGCGATCGCGCGAATCCTCTCGTCAAAGCATAAATATTAATTCATTGGCCCGTGTTTCGGCGTCATTAAGAATTACGTTTCTGCTTCCAATTTACTTCGCGCGGCAAACCCCCAGATGGCTGACAACGGTTCATCTATTGTCGCTTCGGAGGAACAGGATTCTCGTGTCACGTGTCACGTGCTCAAAAGACGAGCGAGGATTGGACCGTTTATTTCGGGCCGACAACATTTTCTTACGGTTTCGAGAAAAGTTAGTCGATTAAAAAATATAAATTAATTATGCCAAGCGATGCTTCTATTAATTTATCAGTGCGTAATTTGGTTATATAAATGACGATATATTTCTTCAATGCAAAATAAAAATTACCTTCTGAATCATTTAGACGAGTTAAAGTTAACAGCATTTTCCATGCAAAGAAGCGATGCTTGTAGCAGATACCGGCTTTGTTAAAAATTATTCCCGTAATAATACGATGTAGAATACATATATCACAGTAATCTGATTGGAATTATGTAACACAGAAGGCTGTCAAAGAATTACGTTCTCCTAAGTAACAATTAGACCGCGCGCGTTTATCGACCAATCAGCGAGCGCGGTTACTTCGTTCGCGATGAATTGAAATCGTTAAATAAGAAAGCGCTTCGAACCTCCGTAACGAATGCGAATCATTTCCCCCCAGCGTAAAGATCCACGGCCTAAGATTAACGCGACGGGCTATTGTTCGGCGAAGCTTGTACTTTCCGGCGAATCGGCGAAACGATGGATCGATCAAATTGCTGCTTCGCTCGCACGCATAGCTAAGAACAAATGGCGCAGAATCGAGCGAAAACGGCGTTCCGTCGAATTTCCGAATGCTCGAGTTTTAAAAATTCCAAGCGCAACGCCGCCGCACGAAGAAAACGAACGGTGGCGGCGGGGAGCGTAAATCCAAGAAACCGAAGTCAACGATGCTCGTGATTTCCCGAGCAAGGAACGAAGATAGGGTGTACATATAAATCGAGCAACTTAAGCCGGAATAATAGACTATCGATTCGATGGCCGCGATACGACGCCGCCGGCCGACGGCCATGTTGTTTTATTTCGTTCGCCGCCTTTTATTCGCTGGGAAATTAATTGCCGATTTCGAGGGTGTTACGCGCCGTTAACATCTCCGATTCGGCGCCCGGTTTTTCAACCGAACAATTTATGCACGCTGGCTTGAGTATTTAGCATTCGGACAGTTCGAGCTGCTTGATTAGATATTCACCCTCCGCTGTCGTGCGATTTTTAAATCGCTGTCGCTCTAAGATTAGCGATGTTATTCTAATTAAAAAATTTGAGGATGTAATTTGAACATTCTGGAACGTCGTTTCCTGTATTAGAAGTCGGTATATTGCTTCTATGTGTGTCGAATTAATTGTTAATTTAATACGTCTGACGGCAATGTGAATTTTTATTTTAGACGATG
>CM052158.1:10402761-10428093 GCA_028455555.1 Augochlorella aurata | reverse complement strand
GCTATCGTGTTACAATGTCGTGGCTCACGGAGTTTCTTGCATTCCGCTGGGCGGGTCCCGGTGAAATAGGAATCGTTTAGCCAGACCCGGCCGGGGGTGTTATCGGGGATCGCGGCGGCACGAGAGGCCCCTGCGAGTTATGAGGAATTAAGTCGCTTTGTTGCGGGGATCGAGCATCGCCTTTCTCTCTTTTTACACGCGAAGATGCACTCGCTTCACCGATTTTTATTTCGAAAGCGCTAAACTTTTTATTTACCACTAGTCGATATTTAAGATCTTGAAAAATGCTTTGTTCAATTTAAAATCGAGCAACGATGGAAATTATTATATTATACTATATTATAATAATGTAGTGTCTAAATGCTCAAAAAATGTTTCTTTTTAAAAATGAGATATCGCGTAATTTTTTATTAATTCGGTGTAAACTTTTTATTTGCAACCAGTCGATATTTAAAATCTTGAAAAATGCTTTGTTCAATTTAAAATCGAGCAACGATGGAAATTATTATATTATACTATATTATAATAATGTAATGCCTAAATGCTCAGAAAATATTTCTTTTTAAAAATAAAATATCGCATAATTTTTTATCAATTTAGTGTAAACTTTTTATTTACAACTAGTCGATATTTAAAATCTTGAAAAATGCTTTGTTCAATTTAAAATCGAGCAACGAACGAAATTATTATATTATACTATATTATAATAATGTAATGCCTAAACGCTCAGAAAACCTTCAACGATCTCCCAGAGATCCAAATTCCAAGATCTATCGGAGATCGCAGCTCGCTGCTTTTCCGCCACTCCTAAAATGACTCTAAGCTCCGCAGGGATTCATCTAGAGTTGAACAACTAATTCATGAGACTGCTGCTCGGGACACCTAGCTCAGACCTAGATCAAGCTCTTTAAGAACCTTGTCGAAGTTTCTTGAACACCCAAAGACACCTAAAGCAATTCCCCTAAATTCGCAGAACACCTTATCCAGCCGTTTTAATGGCTTCAAAATTCCATTTCCTAAGGATCTCTTCCAGACTCCCACTGGTTTCGAGCTGCGCGAGCAGTGCTTTCTCGAAGTAATAATTGTTTGGAATTCCGTAAAACAATTCGCAGCCTCCCGAGGACTGCGAATAATACTTCTGTAAACGTGATGATAAATATTAACAAATTCGTTCTCCTTTTTATTAAGCGTGCATTATGTTCATTGACGTAGCGTACATTGTTTTTATTAATGCAGCATACATTATTTTCATTATATTATTATTATCATTATTTATCGCACGTTATGAAGTGTACAATTTGTTAAATAATCGTCGACGTTCCAGTGGACTTTGTTATTAGCTATAACAAATGTGCTCGCTCCTGATTAGCAACGTTTTGTTCATTGATTAAACTTTTCCAAATATGAATCGTACAGCTACCATAATTACGTATTATAATAAGTATTATAATACAAATTATAATAATAAATTATAATATAAATTGCAACAATAAATTATAATAAAATTATAATAATAAATTACAATATAAATAAGTATTTTATCAAGTGCAATAATTGCGAATTTCGCTCGGAAAATTGCGTTCCCCTAATTCGCATTCGTTTCAATACGATGGTACCGTCGATTCCAGAAGTAAACTACGCGCGAGCCATTGACCGTACACGAATTAGTGTACGGTGTTGATTAAGGTTCGGGGGTCGGACAGCGGAATTTCAATATAATCCCGAAGTCTTAGCCCGGGAACATAAGTGGAACTTGCGCGGCGAAGTTCAGTCAGTTTCCGTACAACGGATACTAACATCTGATTGTTCGATAAACTCGGATCTTGGCCGTGTAATTTTCGGCACAGATACGGAGACTATTTGGTACACGTGCGCAATCGTGACACGCTGTCGGAATTGCTCGGATACTCATAGGTCGACCGAGATTCATCCATGGCTACGAACTTTCCGCAATCTCCTCGTCGTTATTGTTCCCTCCTGCGGCCGCTCGCGACTCTTGCAAATTTTTTCCGCTTCTTGTTTATCGCCACCCCCACCCCCTTTACCGCGATCCGAATCGCTCGCGGTTTCATCACGCGCCAACGAATTGCGATAGCCGGGAATCAGCGACTGGAATTTCGCAAGACGATTTGTTTCCGCGGAATTTGGTAAACTGTTTTTTTTTTGTTTAAATAATAGTTAGCTATGAAAATTGTATTGTGGCTGGAACTATTAAAATACATATTAAGTATAATGAGTTCATTGAAATGTAGATAAAATGATGCTTTAATGGTATATTGATAATAGTATAGTAAATAAAAAATATAATGCTTTAGTACTATGGTAATAATACTGTAAGAAATAAATAGATAATATTTTAATACTATAGTAATAATACTGTAGCGAGTGAAAGAAATAATTCTTTAATACTGTGCTAATAATGCTGTAACAAATAAAAAGAATAATACTTTAGTACTATATTAATGATACTGTAACAAATAAAAAAATAATACTCTAATATTATGCTAATAATACTATAGTAGATAAAAAGATACTTTAATGCTATACTGGCAAATAAAAAAATAAAACTATGACACTGTAACAAATAAAAAAATAATATTTTAATACTATACTAATAATACTGTAACAAGTAAAAAAAGTAATACTCTAATATTATGCTAATAATACTATAGTAGATAAAAAAATACTTTAATACTATCCTGGCAAATAAAAAAATAAAACTATAATGCTATAACAAATAAAAAACTAATACTTTAATACTATACTATAATGGAAAATAAAAAAGATAAAATTCTAATGCTATCTAATAAAAGTTTTGATCCCTCAGCAGCGTGAACGGTGCAACGAAACACGGCGACAGCAGCGTTCGCAACAAACCGAAGTAAAAATTATCATCGTTGATTCGGCACTCTCCCGGATTCTTTTCGCGCTCGAACGCCTCCGAAAACCCGTCCGATATTTTTTAATCTCCCCGAGCACGTGTCATTGATTGCCGATCAGCGGAGAAGCCTCCATTCCATTTGGTCGTCGCCCGTCCTGTTGACGAAGCCCCGTTCTCGAATGATTGATAACGTTTGCCCGCCGTAGGAAGGACGCCGGAAGTCGGACTCGTGCCGCTGGAATTAAAGGGGGCATCATTATTAATTAACCGGGGCCAATTGATCGTGGCTAATAGATTGATTCGCCCGTGGATTCGCCGGTCGAGCATCCTCGAACCTCGCGCCGCACGCGATACCATCGGGAACGTTGCAAACTCGATATCGTTGTTATTCGAGCTGTTCATTCGATTCTGGACTTCGATATCGAAGCATCTGGTTCTTGATGCGGCCATGACTAATGGCGGACGAGCGAGGCGAGGCGAGTAGAGAATCGTTTCTCTTGCGCGACGATCGACGCTGGGACTAACTTGTTCCATATTTTATGTAAGGAAAATAATAAATTATCGTATTTTCGAACGAGTCGGAGTTCAATACTTGATTGAATGTGTTATTTAATCCCCAGTGAAATTTAATTTAATTTATTATAATGTTATATATTAAATTTATTTTAATATTATGTAGTAAATTCGTGTTAATATTTAAATATAGTATACTAAATTTATTTAAATATTTAGATACTACTTTTTCTTGATTCATTTAAATACTATATAAATACAATCATTAATAAATGCTTGTTTAATTATTATTTAAATATAAAATTTAATTGCTGGAGAAAATTCCTCATGGTTCTTATGGTGAATAAAAAATAATATTAGTGTTAATCGTTGTTAACATGCTAGACATTGTTGTAAAAAGCACCTTGCATCTTCCTAGAGTCAGTTTCGCGTTTTAATTATTATAGAGAACGTCCGAATTAATTTTTTCATTTTCATCGATCGAATATAAACGCCCTCGCTGTATCATTCGCACGGATTGCAAACTTATTTCGTTTTATAGGAATTGCCTCGGCGGCCGATCTGCAGGTGAATTAAAGAAATTTCCTGGAACCGGCGATATAATCCGGAATCAGTCGGCCGGGAGTGTTTCATTTCGTTTATTACTCGGAGAGATGCAGCAGTCTTGGGTCCGTTCGGCATCCAGGATTTCGTTATGCACTCCCGTCACGTGTTTCGCGAATATAGATTACGAAGCCCGAGTTTAGAACTCGGCGAGGAGCTTTGCGACTCAATCATGGCTCTCGCCGTTATGCATCGTTTCCCGGCGCAGATTACCGCCGGCCCGAATGATCCTGATCAAATGATCGGGAACGGTCGAGCAACGTAAATCAGCCATTACACTCCGTTCTGCGAGATCGTTGCCCAATTATGGCTAATTATAAATTACCTGACGTGCCGCGCTAGATTCCGCCAACTCCGATCGCGCGTACTTCGCCTATTAATAATTTCCCAATGATTTCGCAATGATTTCGCAATGATTTCGCAATGATTTCGCAGTGATTTCTCCTTTATAATTTATGTTTATTTATAAAAGTTATGAATACTATGAAAAGTTAAGTAACTTCGGAGCGAATTTAGAGAAGAGAAGGCGGAGAATGTCGAATGAAAAATTATTATATTATCGGAGGAATATTATTATTATTATTATTATTAAATACAAGCTTTCAGCTTTGACTTCTTTCGTCGGAATTAATTCATTCGAATTTTTTCAATGAAAATCGGTGCATAAAGCGATCGGAGAACGGCGCCATCGTCGAGGAACAATTGGTTTTACGCAACAAAGCGAAACGATAACGCGGAATAAAATGATTTCGTAATGAGGTCCGGTCGGGCGCGCTTGCTTTTAAGTATAATTTGTTAATGCGCCTGTTTAAGCCTGCCGTTGTGCTCGATGGTTAATTTCAGCTGGCTTTGTTTAGAAAATTCGGCTGAAATGATCGGTGATCACAAACCAACTAAATGATGGGAATACACGAAGTGATTTATCGAATTCGGTGTTCTCGGTATTAATAGCAATAAATAAATTAATGGGAACGGTGGAATACGGCACTGTCGAAAATTACTACTGAATCATAATGTACTCCCTCTGTTTTAACAGCACGCTCGGAGTTATGGGAGATCGTTCTAAAATATCTTCGCTGTTGCAAATAAATTAATTAGAGAATTTTACAGATGTCGCAGCTGTATTTATATTTATTAGTATTTAGATCTGAATATTTAAATGTTAATATTTCAATCCTAATATGTCAATCTCAATATTTCGATTTCAATATTTCAATTTCAATATTAAAATTTAAATATTTAAATCTGAATATTTAATTCTGAATATTTAAATCTGAATATTTAAATGTGAATATTTAAATCTCGATATTTATATCTCAACATTGAAATCTGAATATTGAAATCTGAATATTTAAATCTCAATATTTCAATTTCAATATTAAAATCTAAATATTTAAATCCGAATGTTTAAATCTGAATATTTAAATCTCAATATTTATATCTCAACATTGAAATCTGAATATTGAAATCTGGATATTGAAATCTGAATATTTAAACCTGAATATTTACATCCGACTAAAAGAACTCTTTTAATTTTTAACTTTTAATTTTAAGCGTTAAGGGTTGTTTCCCATTTTCACGACGCGTTCGATTAAAGAGGACTTAAGGGTTGCTCGATGTTTTAAGATCAATTAAAGCGCGGCTCATTTATTACATGGGGAACACCGTACGACGAAGAATCGGCCTAAATTATTCGAAAGCAATAAAGCAGCTTCAGCATTGAGAGGATATTTTCGTAATAATAAGCCCCCGAAGGAAAGTAAGCTTCCCGATAATAGGGAGCCTCTCATGGGCCGTGCTGAGCCATCGAGTCGAGCGCGATTATCTCTCAGACACAAGTTTATCACCGGGAAAATTTTATCGCAGAAACTTCTACGATAGCGGTGGCACAATTTTGCGGTCGGCGTGGGAGACTTTTAAGGACGCTCGATTGAAATTTTATGGCTATTAGAAACTGAATCGATGTCTATTTTCTTATATACACAGGCGCGCCGAATTGTCCGCGTACAAGCTGTTCCATTACAGCAAGCTAAAAAACTTCGTAAAAATTAGTTTTGCTATTATTTCAAATTTGATAATGAAACTTAATAATCTAGATTTCAATATTTAGATTAAAGATATTTAAATATTTCTATTAAAAGTACTTAAATAATTAAACTAAGAGTACTTAAATAACAAAAAACTAAAAGTACTTGAATAATTAAATTAAAGGTACTTATATAATTAAATTAAAAGTGCTTAAATAATTAAACTAAAAGTACTTAAATAATTAAATTAAAAGTGCTTAAAAGAATGAAATTCATAAATACAATTCCTACAAATTTGTTCTCCTAATTACAATTCCACTTACTCTTCTATTAACAATACTTAAAATAAACCAAATACCAAAAATACTATATTTAATAATATACTTCACTTCGCCGTAACAGATTCAACTAACTAACAAATAGATAAAAAAAGTGTTTCCTCACCTTAATTAGGTTTCCGTCGCAACAGGGATCTCGCAAAGAGCCAGGTAAGCCGCTCCAAGGTGACAAGTGACTCGTCGAGACCGCGACCGATGCTCTCACGGTTCAAAGGGAAAATTTACCTGGCACCGTTGTTGGTACACAACAGACCGACGGCGAAAGTGCTCCGGCGTATGATCGATTTAACGATTCGCCTATTTGAAAATCGGACGTGCGAAGAGGCTCGCGTTTCCGCTCGGGGTATTAGGGTCGACTAAGTTCGGGCGGCGACGTTTGAGCCCGAGACGTCTGAGGCTCCGTAAACTAAAGCAAACTATCGCTGCCGCTTACCGTCCTTGGCATACCGGCTAAACGCGTCACGGGCAAAGACAAAGCGGAAATGAGACGTGCCGGAAGATCAAGGCTACCTTAAGCTGCGTCGTAACTTCCAACGACAACTACTACCGCGGCTGCGACTCGAATCGTTCCTGAATGAATCACGGTTCATCGCACGCTGCGGCCACCTGGCCGAAAATATTGGGTCCGAGTATTCTTGTATGTGGTTGTAGAATATTTTATGCAATATATATAATGTTGTACAATTTGTATGATATATATAATACGTATAATATATTTAATGTTAATATATGTAATATATATAATGTTATACAATATGTACAATATATATAATGTTATACAATGTGTACAATATATATAATGTTATACAGTGTGTACAATATATATAATGTTATACAATGTGTACAATATATATATAATATTAAACAATATATACAATATATACATTATTATACAATAAGTAATAGAATATTAAAAATAATTAAACACACGAAAAAATAGTTTGCATTTGTCCATTTCTCATCCAATGTCGATAGAAGATATAAATAGCACAGTAAACGTCTAGTTCTTTTTCTAGAAATAATTACAAAAATAACGTAAAGATTCATATTTCGTCCATAATCAACAAACATCAAGTATAACAAAGTTTCAAAAATAGCATAAAACCTACGAAGCTCTCTGTGTTAGCACGAACGATAAAATGACAGAAATTGTTCAGCGTTCTCGAAACCCTGCCGTGGTCAATAATTAATAAAAATAACGAACCCTTCTCTGTATAAAATCAAAAATTGTCTCGCGATAACCACCGGCGAGAAGCAATAAAGTTCCATTTGTTGCTCGGTGCAATAAAGTGGGAAAGTTCCGGCCGACAAAGAAAGTCTGTTTACTAGCGTTAATTTAGCAGAAGCTGTATCAACGGGCAAATAGAAAGCCTCGGAGAGGTAAACTATTTGCCGAACACGGCAGATATTTCAGAAAAAGTTTCCGGCTCGGTTTAATACACTCGAGTTCCGACGGAGCACGACGAACAAACAGAGAGTTCGGTCGTCGAGGCGGAGATCAAAATTCTAGCCGGGTTACGAGAGAAAGAGAGAGCGAGAGAGAGAGAGAGAGAGGGAGAGAGGGAGAGAGGGAGAGAAATCGCAAGGAGCCGATATTGCGACATCGATTAGTTGCCATTACTCGTCACCGTAATTGAATCCGATTTTCAACAGCCGAAATGAAATGGCTCCGGCGGTTCCGCCGCGCACACGAGCGTAAACACGTTACGTCAATCCCGATCCTTCTGCGACAACTGGGTCGAGACCGGCTCTAATTGGACACAATCAACTAGTGAACCGGAACGCTCCCTGTCGCACGTAAGGGAACAATACACGTTCGGCAGGAAAGTTCGTTCGAAAGACTGTTATTATGTTTCGAGTGTTCTTCCGCGAATGAAACGCGACGGGGCCGCGCTCTCGAGCACGGGAAATTCTGCGACGAGCCTGTTTGCCGAGGCTCATTTAGCCGAGTTTGGGAAACGGCCGAGAACGAACCTCTGCATTCGTCGATGGAGATCCCGTCGAGTGGATTAAATTGGGAAATGTCATCGATATCCTTCGTCAACTTCTCAATGGCCGTTGCACTTCTCGATGCTCCGGAATAGACTGTGGATTTTTCTGCGGAAGCACAGTTCACAATGCTGATCATGATACGCGAACTGTCTCGTGAAAATGGCTTTCTTCTTTTATTATTAATGGCTTTTATTATTAATGATTTTTATTATTAATGGCTTTCTCGTATTTTTGCAATCTTGATCTTTACCACAGCGCTGTGTCGAATAATTATTTCCAACAGCTCTTAAGAGAATACTGTTTATAACTATTTGCGATACTTCCCTTATCCGAACATCTATTTTTACAATATTCTGATAACCGAACTTTTTATTGTTCGACCATTTTATTATTTAAATACATTATCGTCTAGTAGAGGATTTAAATGACCTTTTTAGATAATGGAATGATATATTATTAAGATATTACAGGGCACAGACATCTCGAATGTCTTACGAACATCCTAGAAACGTCTAACAAGTCAAGACGTCTTATGGACATTTTCTGAACATTTTATAAACATTTTATAAATATTCTTTGGTCATCTGAAGTAAGACGTCTTAAAAATGTCCCATTCAAGCCGTAAGATGTCCAGACCTAAAATAGACGTCTCTAAGACGTCCAGACCTAAAATAGACGTCTCTAAGACGTCCACTGCTTATCGAGCAGCCTTTTATTTCCAACAAGTCGGCACCATCGGCAACTCTGAAATACGATATCAATATACACAGACCCCGAGAACATTACCACCGTCTTTACGTCAGTTTAATGTTGATCGATGGTTTAAAGAATACGTTCGCGATTCCCCAAAGGGTCGTAACCAAGGATTTAGCGTAGCTCGGCTCCTAATCGCGATCTCAAGGAGCCGGCGTGTACGCAAGGCCAGAAACACAACAATTACCCTAACAAGGGAATATTGATTCCGTGTTTGATCGTGGTAACCGGAATACTCGAGTTCGCGAACAGCTTTCCCGAGGGTTCCGCGAATTCATTAAAAGTCGCTAATCAGTGAAAAGCTCGCGGCACGCGATGCATCGTAAAACACGAACCGGCTCGCTATTTCCGTTGCGCTCGAAACGCAATCGTTTCGGGCCGGTATACAACAACGGGAAATCGCGTACGAAACGGGGCTATCGATTGTAAACACCGGTTGCCTTCGCCGCCCTATGAACTCCTGGCCGCGCCGGTCAAAGGATCGCGATTAGGTTGATTAAATCGGTGCCGGCGCATCGGGCCTCGGGGATACCGGAAATCGCGATAAACTCTGTTGCCCGATTACGTGTTACGATCCCAAACAACGCGCCGCGAGATATGTCCGAGGGCTGCGCGCGAAAAGGCCCGCGAACCCCGCGATTTATCGTCCGCCGGCCGCGCAACTTTCATTGAAGAATCGCCGCGCGTTCGACTGTCGCTCCGGCCGACCCCGCGACCCCCGACTGTTTGAGCCCAGCCTGTCGCGGCCATAAAGTCGCTTCCATTTCGCGCTTGATAATCGTCGGACTGCCGCAGTGACGCGTGGAATTTTACGGCCGTGTTACGGAAACGTAAACGATTAGGAGGCCGCGACATTGTCGCGCTTTATCAACCCCTACGGTATCAGACTGGTAAATATGCTTGTTACTCGAGCGTGTTGAATTGAAGTAAAATTTTACCCTTTTTTGCTAATATTTATAATATTGTAATTATAATAAAAAGTTTGCTAGTATTTATAATTATAATATTGACGTGGTCAGCGAAAGACAGTCCTTATATTACCTATCTAGAAAAAATAAAGAAATGATGCGATGAAAGACACGATGCAAAATCGAGTACCTGGCCAAGATATTAATTAATTAAACTGAAGAATGGAGAAAATAAAATAATACGGAGAACGTCGCGATCGAGCGCGCGATAAGTCGCGCAGTCCTTCCACCCTTCGCCGAGGGTAATTTATCCGTGATTAAAGTCGAAACGGACTGGGGTCGGCGTGTAATCAAGCATTTCGTCGCCGCGAATTATTGGCCGGGTAGAACGCGGGATTTTCAACTTAACTTCCATTCGAAATTGGAACGATGCGGCGATACACGCGCGGTCGCGGTCGCGGCGGCCCGCTCGGGCCCGTCGATCGATCTTCTTGCCCCGTCAAGCATTTTGTTTCGTCCAACTATGTCGCGTGCGAATTTCACCTTAATTAAAAGCGTCACGTGCGATTGTTGAGGCTGAAGGATTGCGAGCTGGCCGGCCCCGGCCGCGGAAAAATCACGCTCCGTATAAATCAACCGCGCGCCGAATCCGCTCCGCTCATTCCCGGGAAAAATTCAACCCTCGATTGCTCGGTGTAATGCGTGCACACCCTGTCGCTCAAGTGTTTCGAATCGCCCGCGCCTCGTCCACGGAATGTTGATACTTTTATTCTTGTTAATAAAGCTCGCCGGAGCTGAAACACGCGCTGCGAAAGGTGGCCGCGTTCCGCCGTGATTGATTGAACACGAGCCGGACGAAAAATTCCTAGGAAAAGAAGGAGACGGTAGATCTTAAAAAGTAGAATACTTTGTTACAAAGTAGAGATTTCAAGCTTTAATTTAAAAAAAGAATCATCGTTTTATGATGGCTTTTAACGGAGTTATTATTATTATTTAGGCCAACAATTAGCAACGCTTTAACCTTGCTGTTTCCTGTATTAAATCTCCGATGAAAAGAAATATAGAAGAGATATTAACAATTAGAATACTGTGTTACAAAGTAGAAATTTCCAGCTTTAATTTAAAAAAAGAGTCATCGTTTTATGATGGCTTTTAACGGAGTTATTGTTATTATTATTTAGGCCTACAATTAACGACGCTTTAACCCTGCTGTTTCCTGTATTAAATCTCCGATGAAAAGAAATATAGAAGAGATATTAACAATTAGAATACTGTGTTACAAAGTAGAAATTTCCAGCTTTAATTTAAAAAAAGAGTCATCATTTTATGATGGCTTTTAACGGAGTTATTATTATTATTATTTAGGCCTACAATTAACGACGCTTTAACCCTGCTGTTTCCTGAATTAAATCTCCGATGAAAAGAAATATAGAAGAGATATTAACAATTAGAATACTGTGTTACAAAGTAGAAATTTCCAGCTTTAATTTAAAAAAAGAGTCGTCATTTTACGACGACTTTTAACGGAGTTATTATTATTATTATTTAGGCCAACAATAAGCGACTCCTACTGTTTCGTGTATAATAATACAGACTCCGATAAGTTTAAATAAAGTCTATATTATTATTGCTATAAATCGATGTTCTATAGCGCGTTTAGTCCAGGGCGGATCTACTGTTACGAACAATACCGTCGCAGTTCGTGTAAATCGTGTAGATCCAGCCTACAGAGCAGCGATTGTTGCTTCGCGAAGGCCGAAGTAAGCTGCGGCCTGACCGAGTTCGGGGTGGTAAAGAACGAGTAATATAATTATTCCGACGGAATCTTGTCCACCTTAATTAAGCCGGGGCCCCGGAATTGGCTATCCAAAAGCGAGTGGATATATCGACGTCCGAGAGCGTTCCTGTGGCTGCGCCCGAACAATACATCCATAGCTGTGCAGTCCATTCCTCCAGGGTTAGGAGGTGCAGCCGGCCAGGCCGAAAACCCTATTCAATTATCTCGCTTGAGTACACCGGCTGTCCTGGCCGTTGTGACGACATTGGAGCACCGAGCCGAGCCGAGCGGAGCCGAGCCGCGGCGTACTGACCGACGCGCGTGAATGCCGGTCACCGACGGTCTCGCGAGCTTCCGGAGGAACTTCACCCTTTGCAGTCGCATGTCTACTCTCAGCCTCCAAAGCTATTTATTTATATCTCTATTTCTTTCATTTTTATATGCATAAAATTATATATATGATTAAATCAACACATATTAAATTAACACATATTAAATTAACACATATTAATTTAACACATATTAAATTGACACATATTAATTTAACACATATTATATTAACACATATTAAATTAACATATATTAAATTAACACATTTACTTAAATATAAACTACACATTTGATTAAACAGAAGATAACATCACGTGAAGTTCAAACATATAATTTAGTTACACATATCTAAACTTAAAAAAAGAATGATTAATAAATTTTGTTTCCCTTCTTCCTTGTTCATTTTTCGGGCAAATGTATTAAAAATTGAGTAGAGAAGACAGTGATGTATCATCGGAGATGTCCCGTCCTGTCACTTGCCACGCGACGTACGACCGCAAAGTACCGTTGTCACGTGACAGCCGACTTGCGACCGATGAGGGTTAATTATACGTGCGAGGGTTTATCGGAGTAAATAGTGACCGGGCTGCCGGGGTCATTGTAACATCGAATATTAAGTTACTCAGAAGCCAAGTCGATATATGATATATAGGCGTCAGCTGGAATTCTATCTAACGCGGTAATGCGTTAATCGTTAATCGGCGGTTCACGACGATAGCTGCTAATTAGCCTGCCAGTAATCGACACCCTTCTGCATAGTATGCTGCAATCATATCCGGCCGACATTAAATCTGATCATTTCTGTTAGAGTAGCGCGGCACCGCGCGCGCGCGCGATCATTTTACCTTCGCTTCATCGGATTACCGAGATTTCCGGATTAGCCTGAAAATTGCCCGACGATTGGGTCTCTTCATCTTGCATGTTTTATGCTTCTCTATTTTCGGGGGAATAGCGAATTCACTCCTATCGCGTTGACCCGATCTTCGACTATCGGGATCTCGAATTAACTTCGATATTTTCCAGTCGCGAGTGTCGAGATTATCGTTGCCTTTTACGGTATTATATTTATTATATTTTGTTAGTTTTGCATTTTATGGTATCATGTTTTATTGGTATTTTATTTCATTGGTATTACATTTTATAGTATTATATTTTATTAGTATTATATTTTATTGGTATTATATTTTGTTAATATTATGTTTTATTAGTATTACATTTTATTAGTATTTTATTGTATGTTATACTTGTTTATACAAACGTGTAGACGTACTTTATATCATAATTGTTAACTCTTAGCACTCTAGAACCAGTCAGGATCGCAGCGCAAGGGGTTGCTTTGACAGTAGTCCATATCTAAGGCGGTTAACCCTCTGCTCTCGACGCTATTTCAGCTTAAAACTTCAAATTAATAATCTCATCACGTCGCACTGCGTAGTTAAAGCTAACTCTTTCTTCGTACCATTTAATGTCCGATAAAATTTCGCTTTCAACGTTATACGAACATAAAGCTCAAGGAAACTTGGATTTAAACGTCGCCGGAAGTCGTTCAGAGTGCCAGAATGACATGAAAAATGGGGAAGAAATGTCCGCAACGTTGAAACGCCCTGCCGTACATTAGACAGCTTCGTTATTTGCTAATTAGCCGCATCAATTGCGTCCAAAGTATTCCGAATTCTAAACGGTCGTTACGCGATCCTCTATTATCCGCCAATTATCCAGTTAAATGGTCTAGATACATGGCAACCCGGAAAAATTGTAATAGTCACGATTCAGTGGACAGTTTCCACGTGTTTTAGCCAAACTTTGAATTCGGTCGACCGATACGCGACTTCACAATTTCGAGTTTGTATTTCACGCAATTGTTGCCATTATTACGCAGAGATTTGACAAAAATAATCAGGTTGAAGACAAAATTGTAACAATATTGTTTTTATTATGTAGAGCTTATTAGACGAGTGCTGAGTATTCGCTTGACTGTAGTATACTCGACTGTACTATACTATACTTGGCTATACTATATTCTATACCGATTAAACACAAAAGTATTAACCCTTTGCAGTCGAATGGTGACTCTGAAACACCAGTGGTATTATTATATCGTGTCCAAAAATAATCTTCATACTAATAAAGTTTAGATTTAAAGAATTAAAGAACAAGAATCAATTTCATATGCATAAAATGCACTTTGTCGCATCAAATGGTACTATTATAAGCCCGAAAAATGATTTCAGATTTGCAGCTAAAATGGCTCCGAGTCCAAAGGGTTAACTCGGCGCGTCCAATAAACATTGTCCAGCCCCTCGAGGCTAGTTCTCAATCTCGAACTGAAATTCCGAAATAAATCCCTATTATAACGAAACGCTCGGCGCCCCAGCATCCCCCGGCAGCCGCAAGAGAGAGAGAGAGAGAGAGAGAGAGAGAGAGAGAGAGAAGTCGATTCTACTTGGGCCGAGGCTTCAATTACACGAACTTCGCCGAGATGAAAACAAACTTGCTCCGTTCAGTCAACTCCCTTTGATCGAACAAGTGGCTAGTTGGCCAAACGAAAGGACGAAGATGGCCCCGTTGTGAATCACAAATGCCCTCTCGACAGGACAGCGAATTCGCAGCCGGGGTTTAATTAGCAGCGGCACAAAACCGTGAATTAATAGCGCCGCGGTCGCGTTCGCTTTTGATCGGCGATCCTGATCGATCCGGCGTATCCGGGGTCGCCGCTCTTCGCTCTTAAGGAACGCGGTTGATACTTCTCCTTCGGCGGGCGACGCGATAATCGCATGACCGGTCTCTTTGTATTGGCCGGGGCTCGCTAAGCGGTCAGAGGATTTGCGAGCCGTATTTCCGCTGCGTTCGGCAAATTAGCGTAACGAGCGAGTCACTTTAGTTCATTGAACGCGGTCAGCTCGGCCATCCACCTGGAAGCCTGCTGATTATGGACCTTCGATTTCGCAAAGTTTTCGGCGGTTACTAGTTGTCAGCGTTGCTGCTCTGCGGGACCGTAGATAACCTGGTTCGTGCTGCGGGATTTAAACGCGCGCGGATAGCGCAGGTGATCGGGGAGGTTTATTATTAGACATTTCGATCTTTATGCGAAATGTAACTTAGTCGCAACATGTGCGAGCCAAATAGATACCTCTTCATTTGTTTAATAATTTTAATTGGAAATAGTGCATAGACGCCCTTAAATTCTTTTCATATTTTTTGGATTTTATATTTGTTCAATCAACAGTAGAAAGTTATTTATATTTAAATTGTATTATATACGTGTATTCAGATTATATGTTGGATTATTTATTGAACTACGCGTTGAATTGTATATTTAATTATATACTGAATTTCGTATTCAATTTTATGTTGAATTATATATCGAATTATTTATTGAATTATGTATTGGATTACATATTGGATCGTATATTGAATTTTGCAGTAAATTATATATTAAATTATTTATTTAATTATTTATGGAATTATGTATTGAATTACATATTGAATTATACATTGAATTATATATTAAATTATTTATTTAACTATTTATGGAATTATGTATTGAATTACATATTGAATTATACATTGAATTACACATTGAATTACAAATTGAATGACACATTGAATTCCATACAGATATCGAGCACATCGCGTCGCGGAATTCTAAAACACGATCAAATCTAGCGAGCGCAGCGATTCAACGAAACTGCAAGGGTTACGAAACAATGTCTCGCGACGTTTGACCCGGTCAAATGATTTTGAAAGCCGCGGAAATGAGCCGAGCTTTGGAATCGCCATTGTCGGACGGCACCGGGACGGAATTGAATCTGAAATGGAACACACGAGGGTCGAGAGACGCGGAGAGACGGTAAATCGCAGGGGCGAGGTAACACGGCATTACAATGCTATCGCGTCTCCCGCCATTTATTTCACTTTCATCGGTATCGAGCGAAAAAAGAAACGGCGACGGGACGGCCGAGTCTTCTCGGCTTGTCAAACGGCCACCCAGACGCGTTCTCCTCCATTTATTATATGGCGGCCGGGCGGCGATAAATTCCCGTGAATTTACAGTGGTGGAAAAGCGGCCACGGCACGCCGCGAATATTATTCACCGCACGCGGCTGTTATTTGGTGTCATTTCGTGGTTCTCGGCCTGTCCCGGCCGGCGGCCCGGCTCTGCAAATTCGACGGAGGAATCGTCGAAAGACGCCGATTATGCGACGCCGCTCCGTGGCTCGCAATACCTTCGGCTGAATTCCAAACGAACGTGGAATTACGATTCCGGCCTGGTTAGACCAGCGACTTCCATCGATCCCGTTTTCCAGCTTTCTGGATCGAAGACGACTTCGCTTACGGTTTCTTCGATGTTAGCTTGCTTGCTTCCATTTTGGAGGGGTTATCCCATTTTAGTATTGTGAACCTAATTGCAACGACTTCGCTGGCATCGAATATATTCTCTTCATAAATAAATTTCTTTTTCAATAAATATATAGTAAGAAGTAAAGGATAGAAATAAGTGAAAAATAATAACAGCAAAAGATAATAACTGGGAGAAAGAAATAATATATAGAAAATAATAACGAGAATAAAAATAACAAGTAGAAGATAATAGCAGCAGGAGAAATAATAAGTAAAAAATAACAGGTAAACAGTAATAATAAATAGAAAGTAATAACTCCAACAAAATATAATAAGTGAATAATAATAATAATTTCTTTTCGCCAGTAATGAACCCATAACCTCGAAATGCGAGTTTACCATGAGATATCCCGTGGATCGCAGAGAGCGTGTCAGAACACCATGGGAATTCATTGAATAAATCAATGGCTCGTGCTCGGGCGTGTCAAGTGACATAAAAACCCGGAATAAACTGTACCAGTAAATATGAGATCTTACGTTCCCATAAAACTAGCTGACGGGGATCCGACTCCGTTCGACGAGGTCGCATCGTCGCTCGCCTCCGTCGTCTCCGTCGCAAATCTCTCGCGATTTTTTCCGGCGATTTTGGATCGCGATTACACGTCGTCCGGATCGGCGGATGATCTTTGTCATCTCGGGTGCAACGGCCATTGGAAATTCCTCGGGAGCGATGGTTGCCGCGAACGGCGATGAGGAAAGCAAATGCCCCGTAAATGGAAAGACCTACGCAAGAGAATCTATATGGAAATGATGCGTCGACTATGGCTGCCAGGATTTACGAGGAGCTTCCAGTTCGCGAATATAGAGCTCCGGGTGGTGTGCGCGTGAGCCTCGTATAAAGCAGCCCGGAGGAAACGGCGCGGCGCGACGGGCGAGCTGAGATTCCGCTCGAAAGGGGAAACGAAAAATTTTTATATCCGAGCGTCACATGGTAAACAGGACGGACGTGCGATACCGTGAATTGAAGGGGCGAAATGCCGAAAACGGGCAGGACACTTTGCAGACCGTTTATTGTTTCTACTATGCACCGCGACCGGACTCATCTGCCGGCGGTAAAAAATATTTTCTGACCGAAATCACGTATTTAGAGTGAGTTTTACGGGTTTTTTTCAATCGGCCTTTGTGTGCGCCATCTCATTAACGCGGGATATTTGGAAGTCATTTTTATAGCAACATTTATAAATTACAGTATAATTGTAAGTTACGCTTGTATTATTACGCTTGTATGTATTACAATAGAATTATAAATTATATGATAAATATAAATTTTAATATAATGATAAATTGCATCGTAATTCTTAATTACAATTACATAGGAATGATTGCAAGCATAGTTATTGCGAGCCAGTCCTGCTACCTTATATTAATTATATTCGTCACTTTCGAACAACCGCCGAAGATAAACCTATTCCTAAAAGGACAATGGCCACTAAACGGTAAAACGTAATTCCCACGTTATTAAGAGGGAAATATGCAACGCCTGTATGCAAAATAAACGACCGAGTCATCGTTGCATTGTTACCATACACCATTGTTGCGCTGATCCTTATAATCTTTCGGGATCTCTGACGAGTGCAGGAATAATTAACAACTCAGGACGTTAAGCCGACCAAAAGTTTAAAAAGCGAACCAGATATAATTTGTCTTCGATATTAAAATCTTTATTGGCGATAGTTACCATCTTTTGCTTTCGTTTGAGAAATTAGTCGCGTGCTAGTGCTGCATATTTGGTAATAATATTCGATAATATATACAAAATATATATAATATAGTATAATAATATAACAGAAATATATACAGCACGTATTTATATTATATATACATATAATACAAATATATACAGTACACTTATGACCGAATAAAATAATTTCACAAAAACTACAATAAATATAAGACAAATATAAAAAAAATACAAGAACATGCAAATATATATATACTACAAATACAATTTATCATATGTAAATTGCACATATACAACTACATATAAAAATATCACTTAATGCATCCCCTATGGAACACCCCACTCTAATTAAAAACGTCACACATGTAAACAAGTATGGAAACTGCTTTTTTACCCAAAAGTACATTCTCTGGAAAAAGCTGCGAGAAACGAAATCGCCACTGTCCCAGTCTCCTCTTACCCTCAGCGTCTTCGGTTCGCCGTCGTTCTACGGTACCGCACGGCTGCATGATTTAGCCAAGCTTATTTCCCGCGGAATCTAAGTCGGAATCGAGTTTTCAATTTCATCCGGCGAAGGTCCGGCGTCGCGATTTCGGGGCGAGGAGGGTGGTCCCGGGACGGGGAAGGTGTCCCCGGTGGTCGGTCGGGTTCGTTCGATGAATTTCAAACAGCTTCCACGAGAATTTCTCGAGCAGGACGCGCGCGGCGACACTGGCCTGTACCTTGAGGATATTAGCTGCGAGTATACTCGAAGCTGCAGCCCCCATGGTGATCGCAATCACTCCGCGTCGAAGTCGCCGATCGAATTCCCATGGAAAGAGCAAGTTTTTAGTGTATATTTATTATTAGCAATATATATTAATCAATATAATATATTATACATGTATTATATTTAGTAATATTATATAATAAATATGATACATATACATATACTATATTTGATAATATTATATGATAAATATAATATATATTGTATTTATTACGGATGAATATAATATATATTATATTTATTAGGGATGAATATAATATATATTATATTTATTATTAGCAAGTATATATTTCTTGCTAAGTAATTAATAAAGACAATTTTTATTTTGCATAAAAGTCTATATTATAGTAAAAGAATAATGAAGTAATAAAATTGAAACTATATTTAATAATATTATATAATAAATATAATATATGTTATATTTATTAGGGATGAATATAATATATATTATATTTATTATTAGCAAGTATACATTTCTTGCTAAGTAATTAATAAAGACCATTTTTATTTTGCATAAAAGTCTATATTATAGTAAAAGAATAACGAAGTAACAAAATTGAAACAATAAATGAAAATTATAATATAATAGTAATAAAAATTGTCGCTCGTGCAACAGTTAAATTTTTAACAGTTTTTTGAACGTGAAGAAATTTGATAAAATTATTTACAATGGTGTTGAAATAACCTTACAATAGTCAATGTTTTTTGAGAGTGAGTAAAATAATAATAACGGTCATTGTTTCTTTTCCATTAGGCGAGTTTACGAATTATTACAGGGAAGGTCTCGGAAGCAACCAGTAAAAGACAGAGGCAACACGCGTTACATTCATACCTCGTACTTTTTTACTAGAAAATCCGTACAAATCCTGTTACTATGATCCCGTATTTTACGAGACACTTACGGACTCGGTCTACCTCAAGAAAAATTTCCGAGCCACGTGGCTGGAATATTTCATCCCCTTTCGCCCTGATTTCTCCGGTTTATTTCCTAATTCTCGTATCTTAGAAGCTAGTCCACTGATCGCGCAACCCCCGATGCGTTCCACATCGATCGAAGCTCGTTAGAAGATGCAAATCATTGTCTCATTTACATTCTAAAAATAAAAGAATAATTGGAAATCTTTTATTTCCCACTCGACATATAATCGACCCGTCGTAACGACGTCATCTCGTCTCGCGCAGTTGCAAAGAACAAAATCGATCGTTTACGATTTTCAACGAGCCTAATTATCCTGCGATTCCGTCGACGATTTCACCGAATTCCACCGTCGGATTAAGTTACGAAAACGAAACCCGGAAACGGGTCAACAGCCAATTAAAATATTCATGCGCTCCAATAAACGACGCTTATTACAAGACAATCGCATCTCCATGGGATCGTCGAACCGCTGATTGAACCATAACGCTGAAGCATAACGTCATCGCGCGATCAGCGACGGCCGCTCGTTTCATTCCGCGTATAAATAAAACGTAAATAATTCAACGCGCGTTATTCCGCTAATGTAAGTAAATTTATGATTTATGAACGGCGGCGTACATTCCCGCCGGCTTTTCGCGTTTCCTCGGCTTTCTACATATGTATGCGCGCGGCAGTGTCGAGCGACGCGGCAACGCCGCGCGCCGCGGCAACGTCGGGACGCTCGGGAAAACTTTGCTCTCCGTGGCGCCGCGCCGCGCCCGGCGACGGAAGTTTCCGGGGTCGGAAGACGCGACGACGACCGTTTCCGCGGACTTTTAGCATTTCGAATATCGTAACGGCACGTGCGGCATCGAGGCGTGTCGGAATACAGGCCGCATTGTGCATCGAGTTACGATCGGCCGACGCTCGCCAACTTTCGGAATAATATTCGGTTTCGCGGTTGACGCGCCGCGCCGCGACGAAATCTCCCGGCCGTGACAGTGTGCGCGGCAACCGCGCATTTAAATGCGAAATCTTCGGTGACGGCGCTGACTTAGGATCCGTACAGACGTTGCATCTTATGGGCTTTTCCGTCTCGGTTTCAGGAGGCTGCACCGCACTCTTACCGTCTCCTGTCGCGGCCGGCGTTGCCGATAGTTTGCGAAAAATGGGCGTTAGCGAGAATGTCCTGTATATTTCATTTGTACGTTGCCGAATGTTATTTGGAGGAGATGAACGTATATGGCGAGAATATAGTAGTGACTGATTAGTATTTATGAACTGTAGTATTACTGAAATGGTCTTTATGAAACATGAAATACGATATAAAGTGTAATTATTTTGATGGACAGAAAAGAATATATATAATGTGATACAAGATGAAGATAATATAATATATATAATATATAAGATAGTATGTATTATATATATAAGATAATATATATATAATATATAAGATAGTATGTATTATATACAGAAGATAACATATATATTATATACATTATATAACATAATGATAATAAATAATACAAAATATAATAGTATATATTATATATAGAAGATAACATATATATTATAAACATTATACAACATAATGATAATAAATAATAATAATATAATAACACAAGAAACAAGATCTAAGGCCAAGTGCGAAATTACTGCGACCATCGTCGCGACCTTCAAGGTATAACAAAAAAAAGTGTATCCTACTCAAACTGTATCGCTGCAAAGTTTAACAACATTTCCGCGAAGCCGTCCAAAAATTCCCGGGCGCGGTAATCCGGTCGGTGACGTCACGGCTCCTTGCCCGACGCGGTAAGAAACGGGCGGAAGGCATCGGGGTGGGGTGTTTCCCGGAAAATGGCGAGACGACGAAGCATCTTTTTACGACGATCTAAACGACTTCGTCCAAGAAGCCGGCGTCTCGCCAGGCCACCCACGCAGGCTCGCTCACACCCTCCGCGTCGCGCTGCGACTCGGTGCATCGCGCCGCATCGCCGAGACGAGACGAGTCGGGCTCACTTCACCGCCGCCACGGATTTTCCGGTAGATTGGATATATGCGGTTTATACGTTATTTCTCCAGGTTGTTCAGAAGCGACTGCAGTCACCCAGAAGAGACTGGCGACGAGATGAAGAGGGAGCGGATCGCCGAGATAACAATGTGCGGTCCGACCGAGGATACCGGCGCGATGCGGCGTTACGCGGCACCCCTCCATCACGATTTTCTCTTCGTTACGCGAGTCTCTACTCTCGCGCGACCCTTGCCTCTCTCCCGACCCCTCCATTTATTCCGCGTCACACTTGGCGACTTTGCACGGCATTCGAATCCACGGCGACCGGCTCGTCGTGTCTCGAGGATCGTTCTTACTTTCTCGTAACCTTTACCTTCGGTTATTAGTGCGCCGCAGAGCTTCCAGCGTTTCGGACGTGCGTTCTGCTGTACGACACTGGCGATTGCTGCGTAGTACGGGGTCGAAGTACTGGGGGTGTGTACTTCGATTTCATTTTAATGTGTAGGGATCTTGTAGTGTATAATCTATAACTTAATATATATAATTATGAATGTTATTATATACAATTTGTTTTATAATATATTATGAATGTTATTATATAAAATTTTTGTTATAATATATATTATAATATATAATATATAATTTATAATATATGTTGTAATATATAATATATAATTACAAAACACCTATTATAACATATAACATCTAATTTATAATTTATATAATATTATAGAAATATGTATAATATTACAAGAGAATATCGTTAAGATTTAAGAGTCTGATAAAAGATAATAAAGCAACGTATTCTATTGTTCCGAGTAATATCAAAATGATTATCTGAATGCAAAATTAGTTCTTCGCTTCTTCAATAATAAATTATAAATAATAATAATAATTATTATTATTATAAATAGATTATTAATAAATATATAGATAAATTCCGCAGAATGACTTAACGATCCTTGGATTGAACAAAAAGTTAAATTATTATTTACAAAAGAAGCAGTAATTCGTCACTTACTATTTGAAATAAAATTAGCCAACCCCGAAACCGGAGGGTAGTTCGCCCCCGTTCCGGTGCAAATGACGCGCAATTACGGTTATGACATTTTTGCTACGGGCCGTGTTTCGAGTGGCCGCGGAGAAGATAAAAAAGAACGGGGGTGGGTCGATCCGGGGAGAGGCAGGCAGGCAGGGTGGAGAAGGGACAGCGTGTAGTCAATATTTGCATGCCGCGAGGCGGCCGGAAGTGCACTCCAACGACGGAGACAAGAACCTCGTGCCTGGCCGACCACTCTTTTCGGCTTGGACCCGCCCGCCGCCCCTCCGCACGAGTGCAGTCGAGGGTCGGCCTTTTGAGAACCCTTCTGTTGCCGAAGCCGCAGAGTTGCATCTCGCAAGATTCCCCGGCCCGGCGTCCTTCCCTTCTTCTCTCCGCGTTTAAGCTCCTTACGGACGGCGAATCGAGACCGCCCGAGGACGGAGGTCCGCTTCAACCCCCCCGCACCACCGCCGTCGACGACTGATTTTCTGATGACGACGCGAGAGATAATTATTTCTCGGTTGTGGCAACGAGAGGGCTGCCCCCGGTTCGTTGACGATGACGGAGCGCTTCCTTAGCGTCCGAGGTCTTTGAACCGTGATAAATACGGCGCCGCTTGCGTGATATCGAGTGGCCCCTTTCCACGGCGATCCCTGCTCAACTTCCGGCCGGAAAATTGAAAGCGGTTTTATGAACGCTGTTCACCTTTTACCTGCCTTCTTCCGAGGCGCCCGACCGCTGTGGACGTCTCCTGTCGGCTGACACGTGATCACGGGCTTTCGAAAACGGTGCTTGGATTTTTAATTAGGTCCAGCAACGAGTTCGTATCAGTAGCTTTGACGAGTATACTCGTCGCGAGGGAATGACAATATTTTGTGTCACGACGAGTAAAAATATTAGAAAATTAAAAATTAGAAAATTAAAAGTTGAAAATTAGAAATTGAAAATTAAAAATTAAAGATCAGAAATTGAAAATTAAAAATTAGAAAATTAAAAGTTGAAAATTAGAAATTGAAAATTAAAAATTAAAGATCAGAAATTAAAAATTAAAAATTAGAAAATTAAAAGTTGAAAATTAGAAATTGAAAATTAAAAATTAAAGATCAGAAATTAAAAATTAAAAATTAAAAATTAAAAATTAAAAATTAGAAAATTAAAAATCGAAAACTAAAAATAAAAAATAGAAAATTAAAAATTAAAAACTAAAAATTAGAAATTGAAATTTAAAAATTGAAAATTAGAAATTAAAAATCAATGTTTATGTCGTTCCCTTCTCTTAGAATTAAGTTGGAACATTTTGATTATTTTGGAGGCAACGTACATTCGATGGCAGCTTGGCCGAAGAACAGAGGAGCCCCGTTCGATAATTCATAATTACCCAAAGCCAGTGTCGGTAGCTCTGGTCCGCGTCTAATGGATGCGCTCGCGCTGCAAACTTCCGCGTTAACTTTTCTTTTAGCACGCCGCGCCTCGTCTTTTCCCTCGTCTCCCCGATTCCATGGGAAACCGGGTGGGGGTTTGGTTGCTCTAATCTCGTCGAAACGTTCACCGGGCATTGTAAGGTCCGTGGCGAGCTGTGTCGTCGCGGGGCCAACTTTAATGCATCCGAAAAGGGTCAAACTTCGGTCTCTACTTCGGAGAACACTTTGCACCAGTCCGCGAACCGCCGCAGGACTCTGCCTCATTTTATATATATATATATATATCTCTCTCTCTCGCTTTTTTCTCTTCTCCTCTCTTTTAGTCTGATACATAGGGTGTTCTGGTCGAAGCAGATCACCTAAATATCAGCCTTAGTTTCAACGCTGTGGACAATGTGAATGAACTGTAAAAGTAACTGGTGATTTATTGTTAAATTAATTTTAGCAGTCGAATTTGCATTGGACATATTTTGTTTCAGTATTTGGAACATTATATTTTAATAGCTATATATTATAGTTGTAGTTATATTATATGTTATATTATAACTACTATGTTATTACAATAGTTATATTACAAGCTATGTCAGTAGTTATTATAATAGTTATTACCATATTTATATACAGCTATTTTCAATAGAAATCTAGTGAAATTATTTATTACAACTATTTCATTATTTTAAATAAAACTGTTTAAGTTAAAGTGCATAATTTCAAAAAATAATCGCCATATGGTCTGCTTCAACCTGGACACCCTATATTTATAATAAAAAGAAGGACAGCAGGCACAGAGAGAAAGAGAGAGAGAGAGAGAGAGAGAGAGAGAGAGAGAAAAAGAGAAGAAGATATATATCTCTCCCTGCTCTTTTTAGCGTCCCTTCATTACGTCGCACAGGGTCAACCCAATTCTTGACGCTGTTGGAACTTTCGTCTTCGAATCCGAAACTCGATGGTAGAGAACGGTCTTGCTCTCGAGGATGAAAGTTC